>CM035116.1:89979250-90579250 GCA_020205555.1 Panax stipuleanatus
ATTCATAGAAAATAAATTTCTAAAGTATAGCCTATGTGATAGTAATATACATGAGTAGTATAAGCACAAGCATATTTACTAAGTATTGTTAGACTCGTGAGGTGTAATATGGCGATGTAAATAATCTTTGAAACATGAATATGTATTAGTTAAAGTATGTGAATTACTGGCACGAAAACACGACTTCGAATTGAATATAGAAAAAGCATGCTAGTTTCGAACAAGAAGTTAATAACTTAATAAAGTATGTGTGTTGATTAAATATAAGTAACTTGAAGTATTATGTGTTCAAGCCTATATTGATGCATAGAAATTAGATAATCTAAAGTTATTAAATCTATGACATGATTAGATTGACTTACGTGAATTATGGATAGATTAATATGATAAGCAGATTCTTGTAAGTGTAGACTTGTATTAGTTTACACATGCTAATTGGAATACCAACTTATTAATGTTAGGTTATTTCAGCGAGATTTAATTAAAGCTAGAACTTAATTATAGTTGCGCAATCAGGCAAGTCTCCGAACTTCACTATTTGGTTGTGCAAGTTCTTTAATTCTAATTTGTACAAGTTCCTATACTTCTCATATTGTATTGAGAAGGTTATTATCGTATTGACAGTTAATTATTTAAAGCTTGAACTTTATTTCCAAGCATGTTAATAGGTGGTTTAATTACTTTACAATTATTCCACATCGATATTATTGTTATTCGCACTTGGTGCACTTGATTTCGTACAGTCTTGGACTTGTACATTATTTAAAGTTCTATAATTCTTGAACTGCGTCAGATAGAGTCTGAACCCTTGTTCGGTCAGACAATTGTATAAAATTTTTATAAAAGCTATCCAAACCAATTGATGGTAAGGATTCTTAAACTGAAAGAACACCCCTTGTATATATAGGGGAGTACCCCACGTATCTAGTATAAAGATACAAACAGCAGAGTTGAATGTTATGCATATACATGGCGTACGCGAGGCTGATCCCCTCAAGTACTTATTCTGTAACCAGTAACCAAAGGGTCAATCAGCTATTGATTCTGTTGGAGTTTTATAGTTCAAAAGTCTACTTGACTATCAGTTATTCTAAAAGTAGTCATCATTCTTGCTTTCGATATTCATATTGTTGAATTCATCATGATATATCCTTTATTGTTGTACTTAAACTTGCTGAGCAAACTTGTTGCTCATTCTTGCTATATCATAACTTATATTGCAGTTCAGCCCGAGACTTCAGGGAAGGACAAGGGTAAAGGGAAGATGTAGGATTAGTTTGCAAGGAGCAGACTTTATTTTTATGTTTAATTAATTATTGTTATGAAATATGAACCCTAATGACTATTCTAGGGTATGTTTGTATGTTTGTGTTTAAGGTTATCGAATCTTGGGACTAGTAACACCTTTTAAATGAACGACGTACGTTTATTATATTCTGCATTTTAGTTATCGTATGTTATTTAGAGGTGGATGTTTAGTATTATTTTGTGACGACCGGACCGGGGTCAGAGGACCCGGATTCGGGGGTGTCACAATAATGATGGAGCAATTACACAGGCTAAGGAACCCAGATCTCACAAATGATCCAAGCATATACTTAGTCGGTACCATCTCATCCGTGAAATCATTGATAAAAGAGATGTACATATAAGCAGAATGCCAATAGATGATAATGTTGTAGATCTTGTTAAATTTTATGCCCTAGAGGCCAATTCTTTTATGTAATTGCTTAACATTTTTTATATTATATTTGATTGAATAAATGAATTATTTTATTATGGTTTTATTTACTGCATTATATAAATGTTAGCATAATAAAAGTCCTTAGAATAGTGATACAAATTATATGACTTCAAGTATGTTACTTGAACATGAGAGCATATAATTACAATTAGTATCATTATTCTTAAATGTCCCTAATCGAGTGTCATTGTTAATGGCACAAGAATGATACATTGAGACTACTATGTGGATTGACTGATGGCCAAATCTCATTGGTCATAAATATATGAGATATTGAGTCAATGCATAGGTATATGTTAGAGAACAATATACTGGACAAACCCACCATGAGAATTCTATGTGGAGCATTATGCAAAGTGTCATAAGCAATTCTCATAGTGACAATGATGTAATGATCCTCCGACCTAAAATCACTATATTAATACACGGGAATTTATGTACTTTGATATCATCAAAGGTCACCTTTAATAGGGTGGAAAATAAAGGTGATTATTGTGTACATCATGAATCGTGTGTGGAATATGAGTGATTTAGATGGAATTTAACCCTCCTATATATTAGGGGTGATATCCATAGGCCTCTTGATTGAGTAGGACTATGAAATGCATTGCCATGCTCAAATAGTGATTTGTTTCATATAGTCTACTCATTGACCAAGAAAACTCAAATTAAATTATGAAGAGTATGACACATTCCATGACTCGAGTTTAATCTAGGATGTCAAGGTTAAAAGGATTAAATTACATTGAAACGTTAGTCACGAAAAGGTTGCATCGAATCACCGATCTTATTATTATTTGGGTAACAGTGATGCATTATTAGATGCCGCTCACTGTTTATAATTTTATAATATAATTTTAAAATTATTGCCAACATAATAATAACCTATAGGGTCAGACACTTAGAACGTAATTAAAAGGGAATTAATTTAAATTATAAGGATTTAAATATGTCAATATGATTGATAGTATTTAAAATTACAAATTTAAATTAATAGGATAATTTGTATATATATGTATTATTAATTAAGTAAGACTTAATTAAGATATAATATATATATAAATTCAGATTTTACTTTTCTAATGGCCTTTAGGTTTTTGATTATTTCCTTTTAAACTGCTACATATATTATATTAGCCGTTTGAGGAAAAATATATAAAAATCATAAACCATAGCCACTCTTAGAGAGAGACTAGAGAGAAAAGCTTGAAAATCCAGATCTTGGCGGCTAGAACCGCAGTTCTCTTTGCTGCAGATCGTGTGACGGTTCGGGGGGGCGTTCGTGTGGATACCGTAGAGACGCAATTCCTTTGGATTGCGTTGAAGATTCGAAGCTGTTCTAGAATTTCCATCGTCACCATTCAAGCTTAGATAATCGATAAAGTAAATTTAAACCTCTGAATTAATATATTTTCGCATGGATCCTGTTTTAGGGTTTTGAAAATCTTTAATTTCCGTTGTGTTTATGTGCCGAAATCCCTATAGTGGTATTAGAGCTACTTGCGAAATGATTAATTTAGATTACGTGTTTTAATTGTATTCAATATATAAGATATATGATGATGCCTGTTTGCCGATCTTAAATTGAATATATGATATTCTGCATGTATGAGTATTCTGGAAATATGTAATATATATGAATATATATGATGTTCTGATAATCGTATCCTAGAAGGTGGAATAACAATTCAACTTCTGTTCTAATTGGATTAGAAACATGAAGATTCGGTTTAATATGATTAATCAAAACTGGACATATATGATATGTTCTAGGTGTATTGTTATTATGTGTGTTTTGGCTGATTGTATTTGATTTTGGAATTATTTCAGAGATTCCTATGAAAAAAATTCTACAATATAGATTGTAGTTCAAAAAATTCCAATGGCTCTGCCCCATACCCTGCTCGCTGACCGGGCAGCGAGACCACATGCCGGTTGATCGATAAGCCGGACCACCGCCAGAGGGGAGACCCCCACTGGGACCCCCCCCCCTCGTAGCGCACGAAGGCCGTGACCCAATATTTTGTATATAGTATTCTTTAATTATATAAATTATGTCATGTGCTTATTGTGATATGCATGGTGCACAGTTATGGCCCTTTTGACCCATAGGTTAGTGGTTTTTGGTTTTGCAATACGGCTTGCATGTCGTGCCTTACTATAAATTCTGATGTAATATTCTCTTCTCATCTAAATCCCCTCGAATGTAACTCGAGGTTTCTTTATGTCATGTAATGTACAATTGTAACCTATCAAGATGACAAGATGATGATGGAGAGGAGACACATGTATGAGGAAGGTCCGAGAAAGCTACTTATTTGAAGATATTTTACCACCTTAGACTGACCTTCAATCTTTTCATTAGCTTGAAAAGATTGACATGGTTAGGCCATAACTGTGACACATTTAATTTTGCATTTTATTTATGATTGTATACAATATGATATGATAAATAATGTGCATGTTTAATAAGATTAAAATTGGTGAGATCTAAATTAATTAATAAAATCCCTCATAAAATTATTAAGTCTAAATCAGATGCCTTCCAATGAATAACACTCATCAAGACCTTGATCGATGGATGTAGGTTTGCCAAAGTAAAGTACCCCATTTATCTTGGTAAGATGCGATAGGATAATTGTGATATCCAAACTGTTAAAATCACTGGGCCCGACTTAACTAAGTTATCTCAATAGGATTGTGGACTTAGATGCATAGAGTTTGGTAGGTAACATTAGATGGACAAGAAACAAATGTTGTTCACCAAACTATCTAAGAGTTATATATAATATAATTGACAAAGGGTTGTCTGCCTAAATAATTATGTTTTGAGAGAATTGCCAAAGCTAACTTAAGGCATAATGAAATATGGATCTTAGCTCACTAGAAAGATTTAATAGAAAATGCTTTTCGAATTAATGGTGTGGGCTATTAATTTGAATAAAATAGTGGGAGGTGTATTTTGAATGTACTATTATTAATTACATAATATCAAAACTCTGCAATTTGACTTATTATTTTTGCACTTATAAATTATAGATATCAATGGCAAACAATAACACAAATAGTCTTTCACTACGATCAATTCTTGACAAGGAAAAACTGAGTGGAATTAATTTCCTAGACAGGCATAGGAACTTGAAGATTGTCCTCAAACAAGAGCGCACGCTATATGTTCCTGATGGGCCCATTCCTACAGCACCAGCTAACACTGCACCACGTGTACAGCATAATGCTTACAAGAAGCATTAAGATGATGCTCTGGACGTGAGTTGTCTCATGCTAGCAACTATAAACTCTGAGCTTTAGAAGCAACATGAGTTAATGGATGCTTATGAGATGATCGAGCATCTCAAGAAATTTTTCGAAGGGCATGCTCGACAGGAGAGGTATGATACAAGCAAGGCGTTGTATCACTGCAACATGGGTGAACGTGATCCAGTTGGTCCACATGCGCTGGAAATGATTGGGTATATTGAGTACCTTGGTAGGTTGGGTTTTCTGATTACTCCGGAAGCCCAAAATGATCTTGTTTTGCAATCTTTGAACAACAACTACTCTCAATTTGTTATGAATTACCACATGAATGAAATTGCGAAACCACTTACTAAGTTGTTGAGCATGTTAAGAACTGTCGAGAACAACATGAAAAAGGCAGGACCCGCTCCCATAATGATGGTGCAAAAGGGGAATGCTAAGGGAATGGGGAAAGGCAAGAAGAAGATAGGATCTAAATCTGGTGCCAAACCGAATTCAAAAACCAAACAGGCTTTAAAGCCTAAAGGTGGGGTGGCTAAAGAAGGTGATTGTCACTTCTGTGGAAAACCTGGACATTGGAAGAGGAATTGTCATGCTTATTTCAAAGAAATGAAGAAAAAGAAAGGAAGTATAACTTCTAATTTAGGTATATATGTTATAGAAGTCAATTTGTCTACTTCTACATCATGGGTATTGGATACTAGATGTGGTTCTCACATTTGTGTTAATGTGCCAGAACTCCGAAGAAGTAGGACTTTGGTGAAAGGAGAGGTTGACCTACGAGTTGGGAATGGAACAAAAGTTGATGCACTAGCCGTAGGAACTTATCATTTATCTTTGCCCACTGGGCTGGTATTAGAATTAGAGGATTGTTATTATGTGCCTGCTATGAGCAAAAACATTATTTCTATTTCTTGTTTGGACAAGAAAGGTTTTTCATTTTTAATAAAGAACAACAGTTGTTCGTTTTACTTAAATAAAATATATTATGGTGTTGCACAATTGTTTAATGGTCTTTATATTCTTAATTTAGAAATGCCTATCTATAACATAAATACAAAATGATTTAAATCAAATGATTCAAATCCGATATATCTTTGGCACTGTCGTTTAGGCCATATAAATGAGAAACGCATATCCAAAATCCATAAAGATGGGTTTTTGGATTCATTTGATTTTGAATCATATGAGAAATGCGAGTCTTGTTTATTAGGCAAGATGACTAAAGCCCCTTTCACTGGACACAGTGAACGGGCTAGCGATGTATTGGGACTTATATATAGTGATGTATGCGGACCCATGTGTTCGTTAGCAAGAGGTAGGTTTTATTACTTCATTACATTTACTGATGACTTCAGTAGATATGGATATGTGTATCTTATGAGACACAAATTTGAATCCTTTGAAAAGTTCAAGGAATTCAAGAATGAAGTTCAAAACTAATTTGGCAAAAGCATAAAAGCCCTTCGATCCGATCGAGGAGGTGAATACTTAAGCCAAGACTTTGATGACATTCTAAAGGAGTGTGGTATTATATCACAGCTCACTCCACCTGGAACACCACAATGGAATGGTGTGTCTGAGAGGAGGAATCGCACCTTGTTGGATATGGTACGATCGATGATGAGTCATGCAGATCTTCCAATAAGCTTCTGGGGTCATACCCTAGAGACATCTGCATTCACACTCAACCGTGTTCCTACAAAGACGGTTCAGAAGACACCATATGAGATGTGGACTAGGAAATGTCCTAGTATGTAGTTCATGAAGATTTGGGGTTGCGACGCGTTTGTAAAATGTCTGGCTTCTGACAAGCTCGGACATAAATCTGACAAATATAATTTTATGGGATACCCAAAGGAAACAAAAGGGTATTATTTCTACAAACCTTCTAAGAACAAAGTATTTGTTGCTCGAACTGGTATTTTTCTAGAAAGAGAATTTGTCTCTAAAGAAAACAGTGGGAAGAAAGTAGAACTCGAAGAAATTCGAGAACCACAAAATATCATTGAACCTGAGTTGGAACATGAGCAGGAACCACAAGATATTGTGGAAAATGAACCTGCTCAAATTACACGAGCCATTCGTAGATCTGGTAGGACACGCCAAGAGCCCGAGAGATATTATGGATTTCTTGTGACTCAAAATGGCGATGTGATGCTCATAGATCATGATGAACCTACTTCCTACCAAGAATCTATGAATGGACCAGATTATGAGAGATGGCTTGAAGCCATGAAATCTGAGATGGACTCCATGTATATTAACCAAGTATGGACTTTAGTTGATCCACCCGAAGGGGTAAAACCAATCGGGTGCAAGTGGGTTTTCAAGAAGAAAACCGACATGGATAGTAATGTACAAACCTATAAAGACCGACTGGTAGCAAAAGGTTTCAAACAAGTTGAAGGTGTTGACTATGATGAAATCTTCTCTCTAGTGGCAATAGTTAAATTCATCATGATCTTACTTGCTATTGCAGCCTTTTATGATTACGAAATCTGGCAGATGGATGTCAAAACTGCTTTCCTTAATGGAAATCTCCTTAAGGATATGTATATGACACAACCTGAGGGTTTTGTCAATCCAAAGGATGCTGGAAAGGTATGTAAGCTGCAGCGATCCATTTATGGATTGAAGAAAGCCTCTCAGAGTTGGAATCTTTGATTTGATGAAGAAGTCAAAGAGTTTGGCCTTATAAAAAATGAAAATGAACCTTGTGTATATAAGAAGGTTAGTGGGAGTCACATTGTATTCCTGGTATTATATGTTGACGACATATTAATTATTGGGAATAACATTCCTTCCTTACAGGCTGTAAAAACATGGTTAGGAAAATGTTTCTCCATGAAAGATTTGGGCGATGCAACCTACATTTTAGGTATCAAGATCTATCGAGATAGATCGAGAAAAATGCTCGACCTAAGTCAAAATACATATATTGATAAAGTGCTAAAATGGTTCAGCATGCAAGAGGTAAAAAGAGGACACTTACCCATGTCTAATGGTGTTAAGATCTCTTAGGCCCAATGTCCTAAATCAAATGATAATGAGGAGTGTATGAGAATGATCCCTTATGCTTCGGCAATTGGATCTATCATGTATGCAATGATATGTACTCGTTCAGATGTCTCGTATGCTTTGAGCATGAAGAGCAGATACCAGTCGAATCCAGGTGAAGGTCACTAGACAGCAGTCAAGAATATCCTCAAGTACATGAAAAGGACTAAGGATTCATTCTTGGTATATGGAGGTGAAGACGAACTGGCAGTAAAGGGTTACACAGATGCTAGTTTCTAGACTGACAATGATGACTGTAAGTCTCAGTCAGGTTTTATGTTTTGCCTTAATGGTGGTGCTGTTAGCTGGAAAAGTTCGAAGCAAGAGACAGTAGCCGATTCTACGATAGAGGCTGAGTATATTGCTGCTTCTAGTGCGGCCAAGGAGGCTGTATGGATTAAAAAGTTCATCACTAAACTTGGTGTTATTCCAACCATTGTTGATCCGGTTGAGCTATACTGTGATAATGATGGAGTCATTGCACATGCTAAGGATCCCAGATCTCACCAACGATCCAAGCATATACTTAGGAGGTACCATCTCATGCGTGAAATCATTGATAGAGGAGATGCACATATAAGCAGAGTGCCAACAGATGATAATGTTGCAGATCCACTAACCAAGGCTTTGTCATAGCAGAAGCACGAAGGTCACACTAGTTCCATGGGTATTAGATACATGAGTGATTGGCTCTAGTGCAAGTGGGAGACTGTTAGAGTTTATTCCCTATAGGCCAATTCTTTGATGTAATTGCTTAACATTTTTGATATTATATTTGATTGAATAAATGAATTATTTTATTATGGTTTTATTTACTGCGTTATATAAATGTTAGCATAATAAAAGTCCTTAGAATAGTGATACAAATTATATGGCTTCAAGTATGTGACTTGAACATGAGATCATATAATTACAATTAGTATCATTATTCTTAAATGTCCCTAGTCGAGTGTCATTGTTAATGGGACAACAATGATACGTTGAGACTAGTATGTGGATTGACTGATGGCCAAATCTCATTGGTCATAAATACATGAGATATTGAGTCAATGCATAGGTACATGTTTGAGAACAATGTACTGGACAGACCCACCATGAAAATTCTACGTGGAGCATTATGCAAAGTGTCATAAGCAATTCTCATAGTGACAATGATGTAATGATCCTCTGACCTGAAATCACTATATTACTACACAGGAATTTATGTACTTTGATATCATCAAAGGTCACCTTTAATAGGGTGGACAATACAGGTTATTATTGGGTACATCATGAATCATGTGAGGAATATGAGTGATCTAGATATAATTTAACCCTCCTATATATTAAGGGTGATATCCGTAGGCCTCTTGATTGAGTAGGACTATGAAATGCATGGCCATGCTCAAATAGTGATTTGTTTCATATAGTCTACTCATTGATCAAGAAAACTCTGATTAAATTATGAAGAGTATGACACATTTCATGACTCGAGTTTAATCTAGGATGTCAAGGTTAAAAGGATTAAATTATATTAAAACATTGGTCACGAAAAGGTTGCATCGAATCACCGATCTTATTGTTATTTGGGTAGCAGTGATGCATTGCTAGATGCCGCTCACTATTTATAATTTTATAATATGATTTTAAAATTATTGTCAACATAATAATAACCTATAGGGTCACACACTTAGAATGTAATTAAAAGGAAATTAATGTAAATTGTAAGGATTTAAATATGTCAATAGGATTGATGTATTTAAAATTACAAATTTAAATTAATAGGATAATTTGTATATATATGTATATTAATTAAGTAAAACATAATTAAGATATAATATATATATATAAATTCGGATTTTACTTTTCTAATGGCCCTTAGGTTTTTGATTAATTCCTTTTAAACTGTTATATATATATGATATCAGCCGTTTGAGGAAAAATATATAAAAATCATAAACCCTAGCCGCTCTTAAAGAGAGACTAGAGAGAAAAGCTCAAAAATCCAGATCTTAGAGGCTAGTACCGCAGTTCTCTTTGTTGCAGATCGTGTGACGGTTCGCGGGGCGTTCGTGTGGATACCGTAGAGACGTAATTCCTTGGGATTGTGTTGAAGATTCGAAGCTGTTCCAGAATTTCCATCGTCTCCATTCAAGCTTAGATAATCAGTAAAATAAATCTAAACCTCTGAATTAATATATTTTTGCATGGATCCTGTTTTAGGGTTTCAAAAAATATTAATTTTCGCTGCGTTTATGTGCCGAAATCCCTACAGATCCACTGACCAAGGCTTTGTCGCAGCAGAAGCACGAAGGTCATACTAGTTCAATGGGTATTAGATACATGAGTGATTGGCTTTGGTGCAAGTGGGAGACTGTTAAAGTTTATGCCCTAGAGGCCAATTCTTTGATGTAATTGTTTATCATTTTGATATTATATTTGATTGAATAAATGAATTACTTTATTATGGTTTTATTTACCGCGTTATATAAATGTTAGCATAATAAAAGTCCTTAGAATAGTGATACAAATTATAAAGCTTCAAGTATGTGACTTGAACATGAGATCATATAATTACAATTAGTATCATTGCTCTTAAATGTCCCTAGTCGAGTATCATTGTTAATGGGACAACAATGATACATTGAGACTAGTATGTGGATTGACTGATGGCCAAATCTCATTGGTCATAAATATATGAGATATTGAGTCAATGCATAGGTATATTTTAGAGAACAATGTATTGGACAGACCCATAATGAGAATTTTACGTGGAGCATTATGCAAAGTGTCATAAGCAATTCTCATAGTGACAATGATGTAATGATCCTCCGACCTGAAATCACTATATTACTACACGGGAATTTATGTACTTTGATATCATCAAAGGTCACCTTTAATAGGGTGGACAATAAAGGTGATTATTGGCTACATCATGAATCGTGTGAGGAATATGAGTGATCTAGATGAAATTTAACCCTCCTATATATTAGGGGTGATATCCATAGGCCTCTTGATTGAGTAGGACTATGAAATGCATGACCATGCTTAAATAGTGATTTATTTTATAAAGTCTACTCATTGATTAAGAAAACTCAGATTAAATTATAAAGAGTATGACACATTCCATGGCTCGAGTTTAATCTAGGATGTTAAGGTTAAAAGGATTAAATTACATTGAAACATTTATCACGAAAAGGTTGCATCGAATCACCGATGTTATTATTACTTGGATAACAGTGATGCATTACTAGATGACGCTCACTGTTTATAATTTTATAATATAATTTTAAAATTATTGCCAACGTAATAATAATTTATAGGGTCACACACTTAGAACGTAATTAAAAAGGGAATTAATTTAAATTGTAAGGATTTAAATATGTCAATATATTTAATAGTATTTAAATTACAAATTTAAATTAATAGGATAATTTGTATATATGTATATTAATTAAGTAAGACTTAATTAAGATATAATATATATAAATTCGGATTTTACTTTTCTAATTGGATTAGATTTTGGATAATTCCTTTAACTACTATATATATGATATATCAGTCATTTTAGGGTAATCATCATAAACAAAACCCTATCCGCTCTTAGAGTGAGACTAGAGAGAAAAGCTTCAAAAATCCAGATCTTGGCGGCTAGTACCGCAGCTCTCTTTACTGCAGATCGTGTGACGATTCGCTGGACGTTCGTGTGGATACTATAGAGGCAAAGTTCTGTTGGATTACATTGAAGATTCGAAGCTATTACAGAATTTTCATC
Source organism: Panax stipuleanatus (assembly GCA_020205555.1). Taxonomy (NCBI): domain Eukaryota; kingdom Viridiplantae; phylum Streptophyta; class Magnoliopsida; order Apiales; family Araliaceae; genus Panax; species Panax stipuleanatus. The sequence goes on from CM035116.1 coordinate 89,991,067, forward strand.
CTCTATATTCAAGCTCGGATAATCTGTAAAACAAATCTAAATCTTTTAATTAATATGTTTTTGCATGGATCCTGTTTTAGGGTTTTGGAAAATTTTAAATTCCACTTCGTTTATGTGCCGAAATCCCTATATATCGGGATGTCAACTCTTCCCCGGTCTCAATACCAAGATGTTAACTCATCCCTGGTCTGAATACCGGGATGTCAACTCATCCCCGGTCTCAATATCGGGATGTCAACTCATTCCCGGTCTCAAAATTGGGATGTCAACTCATTTCCTATATCAATACCGGGATGTCAACTCATCCCCAGTCTCAATATCTGGATGTCAACTCAGCCCGGGTCATAACCCAGGAGGTACAGGTCAACCTCGATCACAACATGGGAGGTAAAGGTCAACCTCGATCATAACTCGGGAAGTACAGGTCAACCCCGGTCACAACCCGGGAGGTACAGGTCAGCCCCGGTCACAACCCATAAGGTACAAGTCAACCCCGGTCATAACTCGGGAAGTACAAGTGAACCCCGGTCACAACCCGGGAGGTATAGTTTAACCCCGGTCACAACCTGGGAGGTACAGGTCAACCCCAGTCACAACCAGGAAGGTACAGGTCAACCCCGATCATAACTCGGGAGGTACATGTCAACCCCGGTCACAACCAGGGAGGCACAGGTCAACCCCGATCACAACCCGAGAGGTACTAGTTAACCCCGATCACAACCCGTGAGGTACAGGTTAACCCCGATCTCAACCTGAGAGGTACAGGTCAACTCCGGTCACAACCCAAAATGTCAAGTCCAGCCCTGGTCACAACTCGGGAGGCCAAATGAACTTCGAAGACAACCCTGAAGCATCACATCATCCCCCAGAGACAACCCTGGAGATACTAAGCCAGCCTCAGAGACCACCCTGAGACCAAACAAAGTCGGCTGGATGCAAACCTCGGAGACAACCCCGGGAAATCAGCCGAAGACCGTGCCAGTATAGGAGACAACCCCTGGAGGGGCAAAATGGTTATTTTACCAACTCGAAGCGATTCAATCCAAATCAAGCTGAATTGACGCCATCAAGGTCAAAAAAGAACCACAACATTTATCCCGAGTGGAAACATCGCAAGACAGCTCAACGGACAAACTGTGGAAAAACGAAGACCCAATTATAAACCCGTTTTCTTGAACTCAGAAAATATTTTGTCCCATATCATTGCGAAACTCTCGACGAGGGCTTTCAGGAAAGGTATAGAACACATTAAACGAAAGCTCCGATCAAAAGTTAGAAAGTTTCGAATTGGACCTCGCATTGCTCGAAGTGCACGTACTTTAAGGCGATGGGACCCACCATCTGGGCCCTGCCACGTTGCACCTCAGGTAGACCCGCGGCTGCCTCTGGTAGAGCCGCTTCCATCGGGGTTTATAAATATAAGTGCACCTGTGACGCCCCCAAATCTGGGTTCTCTAACCTCAGATTCAGTGCTCACAGTACATCATCAATATAAGCATTCTATATACTATTGCGGAATAATAAACATACATTGTTCATTATAATAAAATATTACATCAATATCCCAAGGTCTAATACCTTAACATAAAAGTACCTTAATTACGTATAGTAACACAAAAGGTTTACATGATCATAGTATTTCATAATACATAAGCATTTATATTAACTATTCTTGGACTTTTCCCTTGCCCTTGTCCTTCTTACTCGAACTCTCGGGCTTAGCTGAAATAATTGTCATGATATAGCAAGAGTAAGCAACTAATTTGCTTAGCAAGTTTAATTATGAAAGGGATATATCATGATTAGAAATGAATTTAACTTTCAAAGTTCAATCAGATAAAGGCATAGTGAAAGAACATGAATTAATCTTAATATCTGAATATTCGAATAATTGAATATCAGAGGCTGAGTGGTTTTAAATAACCATGAACATATACTAAGGTTGTCAGTATTTAAACTAGTACTTTTAATAAGTTGTGGTAGTCAAGGGGATCAGCCTTTCGTACCCGGTGAAATATGCATAATCACTCAGTACACTAGCAACAATTGTTTTCCAATAATGCTTTAGTAAAACTGTTCTTTTTCTCAGTCATGAGTCCTTACCATTTTAATTGGTTAGGCACCGCTTTTAAAACATATTTGATTTAACAAATTTAAACATACTTGATTTAGCTGATACAATTAGCATAGATCTATATCATAAACAGTTCATGAATAAAAGAACTTTAATAAATTCACAGTTCAATAATGATAGAACAGGAATTCAATTGCACACAGTGCGAATATCAATAATCAATTTAGATGTGAATAATCAACAATAATTATTCACTAATTATGCTTCGAAAGTAATAACTCAAGTTGAGTTAGAGAACTTGCCTTGTTTGCGGACTACTGCTATGCAATTCTATTTATCCGCTTAATGAATTTAACTTATCCTCTTTGGAAAGACCTATCATAAATCATTCAATTAGTATAACATATCATTATTCATAACATTATTATTCTCATATATTATCTAACATTAATCACATAATTAAATATTAGATATCACATAACTCCTTAATAATATTATCGTTCCTTGATAATTTATTAAATAATCATCTAAACTCTCAAATAATATTATTAATCTTTTAATAATATTCTATTTGTTTCTCTTTAATATTATTAATCTTTTAATAATATTTTAGTCTCTCTTTAATATTATTAATCTTTTAATAATATTTTAACTTTCTAATATTATTAATCATTTAATAATATTTTAATGATTTAATATTATTAATCTTATTATCATTTATTATTAATTAAATAATAATTGATTAATATTTATACTTATTTATTATTAATTAAATAATAAATAAATAATTAATATTTATCTTTATTTATTATTTAATGTATATTAAATAATAAATAATTAATTAACATTTATCTTTATTTATTATTTAATGTATTTTAAATAATTAATATTTATCTTATTTATTATTTAATATTTAATTAAATAATAATTAATTTATTGACTTTATATTACTTAACTAACATGTAAGTAAGTAATTATAATTATTTATTACTTATTCTCACTTGAATAATAAACAATTTGTTTATTTACTTTAAACATTCTTTAATCATTCTTTATTATTAATTAAAGAATAATTAATAAATTATTTAACCCTATTCATTATTTACTCTTAATTAAATAACAAATAGTTAGCTTAATAACACTAATTTTCATTCATTTATTACTTAATGTTAATTAAATAATAATTAAATATTTAATCATACTTACATAGTATTTAATTAGTTTAATAATCATTTATTAGTATTAATAATTATTAATTATAAGTTTTAAATGAGTTTAAATAATTAATTACTTAATAATTACATAACTGTCCCGAAAAATTCTGAATAAAATATCTTAATGTTCTTCACAATTTTAGAAAATTTTCTGTCCAAGAACCACCCCAAGAACTGGCCGGAAAAGTGGTGAACCGGCCGCCATAAAGTTCCTCTGGTTCGCCGGAAAACTGAACCGGTCAAAAATCTTTAATTTTTCTAATTTTTTGGTTTTATTTTCAGTTTTGGGGTCCTTTAGTAAAACCTTCATATAACAAAATTTACAACTCCGATTGAGGCCCAATCGGACTCGTTGGATTCGTATCTTCCCGAACTACAATTTTCAGTTATCAAACATTAAATTTGGATCCGTTTTGCTCACTAAAGAGTGGCCGGAAGTGGACTGATTGTTCAAGGGTTTCAACCTTTAGAGTGTTTTGGCACAAAATTCATATCTCTCTCATTTTAAAACATTTTTGAGTGATTCCAAGGGGATTTTGTCCTTAACTTATATATCTATCATACTAAGAAACAAAACCACAAAACCTATTTGTAGGTTTCAAAATGAAAAACATATATCACACCTTAAAAATCAATACTTATGGAAAAACTCCTTTTCATGTGTTTTACCAAACATTTTAACATAAACTCATATCAACCAACAAGTTAAACTTATTAAACACTATATATATCATTCTAGCATGTTTTTAACTAATTAGATCTTGAACCCCATAGATCTTACATAAAAACATATCAAACACACTAGATTAGGTTTTCTTTCTTACTTTTTGGACATAGATTATTTTGCTTCCTTTTTATCATCTCTCTAACACTTAAATAGGTTAGATTTAAACATGAAATCATACAAAACATATACATCTAAGGTTATGAACTTTTAGAACATTAACCCTTTATTTCTTTAGAAACAAATCATAACAAAAGGAAGAAATTAGTTTAGGAGTTTCACCTTGTTCTTATAGCAACTCTTCTTGTTTTACCAAAGAAATTTATGAACTTTGGATGCATCAATCTCAAAGCTCCCTCTCCCCTCTTCTTCCTCTTCTACCCGAGCCCTTCTCTCTTTTGTCTCTCTCTCTCTTTTTGGTTTGATAGCTAACTAAGAGATAAGGATTGAACTTTGTAAAAATATTTTACTAATTATAAAAATTATTTAAGTATTTAGTAAATATAAATAGATATAGATTGCATATCTATCAACAATATCCCACCCAATCTTACTTTCTTTCTCTTCCTTATCAGCTTAGTTAACTTGCAAGAGTAAATAAAAGCAGTGGACGAATGGGAGGTTGACACCTAGCGTAGTTGTTCACCTACTAAAGTTGGGTAATAATTACATTCACCCCCCCTTCTTCCCCTCCTTACTAATTCGGCCATGTGGCCTTATTATCCATTCTATTTCTCTTTTATTTTTTTATTCCTTATTTGCTTTATAAAATGACCAAAATACCCCTCCACAAGTGGGCCTAGATTGGGCTTTTTAATTATCATCTTTTGGGCCTGTAATTATTAATTTGGACCTACTAATGGGATTGGGCCTCTCATAACAATTAATTGGGCTACTAATATACTTGCCCTATACATCTAATACTGGTCCAGTTTAACAGTTTAGTTACTCATAAACCAAATTATCCACAAGTCCCATGATTAACTAATTAATTGGGCTTGTTTAAATTACTTATACCTCTTAGTCCATTAAATTTATTATCTCTTAAGCTAATGCTCATCATTATTGATATTTACATATTCTTATCAATCAATAATGTTATTTCATTTACATAACCCAATTAGACTTGCTGTATTCAAGTATATTGAGTATGTAATTAGGGTTTAACATATTAAATTAATTTCTTGGATTCTTAAAATACTTAGGTTAGTCCACCAACTTATTTCAATCATTAGTGAGACTTCCTTTAAGTACACATATCATACTATTTACATAATCACTTAATCACCTAGTCATCCATAATATATCACAGATTAGTTAATATATTTATTTACAATGTAGCACAGAAATTCTTGGTTATTACAGCACCCCTAGGCCAAAATCAATACAAAAATACTCTGAACCTCTGCCTATTTCGTTTCCTAGCCTGACTTCCAGTACTCCAAACCCAGATTTTATCAGTCTAACACATAGATATACTCATATACTACCACATATCAAAAATTAACTGATAGAAACGGACGTTTGAAACCTACGGTTTGGCAAAAAGCCCGTGTAGCAGTCCATTGTGACTATTTTTACGATCAGAAAGTTCATACTACTTTGCGCATTTATACACATGCACGTTAAGTTTTATTTTCTGATTATGCCCGGAACTCAGTTCCGTGGCTGTTTTTGCTGACGTTTTCGTACACTTTAGTACATTTATACGTTTTTTGGCATTTCTATAGCCCGGATCGTCGATCTGCGACTTTTAATAGCTTTTATATACATATATATATATATATACATATATATTGACTCCGCCGGACTTGGTTATCTTTCCATTCACGGTTTTGGTTTTTTGTATATATTTAACTATATAGATACTAACTTTTCAATTATGTCAAGCCCAGATGTGAAATCCGTGGCAGTTTATTGCTTTTATATATATAACTACATATATATATATATATATATATAAATTTTTCTGACTTATTTGGGCCTGGATTTCTATTTCGTGGCCTTTTTATTGCTTTAATATATATATATATACTAACTATATATATTAACATTTACATTCCAGTTTGGCCTGGATCATTTTATGGCCTTTTTATCGCTTTTATAAATATATATATACTTCCATTTCTGTCCGGGCATAGGATTGTAAATCCGCCGCTTTTTACAGCTTTTATTTATATATATTTACATTCTGTGGAGCCTAGATCATTTCGTGGCTCTTTTACAACTTTTACATATATATATAAATATATATATATATATATATTTACATTCTGTCGAGCCTGGATCATCCCGTGACTCTTTAATAGCTCATATATATATATATATTTACATTCAGCCGAGCCTAGATCATCTAGTGGCTCTTTTACAGCTTATATAGATATGTATATACATTTACTTTTACATAAGTAAATTACTTTTACTAAAGTAAAGTTGTCCTTTACTTTGACTTTGTCCGATGCATTGATTGCATCTGATGATGAATGGAGCATCCGATGACTGTGGGACCCTGGGGGGGCCAGCATCGTCTTTGTTCGTCTAACTGTTGAGGTCCGGCTCCTTCTGTCGTCGGTGGGTACTTTTGATCTTCATCGAAGATAGATCACCATCCCTATTCTTACCATTTAACAGCGGACGAAAAGTTTAAATAAAACTTTAAACTAAAACAAAAGAAACTTAAAGAAGATGACCGGTGTATCAGTATAATAATCTCTTTCTTTTATTTATAAACATTTGGGAAATGATTACATTTAATCTGGGTAAGTTTACTAAAGGAAGAAGAAGTACAGGAACATCTTCTTCGTCTAACTAGAGAGAAGGTAGAGAGAAGGAAGAGAGAATGGGAAGAGAACCTCGAGTGAGGCTAAATGGTTTACATTTTTAAGCCTAAGGAACTCTAACACTTGAGTTCCTTTAAATAGAACTAAAGTTACCGGTTTATATTTACCAAAGTAACTTTTATATTTACTTAAGGTTAAAAGTAAAAATATTTAACTAAAGTAAGAAATATTTAACTTAAGTTAAAACATTTAACTTAGGTTAAAGTAAATTACTTTTACATTTACTGAAGTAAAAACATTTAACTAAAGTTAAAGTATTTACATTTGCTTTTACATAAGTAAATTACTTTTACTAAAGTAAAGTTGTCCTTTACTTTTGACTTTGTCGGATGAATTGATTGCATCTGATGATGACTGGAGCATCCGATGACTGTGGGACCCTAGGGGGCCAGCGTCGTCTTTGTTCGTCTGACTGTTGAGGTCCAGCTCCTTCTGTCGCCGGTTAGTAATGTTGATCTTCTTCTCAGATAGATCACCATCCCTATTCATTTAACAGCAGAAGAAAAAGATCAACAATACCCACCGGCGAGGAAGGAGCCGGACCTCAACAGTCAACAGTCAGACGAACAACAGTCAAACGAAGTCAGTCGACGCTGGCCCCCCAGGGTCCCACAGTCATCGGATGCTCCAGTCATCATCAGATGCAATCAATGCATCCGACAAAATCAAAAGTAAAGATTAACTTTACTTTAGTAAAAGTAATTTACTTATGTAAAAGTAAATGTAAATACTTTAACTTTAGTTAAATATTTTTAACTTTAGTAAATGTAAAAGTAATTTACTTTAACCTAAGTTAAATATTTTTAACTTAAGTTAAATGTTTTTAACTTAAGTTAAATGTTTCTTACTTTAGTTAAATATTTTTACTTTTAACCTTAAGTAAATATAAAAGTTACTTCGGTAAATATAAACCGGTAATTTTAGTTCTATTTAAAGGAACTCAAGTGTTAGAGTTCCTTAGGCTTAAAAATATAAACCATTTAGCCTCACCCGAGGTTCTCTCCTTCTCTCCTCCTTCTCTCTACCTTCTCTCTAGTTTGATGAAGAACGAAGTTCTTACAACTTCTTCTTTCCTTAGTAAATATATCCAGATCACCATCCCTATTCTTGGGAAAGGATTACATCGTATCTGGATATATTTACTAAGGGAAGAAGAAGTTATAAGATCTTCGTTCTTCATCTAACTAGAGAGAAGGTAGAGAGAAGGAGGAGAGAAGGGGGAGAGAAGGAAAAAACCTCGGGTGAGGCTAAATGGTTTACATTTTTAAGCCTAAGGAACTTTAACACTTGAGTTCCTTTAAATAGAACTAAAGTTACCACTTGAGTTCCTTTAAATAGAACTAAAGTTACCGGTTTATATTTATCGAAGTAACTTTTACATTTACTTAATGTTAAAAGTAAAAATATTTAACTAAAGTAAGAAACATTTAACTTAAGTTAAAACATTTAACTTAGGTTAAAGTAAATTACTTTTACATTTACTGAAGTAAAAATATTTAACTAAAGTTAAAAACATTTAACTAAAGTTAAAAATATTTAACTAAAGTTAAAGTATTTACATTTACTTTTACATAAGTAAATTACTTTTACTAAAGTAAAGTTGTCCTTTACTTTTGACTTTATCGGATGAATTGATTGCATCTGATGATGACTGGAGCATCCGATGACTGTGGGACCCTAGGGGGCCAGCGTCGTCTTTGTTCGTCTGACTGTTGAGGTCCGGCTCCTTCTGTCGCTGGTGAGTAATGTTGATCTTCTTCGCAGATAGATCACCATCCCTATTCATTTAACAGCGGAAGAAAAAGATCAACAGTACCCACCGGCGAGGAAGGAGCCGGACCTCAACAGTCAACAATCAGACGAACAACAGTCAGACGAAGTCAGATGACGCTGGCCCCCTAGGGTCCCATAGTCATCGGATGCTCCAGTTATCATCAGATGCAATCAATGCATCCGACAAAATCAAAAGTAAAGATTAACTTTACTTTAGTAAAAGTAATTTACTTATGTAAAAGTAATTTACTTTTTTAGTTAAATATTTTTAACTTTAGTAAATGTAAAAGTAATTCACTTTAACCTATGTTAAATATTTTTAACTTAAGTTAAATGTTTTTAACTTAAGTTAAATATTTCTTACTTTAGTTAAATATTTTTACTTTTAACCTTGAGTAAATGTAAAAGTTACTTCGGTAAATATAAACCGATAACTTTAGTTCTATTTAAAGGAACTCAAGTGTTAGAGTTCCTTAGGCTTAAAAATGTAAACCATTTAGCCTCACCCGAGGTTCTCTCCTTCTCTCCCCATTCTCTCCTCCTTCTCTCTACCTTCTCTCTAGTTAGATGAAGAACGAAGTTCTTACAACTTCTTCTTTCCTTGGTAAATATATCTAGATCACCATCCCTATTCTTGGGAAAAGATTACATCGTATCTGGATATATTTACTAAGGGAAGAAGAAGTTATAAGAACTTCCTTTTTCATCTAACTAGAGAGAAGGTAGAGAGAAAGAGGAGAGAAGGGGGGAAAGAAGGAAAAAATCTCGGGTGAGGCTAAATGGTTTACATTTTTAAGCCTAAGGAACTCTAACACTTGAGTTCCTTTAAAAAGAACTAAAGTTACCGGTTTATATTTACCAAAGTAACTTTTACATTTACTTAAGGTTAAAAGTAAAAATATTTAACTAAAGTAAGAAACATTTAACTTAAGTTAAAACATTTAACTTAGGTTAAAGTAAATTACTTTTACATTTACTGAAGTAAAAATATTTAACTAAAGTTAAAAATATTTAACTAAAGTTAAAGTATTTAAATTTACTTTTACATAAGTAAATTACTTTTACTAAAGTAAAGTTGTCCTTTACTTCTGACTTTGTTGGACGCATTGATTGCATATGATGATGATTGGAGCATCCGATGACTGTGGGACCCTGGGGGGCCAGCATTGTCTTTGTTCGTCTGACTGTTGAGGTCCGGCTCCTTCTGTCGTCGGTGGGTACTGTTGATCTTCTTCTAAGAGAGATCACCATCCCTATTCCTTCGACCCCAAAAAAAATATCCAGGATTTAACCCTTTTTCCCCCCCAAAATTATGTTTAAATTTTAAGAAAGGAGAAAAAAAATCACCGAAATTTTGGTCATCGACTGTTGATTTCAAAAATTTTTATGTAATTTTTTTTATAAAAACTAATCAAACTGTGTCTGATACAAGGATCACACTGGATGACTCTTGACTAACTGATGAACTCGATCAAAACAGTCTACTTCGTTTTAACTTTGTTGAAACCTAATCTCTAGATCTATTGACATTCCACTTAAAGACAAACCAAAGTCGCTTGAGTACATACCCTCTTACCTATTGGCAGACGCATACCCTTTGATCTAATGATTCCCTTTGCCTAAACTGCTCACACTCTTGAGACTTACAACGGCTTAACGGGACCTATGGCGATCCGGGGTGTTCTATAGGTGATAGGTGACTCAAACTAGGTGCTCTAAGGACGGAGCAACAGAAGTCTAAAGAAGAAGTAAAAATAAGTTTTAAACTCAGACCTCTGTATTTGACCGGAGAATAAATATTGACACCAAGAGATAACACCGTATGGCTCTGATACCATAACAGTACCTATCGTATGGCTTTGATACTACAACTGTACCCACCGGTGAGGAAGGAGCCGGACCTCAACAGTCAATTAATGATATTTTGAATCCTTTTAGTCACTTTATCATTGTTTACATCGACGATATTCTAATTTTCTCTAATTCTACTGAAGAACACTTTAAGCATTTAAACTCGTTCTTCAAGATAATTAAAGTCAATGGTTTGGTCCTTTCTCCTACTAAATGCAGTCTTTTCCAGACTAGAATCAAATTCCTTGGTCATGACATTCATCGTGGTCTTATTGGACCAATTCAGCGAGTTATTCAGTTTGTCGATAAATTTCCTGACAAAATCACTGATAAAACCCAACTTCAGCGATTTTTAGGATCCCATAATTATATCGGTAAATTTTATCAGAATCTTCGAGTAATTTGTAAACCTCTTTTTTTTCGTTTACAAAAGAATCCGCCTCCTTGGACTGATGAAAAAGCATCCATCGTCCAGAAAGTCAAAAAATATGTTAAGGTATTACCATGCCTTGGCCTTTGTAATGAATCTGCATTTAAAATTGTTGAAATTGATGCCTCTGAAATTGGGTTCGGTGGTATTCGAAAACAGAAATTAACCCCTGCTTCTTCTAAGCAAATTGTTCGATTTCATTCTGCTGCATGGAATCCGGCTCAAAGTAATTATAGTACTATTAAAAAAGAAATTTTAGCATTGATTTTATGCATTAGTAAATTTTAAAATGATTTATTAAATCAAAGATTTCTGGTCAGAATAGATTGCAAATCTGCTAAATATATTTTAGAAAAAGATGTTAAAAATTTAGCTGCTAATCATATTTTTGTTAGACGGCAATCATTATTAAGTATTTTTGATTTTGATATCGAATACATTAAAGGAAGTTAAAATTCTGTTCCTGATTTTCTTAAGGGAGAATTTATTACTTCAGGTACAAAAGAAACATGAGTGTGTGAGGTGGTAATTCTTCAGTTCGGCCCCCTCCAGGCCCAAGTAATCAAAGGCCCAAAGGAGCCTTAATCCCTCACCCAGTTAGCCCTATTGCTGCAGTAGATGTTGCAAATAGGTATCAGTTACTTGGAACTATTTCAAAATCTTACAACACTGTTTTGCCCCAATCTCCCAAGTCAATTGACCCTTTTGCACCATCTTCGTCTTCCAGTAACCCTAATCCTAGTCAACTACATTCGCAGTATATTTTGTTAACCATTTAGCCTCACTAGAGGTCTCTCCTCCTTCTCTCTACCTTCTCTCCAATTAGATGAAGAAGAAGTTCTTATACTTCTTCTTCCCTTAGTAAACTTATCCAGATTAAATGTAATCCTTTCCCAAATGTTTATATAATAAAAGAAAGAGATTACTTTACCGAATCACCGGTCATCTTCTTTAAGTTTCTTTTGTTTTAGTTTAAAATTTTATTTAAACTTTTCGTGCACTGTTAAATGGTATCAGAGTCATACGATGTTGTCTCTTGGTGTCACTGTTTGTTCTCCGGTCAAACACAGAGGTCTGGGTTTAAAACTTATTTTTACTTCTTCTTTAGACTTCTGTTGCTCCGTCCTTAGAGCACCTTGTTTGAGTCACCTATCACCTATAGAACACCCCGGATCGCCATAGGTCCCATTAAGCCGTTGTAAGTCTCAAGAGTGTGAGTAGTTTAGGCAAAAAGGGAATCACTAGATCCAAGGGTATGCGTCTGCAAATAGGTAAGAGGGTATGTACTCAAGCGACTTTGGTCTGTCTCTAAGTGGAATGTCAACAGATCTAGAGATTATGTTTGAACAAATTTAAAATGAAGTAGACTGTTTAGATCGAGTTCATCAGTTAGTCAAGAGTCAGCCGTGCGATCCCTTGTATCAGACACAGTTTGATTTATTTTTATAAAAAAATTTACATAAAATTTTTGAAACTCTAATGTTGGTGAGCAAAATTTCAGTGAATTCTTTTTCTCCTTTCTTAAAATTAAGCATAATTTTTGGGGGAAAAAGGGTTAAATCCTGGATTTTTTTTTTGGGGTCGAAGGAATAGGGATGGTGATCTATCTGAGAAGAAGATCAACAGTACCCACATCGAGGAAGGAGCCGGACCTCAACAGTCAACAGTCAGACGAACAACAGTCAGACGAAGTCAGATGACGCTGGCCCCCCAGGGTCCCACAGTCATCGGATGCTCCAGTCATCATCAGATGCAATCAATGCATCCGATAAAGTCAAAAGTAAAGATTAACTTTACTTTAGTAAAAGTAATTTATCTATAGTTTTTACTAAATCAGAGTCTTTATTAGGCAATCCCAAACCTTCACGTTTTTCTGGGAGTGTTAATAAAGGCTGATCAATTTTTTTATCAGCATTTTTAATCACAGATTGATCAAATTTTTCTTCAATTTTGTCTAACTGTTTTCCGATAGTGGCTAAATACTGATTAGTAAAATTATTTTGTTCAATAATTTTTTTCTCATCAGTTTTGCCATCTACAACTTTAAAAGGGCTAGCAACAACTGATGTATTTTTAACATGTAAAAGTACAGTTTCTAAAGGAGGATGGGAAGCCAGAATTTTTGACTTATCCTCTTTTGTCCACTGACTTTTAGTCAAGACCATACAATTAGAATGATAATTATCATAGCAATCATAAAAGGTAATATTCATTTTTTCTTTATTAATAAATTTTTTCCATTTATTAACAATTTTATCTCTATCATGCTTAGCGTATTTATTATGAAAAACATGTCTTTTTTCTTTATTAGACTTGGAATTAAAATCTTCAACCAGATTATTCCAATCTAATACAAATTCTTTATTAAGAACTCTTAACTGATGATTAATAGGGGCTTCAAAATCTGAAGGGGTAGGTCCTAATGAAGATGTAGGAGAAAGATCTTGATCTTCTTCTACAGTATCATTAGTATAACAAGGGTGACTAGTTTGACCTTGGTTTAAAATACCTTTCATTTTAATATCAGGCATAGAAAGATTACTTAGTATTTCAGTATCTTTTCTAGAAGAAACAGAAGGTACTGAAGCATTAGTAAATTCTTCTATGACTACGGGTCTTCTAGTACGCTCAAATCTAACTCTGACAGTACCATCAGAAAATTGTTTAATGTTTTCAACATTAACAAATTGTTGACAACTAGTTTAGGACGAAGTTCATTAGGAAAAACCCATTGACTAGGTAAAGTAACATCCTTCCAAAGAATAGACCTTGGAGTTTGGATATTAGCATTACTAGTACTGCTTTGAATTAAAATAGTTTGATCTTTGGAACTTTTATTTAGAGCATGAACATTTAAATTAGTTTTCATGGTTTTATAATAGATTCTATAAATTAAAGCAAAAGGTTGAGATCCCTCGATCATCTGAGTGATCTCTCCTGCAGTTTTAATGTTTAAAACCAATGCTTTTAACAAATTCACGTCACTGAGGCTTAATGGAAGATCAGGAAAGCAATTAAAATGGACAGGTCCATCATGCAAACTTTATTCCAGTTATTCTAATGATACTAGGGAAATAATTGAGAAAACGAGCATCTCTTAAACACAGAAAGATACTCAAATTAATTCCTTAATATTCAAAGGTTTAATAGCAACTTGAACTAATCCAATATGAATAAAATTATAACCTTTCTTCCTGTGTTTATTGATAACATCAAGAGATAAAAGACTACAATTGTCATATTCCTTGTTAATAGCATAAACTCTTTCAACAGTTTTAACATTATAATCGGTTTTAACGTTATCTAAGAAGGTTGACTGGTATATCTCTCTAGGGGATACACTGGGTATGTTCCAATTACTCAAGGTTTGATTAATGTTTTCATAACTGTATTCTTCTTGGTTAACTATGTCTAGGACCGAAGGTAAAGCTGACCGGTTACTAACTGAAAAACTAGATCTGAACAATCTACTCATTTTAAAAATTAAAATTTTTAATAATTCTATGTTATTCCGTACATACCCTTCTTACCTTAAGCAGACGCATACTTATGTCCTAGGTCAAACACCCGACACTGCTCCACACTAAGACTTACAAAGGGCAAAAGGACGGGGGCGATGACTGTTGAGGTCCGGCTCCTTCCTCGGCGATGGGTACTGTTGATCTTCTTCTCAGATAGATCACCATCCCTATTCAGAATAGGGATGGTGATCTATCTAAGAAGAAGATCAACAGTACCCACCGGCGACAGAAGGAGCCGGACCTCAACAGTCAGACAAACAAAGACGACGCTGGCCCCCCAGGGTCCCACAGTCATCGGATACTCCAGTCATCATCAGATGCAATCAATGCATCCGACAAAGTCAAAAGTAAAGGACAACTTTACTTTAGTAAAAGTAATTTACTTATGTAAAAGTAAATGTAAATACTTTAACTTTAGTTAAATGTTTTTACTTCAGTAAATATAAAAGTAATTTACTTTAACCTAAGTTAAATGTTTTAACTTAAGTTAAATGTTTCTTACTTTAGTTAAATATTTTTACTTTTAATCTTAAGTAAATGTAAAAGTTACTTTGGTAAATATAAATTGATAACTTTAGTTCTATTTAAAGGAACTCAAGTATTAGAGTTCCTTAGGCTTAAAAATGAAAACCATTTAGCCTCACCAGAGGTCTCTCCTCCTTCTCTCTAGTTAGATGAAGAAGAAGTTCTTATACTTCTTCTTCCCTTAGTAAACTTATCCAGATTATATAACGATTGAGATTTTATATATTAAATTTTAATATTTATGGAGTAAATAAATATTTTATGTGATTTATTTATTGGGTTAAATAAATAAATTATGTGATTTTATGGAATGATTTAATTAAGAGTAATATTTAATTTAATTGATGTGTATTGATTTTATAATATGGTTCTAATTTAATTGAGATAATTAAATTAGATGAATTATGTGATGAGTGTTACATGAATTATAATTAGCGAGTAATTATAATTATGTGTTACTTTTTATGTGATTAATTGATGTTAGATTTTAATTAATTAAATAAGAATGTTAAAGATTTAATTAATTAAAGTGTAACAGTAAAGATATGTGTTAAAGGATTTATTAAAAGAATAAAAAAGGGTTTTAAATTAGTTTTACGAAACAAGGCCCTTACTTTTGTTTTAATCTCGTTTTACCAAACAAGGCCTTAACTACACAAAAATCCATTTCTAAGTAAGTTGTGGCCAAACAAGCCTTATGGCTTTTCAAATTCAAACAATTGTAACCTATGAATTTCTTACAATTATTATATTTAATATAGAGTCATTATGTTTTGTAAGTTATATTTTATATTATACATATAATATATGTAAGATGTATACGTTAGTTTAGAAATCAAAAGGTTAGTCTGTTAGAACAAAACAAAGAATAGAGGAGAGAGAAAAGAAAATAGAGAAGAAGAAGAAAGAAGAAGAAGAGAAAGAGAGGAAAGTGCTTGAGAAAATCAAAGCATCATCATCTTCTTCACGTCTTTTAGGTAAGGTAAAATCTTTAACTTTTATTTTAGAAATTGTGTTTATATGATTCTTCATAAGTATAAAGTTCTTTGTTAATTGAGTTATGGTGAAAATTGTGTAAATATGAAATATTATGTATCAATTGTGTTCTAGCATGCTCATATAAGAATTTCATGCTTAATTAATAGTTTAATTCATGTTTGTATATTAAACATGATGAATTCATGATCATCAAAGAGTTACAGTGATATATATATATATATATATATATATATATATATATAGTTTTCTTTTAAAATCAAAGGAATTCATGTTTGATTGTTCATCTTTGTTTAAATTAAGTATAGATGATGATATCATATTTAGAAATTGATTTACTATACTTGAAATTGGGTGAATTGGTTTAAAAATAGTAGTACAGTGTTCAATTTCATGAAGAACACTTAACAATGATTTTTTTTTCAAAAAAAATATCATGAAATTGGTTGTTTGATGATGTGTTATAATGTTTATGTATGTTAGAATCATGTTCGAAGCTTTAAGTTTATGTTTTCTATTAATTTATATGAATTGCATGAACTGGAATTAAAATTTGGTGTGGAGAAATAAGCCAAATTGGCTTGTTCTCTGCACAGTTCGTGAACCTGTTTGCGTTCTCTGCAGGGGGCCGGCCCCGGCTGGCATGTATAGGCCAAAACCCCCGCCCTGGCTGGGGGGTTGCAGAAATTTTTTTTTTTTATTTTTTTTTGTGTATTTTGTTTACATCATGATAAACAAATTTTTATGTAATAGATTTGATGACATATTAAGCATACATTAAAATGCTAAATGAATATTAATAAATTATGTTTATAAAATATAATTTGTGATTATAATTTTAAATAATTATAATTAGAGTAAAGGTTTAATTTAAATTATAATTTTGTAAAATTATAATGATTATAGTTGATTAATTTTAATCAAGTGAATGATAATTTTTAAATTATAATATGCAATTATAATTTAATGCATGATTAATTATAGATTTTAAATTGTGTAATTATAATGTAATATTTGCATGATTAATGATAAATTATAATTTGTGTAATTATAATTTAGTAAATGCATGATGTAGTTAATTAATTATAAATTATAATTTGTTTATAATTTAATTAAATAAGATGTGATTATAATTTGAGTAATTATAATTAGATTAAATGTTTAAATTATAATTCATTTAATTATAATCTAATATGAAATACATAATTATTATTTGAGTTAATTATGAGAGCATGCCTATGTGATATAATTAAATTATGTGATTATTAATTATTAATTTAATAATTAAATAAGAATGAGTTAACCTAGAAAGGTTAACTAATTATGTAAATTAGTTGCGTGTTAACTAATTCAGATTGTTGTGATTAAATATATATGTGTAGGAAGTATTAAAGAACGTGAATTATATTAGTAGCTTGCGCTTGAGGCAAGTCTTCTAAACCCTAAACTCGTTTATTTATTTTAATTCAATTATTCATTGTTTGAGATTTGTTCTTTTATTGGACAAGTAATTATTGAAAGTTCATGATATAATTAAAGTAACCTTGGACTTATTGTTCAAGCAATGTTTGAATATTCTTTTGAGATGCTTTAAATTTATTTCTAAAACATGGTTCGTAGTTCTTTCACTTACGAATTATTCCAAGTTATTGAAAGTCGATTCAACTAATCCTTAGTTGATGAACCTGAATTCTAAATTACCCTTGTAAACTTATCCAAACCAAACTTTCTTTGGTGCGGACTTGAATTCAAATTACTGAGTTGAACAACCCTATTTTTAGGGGAGGTTACTACACGTAAGCGTTAAGATGTTTGTGCACAATATATGGTATGAATGGCTGATCCCCCTAAGTACGAGTTAAGGTCCATAGTCTTATTGATTGTTAAAGGTTAAAATGGAAATGTTTATAACCTAGGACAAAAGTTCAAAGGTCTTATGACCCTCAAATAAATTCTATATTCGAATTTTAATGTTGATAGAGAATTATTATTCAATTCTTTATTGTTGAAGTAAGCTAAGTTATTCAAATTCTTTTTAAAGATATCCTTTCATGTATTTATTATTGTTAAAATCCAGTGAGTTGTTGTTGCTCACTTTTGCATTATATAACAATTGCAGCTAATGTTGATAATGTTGACGCCCCCCCGTCTACGAGCAAGGGCAAGGGAAAGCAAAATAAGTGAAGGCTTGTTTTTATTATTTGAAATGATTGTAATAGACGTTAATGTTATGTTTTTATTTCTGCACATTGTTATTATGTCAAGGTTAGAGTAACCCTGGGATTGTTTTTTAAGAAGGTTGTAACCCTTGTTTTAAGGGAGATTTTATTATTTTGAATAAAGGTTGTATTTTATTTGGAAGTTATATTGGGTAGATGCATGTTATATTAGAAAGTGAACACCAAATCATGTGAAAACGAAGTACCCGAATTTGGGGGTGTCACAGATTAAATGTAACCCTTTCCCAAATGTTTATATAATAAAAGAAAGAGATTACTTTACCGAATCCCCGGTCATCTTCTTTAAGTTTCTTTTGTTTTAGTTTAAAGTTTTATTTAAACTTTTCGTCCGCTGTTAAATGGTATCAGAGCCATCGTTGTATGATTGTTTGCTATTTTTCTTAATCTGTGCCTCTTATTCATTTTCCAAAATTAAAGTTTTTCTTTTCTCCGTGCCTAAGTCACCTAAGCTCTTACTGTAGAACACCGTGTTCGCCCCGGTCTTTTTGCCCTTTGCAAGTCTCAGAGTGGAGCAGTGTCTGGTGTTTGACCTAGAACATAGGTATGCTTTTGCTTAAGGTAAGAAGGGTATGTATGTCAGCACTTTGATATTTAAAATGAATAGGGGATGGTGATCTATCTGAGAAGAAGATCAACAGTACCCACCGGCGATAGAAGGAGGCAGACCTCAACAGTCAGACGAACAAAGACGACGCTGGCCCCTTAGGGTCCCACAGTCATCGGATGCTCCAATCATCATCAGATGTAATCAATGCATCCGACAAAGTCAAAAGTAAAGGACAACTTTACTTTAGTAAAAGTAAGGACAACTTTACTTTAGTAAAAGTAATTTACTTTAACCTAAGTTAAATGTTTTAACTTAAGTTAAATGTTTCTTACTTTAGTTAAATGTTTTTACTTTTCACCTTAAGTAAATGTAAAAGTTACTTCGATAAATAAAAACAGGAAACTTTAGTTCTATTTCAAGGAACTCAAGTGTTAGAGTTCCTTAGGCTTAAAAATATAAACCATTTAGCCTCACCAGAGGTCTTTCCTCCTTCTCTCCTCCTTCTCTCTACCTTCTCTCTAGTTAGATGAAGAAGAAGTTCTTATAGTTCTTCTTCCCTTAGTAAACTTATCCAGATTAAATGTAATCCTTTCCCAAATATTTATATAATAAAAGAAAGAGATTACTTAACCGAATCACCGGTCATCTTCTTTAAGTTTCTTTTGTTTTAGTTTAAAGTTTTATTTAAACTTTTCGTCCGCTATTAAATGGGGTAAATCCTGTTACATTGAGATAAGAACTTTGATTTTATGAACATGACCGTATGGTCTATATTGACATGAAATGTACATTTAAAGTATTGAACACACTAGCATGCGCCATTGCAAGATTTCAACGATTTCAAAAGAGAAACTTAAGACTTTCAAAGTAAACTTAACCTAGACTTGTGTCCTTTAGATTGTGACCTCTTAAATACATGTATGTAACTTATGTATGTGTTCTAATACATATGAATAACAGTTACGAGATGCTTTACATATACCGTGTTGTCTTTTTGACTTAGTGTACTTTGTAAATGAAAACTTAGAATGTGGAAGCCAAATAGCATTGATTACCATGTGAATTACATTATGATCATGAGAGCATAAGTATTAAGATTTTATTATGCCTATTGACGTATTGACATAAACCTCATTTGTTTATATACAAATTTCATATAGCACGCTCAATCATAGAAAATGAACTTCAAGTACGAACTACGTGATTAAAGTATATGTGTGTAGTATACTCGAGCATACATATTAAGTATTATTTAGCCTCGTTGTGAGATAGTAAGACCGGAATAGCGAACCTTTGAAGTATGAACTTGTTTAACGTAAGGTTTACTGGCATGAAAACATATGACTTTGAATTGGATTAGGATGAGCATGCTAGATTCGAACTCGAGTTTATAAAACTTATAATCATATGTGTTGATTTATATAAGTGACAGGAAGTGCTATGTATGCATGCCTATGTTGATGCAAAGGAATTAGACAATCTAAAGTTATTAAATCTAAGACAGGATTAGATTGACTTGCGTGAAATATGTGATAGAATTATATGATAATCAGACCCTTGTTGGTATAGACTTATATTAGTTTATACATGCTAATTGAAAGGCCGACTTGTTAATGCTAGGTTGTTTCAACGAGTTAAATTAAAGCTAGAACTTATTTGTAGCTGAGCAAATAGGCAAGTTCCCGAACTTCACTCTTTGATTGTGCAAGTTCTTTTGACCGTTCTTGTATTATTTGCAAGTTTCCTTACTTACATTCATTTATAGTGCAAGTATCTTATCTTTGGGTTTACGTTATTCGAGGAACATTGTAAGCAAGTTCCCTACCGATCACTACTTTTATTGTGTTGCAAGTTCCCTATCTTCCTCAAGTTATATTTGAACAAGTATTCTAAATTCTTGCACTACCTTATTCAATGAATCGTGTAAGCAAATTCCTTAACTTCACTTGAATTGAATGCAAGTTCCCTTACACACTTTATTGTGAAAGTTTCTTATCCTTCTCATATTGTATTGAGCAGATTATTATTGTATTGTAAGTTCTTTAACTTACACTCTTTTACGATGCAAGTTTTCTAACTTCATTCGATTGTTATATTGGATGCAAGTGTCCTAACCTGTGCATTTACTTTATACAAGGAATCTATAATCGTGCAAGTCCCCTGACTTACACTCCTTATTTGTGCAAGTTTCCCGAACTTACACAAATTCATATATTGTGCAAATTTCTAAACTTCACTTTTATTGTGCAAGTTCCCTATCCTTCTCATAATGTATTGAGTAGGTTCTTGTCAAATTGAAAGTTGTTTACTTAATGCTTGAACTTTATTTCCAAGCATGTTATTTAGTGGTTTAACTATTCTACAATTATTCCACATCGATATTATTGATATCCACACTTAGTGCATTTGAGTTCGTACAGTCTTAGACTTGTACATTATTCAAAGTTCTAAATTCTTGAACTGTGTCCGATAGAGTCTTAACCTTTGTTCGGTCAGACAAGTGTATGAAGTTTTCTTTAAAGATATCCAAATCAATTGATGGTAAGGATTCTTAGACAGAACAGAACACCCCTCATATGTTACGAGTGTGCCCAGGTATCTAATATATGATACGAGTAAGCAGATGTAAGTGTTATGCATATACATGTTGTACCTAAGGCTGATCTCCTCGAGGTACTGATTTTTGTAGCCAGTAACAAAAGGGTCAATTAGCTATTGAATCCATTGGAAAGTTATAAGTTCAAAGTCTACTTGACTATCAGTCATTCTAAAAGCAATTATTATCTTTGCTTATAATATTCATATTGTTGAATCTTTCAGATTTTTATATTGTTGAATCTTTCAGATATTCATATTGTTCAATCTTTCAGATCTTCATATTGTTGAATCCTTCAGATATTCATATTGTTGAATCCTTTAGATATTCATATTGTTGAATTCATTGTCAGATATTTTCCATTCATCATGATATATCCTTTATTGTTATATTTAAACTTGTTGAGCAAACTTGTTACTCATCCTTACTATATCATGACTTATATTACAGTTAAGCCCGAGACTTCAGGGAATGGCAAGGGTAAAGGAAGGATGTAGGATAGTTTGCAAGGAGCAGACTTTACCTTATGTTTAATTTAATTACTATTATTGTAATTTGAACCCTAATGATCATTTTAGGGTATGTTTGTAAGATTGTATTAAGGTTATCGAATCTTGGGACTAGTAACACCTTTTGAATGAACGACGTACGTTTATTATATTTCGTATTTTTAGTTATCGTATGTTGTTTAGAGGTGGATGTTAGTATTGTATCGTGAAGACCGGACCTGGGTCAGAGGACCCGGATTTGGGGGTGTCACAGGTTGGTATCAAAGCGTTAGGTTATAAACGTTAGGAATGCAAAACCTAAGTTATAACCTTAGTAGAAAACTCAAGTAGAGTTTGTAGGTGATGGATTGAGGAGACCCATCGAGTCATTGTGATACTGAAGTTGTTTATTTAAATCAACTATGATTGATAGACGTCCTAAACTTCTTAATGCTAACTTGAATAGCATATCACGTAACGACTAAAGGTTTCTTCCTTTCCTCAGGATCATGTCGCCTAGATGATTTCCACAAAACCAGATGGAGGAAAGATCCGTTAACAATGGAGGGGGGAATGCTGACCCAATGCAGAACTTCATTGACCTATTAACAGAAGCAATGCAAAATAGACCCCAGCCAGCAGCAGGGCAGCCAGGTCATCACTTGGCTAGCTTTAAGGACTTTAAATTGGTAGGACCACCAGAATTCTGGGAAACTATAGACCCAATCGAAGCCCAGACATGGAAAGAAGAAATGGAGAAGGTGTTTGAGGTCGCACGGGTGGCCGAAGCAAAGAAGACGAGTTTTGCCACTTTTATGATGAAGGAAGGAATCTAACTATTGGTGGGAAGCCAATGAAGGACTAGCAGGCGAAGGAGTTATTATGTGGGACAAATTTAAGAATTTCTTCTCGGAGAATAAGCAGCAGGATATGGAAGTTAAGTTTCTAGAGCTGAGACAAGGAGGTATGTCAGTCGCAGAGTACGCGGCAAGATTTAACGAGTTAGCTCGATTCGCGTCACGCCAGGTGGACACGGAGGCCAGGAAAGCAAAGAGATTTGAATTAGAATTAAAACCATGGGTGCAGAAGGTAGTAGATGTATTAAAGATTAAGACTTTCTCTGATCTTTTGGAAAAGGTTATCATTGCCGAAGAAGGCATTAAAGCCATAACGCGATTTAAACAAAATAAGAAGACCAGTCAGGAAAGACAGAAGGGGGGAAGCAGCGGAGGCAGCAACCCCAATAAGCATAAATGGATGGAGAGCCAATCATCCGGAGGCAGCAAGTTCGGGGGAGAGGCTAAGAAAAGTGAAAAGTGCAGTAACTGCGGGAGGAACCACTCTGGGAAATGCTTGAAGGGAAAGAGTGCTTGTTATCATTGTGGACAACCAGGGCACATGGCTCCTCAGTGTTGGAATAAGTCGAAAGGAGGATGTTTCGCGTGTAGAGCCACAGACCATCAAATCAAAGACTGCCCAAAGAGAAAGGGCGATGTAGCTAGCAGAAATCGCAATAACAACAACAATGGATTGAGCATCGAAGGGCCAGCCAGTTAAGCCAACATGACCATACAGGATGATGTGGAATCCAAGGATGTGGTGTCAGGTATCATCCCGATCAATGATATTGATGCTATGTGTTATTCGATTTGGGTGCTACCTGCTCTTTTATTTCTGAAGAATTTGCTAAACAGTTAGACTTCCCCCGTGAGAAGTTAGAACACCCTATGAGCGTAGAAGTAGTAAACAAAGAAATTATCCCGGTAGGAGACATTCATAGGAACTATTATACCGATTTGAAGAGAATTCGTGGATGTTTTCCTAAGCGAGATTTTCGGGATTGCCACCGGATAGAGAGATAGAGTTGTTAGATAAGGGATACATTCGACCAAGCGTATCGCCATGGGGAGCACCAGTCTTATTCGTAATGAAGAAAGATGGATCCCTAAGACCTTGTGTAGACTACCAAGAGTTGAACAAAGTCATCATTTAGAACACGTACCTATTGCCTAGGATCGACAATTTGTTGGACCAATTGAAGGGGTGAAGTACTTTTCAAAGATTGATTTGAGAACCGGTTACCACCAACTAAAGGTGAGGCCGGAGGACATTCCAAAGATGGCATTCAGAACTCGGTATGGACACTTTGAGTTTCTGTTAATGTCATTCGGATTAACAAATGACACGGGAGGGTTTGTAGTGTATAGTGGCATGTCACACAAAGGTCTTGGCTGTGTACTAATGTAATACAGCAGGGTCATTGCGTACGCTTCACGATAGCTGAAGATTATGAGAAGGGTTATCTAACTCATGACCTGGAGTTGCAGCGGTAGTTTTTGCCTTGAAGATTGGAGGCATTATTTGTATGACGAGAAGTGTGAGATATACACAGATCACAAGAGTCTGAAGTATGCCTTCACTCAGTAGGAGTTAAACATGAGGCAGCGCCAATGGCTAGAATCGATCAAAGATCATGATTGTGAGATTCTGTACCATCCATGCAAAGCAAATGTAGTGGGAGTTGCCTTGAGCAGAAAAGGCAGAGGGAAGTTATCAAAGTTGACCATTCCAGGAGAATTAGTGAAAGCTTTTGAACGACTAGACTTAGAGGTTAAGTATCCGATGGATACCGACGAGAAATTATTTAAAGTGTTAGCAAGCCCGACTTTATTGGATAAGGTTAGAGAGGCACAAGAGAAGGACGAAGATTGTGATAACATCAAGAAGCGATTAGCTGAAGGTGGTGAAATGAAATTTAAGATTGATAGCACTGGACTGCTAAGATTCGAGGGACGAATTTGGGTACCGTTAGTACCAGAACTAAGAGAATAGATTTTACCAGAAGGACTTTATGGGAGGAAGTGTCGAACACCGTTGTGTTGGGACGAAGTAGATGAACGTCGACTGTTGGGACCAGAAGTGGTACAGCAGACAATAGAGATTATCAAGGTGATGAGAGTGAATTATTCATTTTTATTTGAGTAACCTTACTTTTACAATTCCGAGGACGGAATTTTTATAAGGGGGGAGAGATGTAACGACCATGAATTTTAAACTCCTTATTAATTTAATATGTGATTTAAAATTCTAAGAGTAAATTTTTCGAGCTTATTTAAACCTTATGTGGTTATGTGATTATGTGAATTGAACCTATGCGAATAAATGCTAGGATTTTATTAAAGCGAATCACTAATGGTTATTTAAATTAGTAGATTAACCCTGAGACTTTTATATCAGAGTAATGATAAAAAGTGTTAGTAATTACCTATTCAAATTACGTGAATATAGTGTAGAGATTTAATCGTGTTTGATTAATTTCAATTGGGAGTAATTAATTGATAATGTGTTGATTAATTAATAATTAATGAATAAGAGACTAATAAATATAATAATATTATATTTATTTGGTTAACTGATTTATTGTTTTATACAAATATGTGGTAATTAAACCTTTGGTATACGGTAGTTACCTTTATATATTGTATAAGGTGCTATGTGACATATTAATATGGCTAGTATTATATGTATGGACTATATGGTAAGATTAACTGTATTAGATGAGTTATATATACTACTCCTTATATAACATGATAAGTATGGATAGACATTAATATGTATACCTATTACATTATATCAATAAACGATTGATATTTGATAATGATTTTTAATAAGTTATGATAATTATAATAATAACCGTTATGATAAAAATAATTCCCAATTACTTTATATTTGGTGTATATGTACCTACTTGATACATTGTAATGAGAAATTACATTTATATTCATAACCCAAACTATATAAGGTGTATACATATATAACCTAAGTGTTATACTACACTAGCAAGTTACTAAATTTCAATTGGTTGTCCAACATTGCAATAACCATTTTAATGTATAACTTAAATATATACTATGTGTATATATATCTAAATATAACATTAGTACATGGAATTCTAGTTGCTGAGGTTTGTTGAGAGCCCAACTCTTCCCACACGTGAACTCACATGCTACACTAGTCTATCTTCTTCTCAATTTCCTCACAGATCATAGCTAATCATGAGATGATGAGTGGAATTCATGAGTGGAAACACCCACCCTCACCAACTCTCTCTTGTCCATTATATATTGTTGAAATCCTTTGTTTTGATTTGGTGGACAAAGTCAAGAACTGGATATCCATTTGCCTATATAATGAGCTTCTCCTTCATTGTTAACATTGCTGATTTTTAATAAGTGTAAGTTATTGAGAGCATATATATATATCTGTGATTAGCATCCTTGAGTAAAGAAGGAGTTTAGATAGCAGCAAGTTTCAGAGGTATAATTAGTTCCTTGTTCTTCATTCTCTGATAAATTCTAATTCCTTAATTCTTTGAATTAAGCATGTATTTGTTGATAATTGATTTGGGATATGTTGCTTAGTGTTATACAAACTTCTAATGTTGTTAGAATAGCAATGTGTTATGTTAGAAACGATTTTCGTATAAAATTAGTTTGGGCTAAGCAGTTGCCAAAGCAGCTTGTTCCTGGTCGGCCCAGGCAACTGCGCAGCTGCGCCAGGCCTGCAGTAGACCACTTGGTTTCTGTTTTATTTTCTGTTCATGCTAACTTATGTTACTAGTTTAGAATGAGCATGCTAACATGAGTGATACATATATATTGATATATTGAGGCAATGTAAGCATGTTTCACTAATAGTTGCACAAATACTTATGGTTTGAGATAAACTTAGCGTTTCATAAACTAACTTCGAATTTGGAAACAAACTCAATATATATACTTGCCATATTAGCATTCTGACTTTGCAAGCATGATAGCATGACTTAGAATTGTATGAGAGGCATGTTGACTTAGGTATACGGGTTTCATAATATTATATGAACATGTGAACCCCACTATTGAACATTTCTAAAGAAAAATATAAGTTTCAAAGGTGAACTTTAACATGTAGATATTGTGTATGCATTCTAATTTAACGAGCATGTTAGTATGACCTAGATAGGCATGAAGAGCATGCTAATTGGTATATATACATGTTTAATAATATGCACGGTCATGTTAGACCTCATTAGGGAAAACTTATTAATGAAACATGAGCATTGAGCATGGACTTGGCATGTTATATTGAGATATGAATTCTAATTTTATGAACATGACCGTATGGTCTATATTGACATAAAATGTACGTTTAAAGTGTTGAACACACTAGCATGCACGATTGCAAGATTTCAACGATTTCAAAAGAGAAACTTAAGACTTTCAAAGTAAACTTAACCAAGACCTGTGTCTTTTAGATTGTGACCACTTAAATACATGTATGTAACTTATGTATGCGTTCTAATACATGTGAATAACGGTTACGAGATGCTTTACATATACCGTGTTATCTTTTTGATTGTGACCACTTAAACTTAGAATGCTTTACAAATACATGATACAGAATTCAAATACAATCTTTTATAACATACGGTCGTGCAAACTACGACCACACAAACTGTGAATTTCAATACAAATCGTATATAATACGAAATATAAACATTTAAATTCACTCCTTATTAATTACAATCATTATCCCACTATTTTATAGAATAGTGAGGACTTCTACTGATCTAACTTTGACCATCACTCTGATCCCCGACTAGTCCCCGCGATATTCCCATTTCCTGAAGAGAACAATGGAAGAAACGGGTGAGCTTAACTAGCCCAATAAAGAATATTATGACTAAGATAATGAATAATAAATTATCATTAGTCTTCAAAAAATCAGATAAAATATAATGGACAACAAGTTTTAGATCAATATTCGCAGCGGAAATAACAATTCATTAGAAGTGTTAAGTAGAGAATGAAGTCTACTATCTTCTATGATTTAAAAGTCCATCATCAATATTTTATTCTTATAACATCAATCAATATATATCTCAAATCAATATTCATCTTTGCACTACGGCCAAAGATATTCATTTGTATCACCAGTTGGTCATGTTCATCTCAACACCTGTTCATCTTTGCATTACAGGTCAAAGATATTCATCAAGTAATCATTCATCTTTACATTACAGGACAACGATATTCATCAAGTAATCATTCATCTTTGCACTACATGCAAAAAATATTCAGTTATATCACCATTTAGGACTGAGGATGATGAAAAATAATACGAATAACAGATCTAGTGAGATAAAGGACAAATATTAGAGAATTTATCCAGAGTTCAAGAATGAAGATCAAAACCTGGATCCAATCAACGATGATTTGGAAAAAAAAATATTTTTTTTACCGTGAATAGTACTCAGTGAATAGTAACTCATGAATAGTAACTCGTGAATAGTAACTCGACATGAAAAGATAAAAATTTCACAAGCAAGTTCAGACCAATATTCCAGTGAAATAATATTAAATGAAGTGCAAAACTCAAAGAATTTTTGATCATTTCAGAAATTCTAGAAGCAATACTTATCGTCGTAAGTTTAGAGTTAGGAATCTGAAATAAAACAATATACGAAACTGCAATTGGATTTTCACCCGTCTGGCGGTAGTCCGCTCAGACAGATTATTTTCACAATTTAATAACAACTTAATATGAAGGGTTATTCACCAGGCATGCGGTAGTCCGTGTAGACAGGTTATTCCCATAGAATAATAAAGAATGGAATAACAACAGGATTTCACTATGCATGCGGTAGTCTGCATAGACAGGTTATTCCAACAGAATAATAAGGAATGAAATAACAACCCTTATGAATATTGAAAGAAAATAACTCTCTTCATGAATACGAAAGAAATAATACCCCTTACCTTAAAAATTTGCAGACTGCACTAGTGTAATAGCAGAATACTCTTCTTCTTTCTCTCTTATTCTCTCTATACTTTCTCTCTCTATAGCTTTAGTGAATTGGTGAGAAATAATGAAGAAATGAGCTTCTACTTATAGGCTTGGCAGAGTAAGGGTAAAATAGTCTTTTTGCCATAATTTATGACATCATCGCTTACATTATCGATCCTATGACATCATTGCTTACCTCATCGCTCTGATGACATCCTTGCTTATCTCATCGCTCCGATGACATCATTGTTTGCATCATAAGAGTTCAAATTCAATTTTCACTCTTCCACCTCGTTTAACTTTTATACCATGAATTTACTATAATAATGTTACCATTCAAATTATAAAAATCATACTATTATATAATCACATTATACTACTATAATGTAATATTATAATAATATATTTGAATGAATTATTTTATCGGACAAGATAAAATACTAACTTTCAACAAATGTCACATGCTAAAAATTCCTCCATTTAAATCCACATTGAATACATATTTTCTTATCATATATATCAAAAATTAATTATTCACAAATAATATTACAGAACTACAATATTGACAACTAGGTCGTTCTCAAGAAAGAGGGGGCCTTTCGATAAGGATTTCTCCTTACTTGCGCGCAATTATCAACCCCTTTCCTAGACAGAACTTCATTAGACATTGCCAATAATGTTATCTAATAATATTATTCAAATAATATCAATTATTGATTTGATAATTTGAAATAATGTGCAATGACAATTATTGAATCAATAATATAAAATAGCAAAGTAGCACTTATTGATATAAAATATCAACGTAGCAAATATTGAACCAATAAAATATTATGCAATTATTGAATTAATAATATAAAATATTGAACATTAATTACTGTAACAATAATTGAGTAAGTGCCTTCCTACGTAAGAATCAATAATTCGAAATACTGTGCAATACCGTGTGCTACTGTGCAACACCACGTATTACTGTATTTTAACCACTGGGTATTTTAACAGTACTAAAGGTAACAGTTTTGCCATTATTTTTATAAAAAAGGTTACTTCTGTTGCTTTCTATATCCGACATTCATTCCATTGTGGGGTCCACCAATGACTGCGCCGTCGTATGAATATTCTCCGATAAAAAGAATATTCCTCGACCAAACGAATATTCCCCGACACAACGAATATTTTATAACCACTTGCTTACTTTGTAAACTTTGCACATTTCACTCATAACTTATCACATTTATCAAATCAACACCTTACTATTTCAAAATAATATATAAAGAAAATTAAATCTTATTCATAAAATTTGGGGTCTTACACTTATATTAGTTTATACATGCTAATTGAAAGGCCAACTTGTTAATGCTAGGTTGTTTCGACGAGTTAAATTAAAGCTAGAACTTATTTATAGCCGAGTAAACAGGCAAGTTCCCGAACTTCACTCTTTGATTGTGCAAGTTCCTTTGAACCCGTTCTTGTATTATTTGCAAGTTTCCTTACTTACACTCATTTATAGTGCAAGTATCTTATCTTTGGGTTTACATTATTCAAGGAACGTTGTAAGCAAGTTCCCTACCGATCACTAATTGTATTGTGTTGCAAGTTCCCTATCTTCCTCAAGTTATATTTGAACAAGTATTCTAAATTCTTGCACTACTTTATTCAATGAATCGTGTAAGCGAATTCCTTAACTTCACTTGATTTGAATGCAAGTTCCCTTGCACACTTTATTGTGCAAGTTTCCTATGCTTCTCATATTGTATTGAGCAGATCATTATTGTATTGTAAGTTCTCTAACTTACACTCTTTTACGATTCAAGTTTCCTAACTTCATTCGATTGTTATATTGGATGCAACTGTCCTAACCTGTGCTTTTACTTTATGCAAGGAATCTATAATCGTGCAAGTCCCCTGACTTACACTCCTTATTTGTGCAAGTTCCACGAACTTACACAAATTCATATATTGTGCAAATTTCTAAACTTTACTTTTATTGTGCAAGTCCCTATCCTTCTCATAATGTATTGAGTAGGTTCTTCTCAAATTGAAAGTTGTTTACTTAATGCTTGAACTTTATTTCCAAGCATGTTATTTAGTGGTTTAACTATTCTACAATTATTCCACATCGATATTATTGATATCTGCACTTAGTGCATTTGAGTTCGTATAGTCTTAGACTTGTAAATTATTCAAAGTTCTAAATTCTTGAACTGTGTTCGATAGAGTCTGAACATTTGTTAGGTCAGACAAGTGTATGAAGTTTTCTTTAAAGCTATCCAAACCAATTGATGGTAAGGGTTCTTAGACAGAACAGAACACCCCTCATATGTTAAAGGTGTGCCCATGTATCTAATATATGATACGAGTAAGCAGATGTAAGTGTTATGCATATACATGTTGTACCTAATGCTGATCTCCTCGAGGCACTAATTTTTTGTAGCCAGTAACCAAACGGTCAATTAGCTATTGAACCCATTGGAAAGTTATAAGCTCAAAGTCTACTTGACAATCAGTCATTCTAAAAGCAATTATTATCTTTGCTTCTAATATTCATATTGTTGAATCTTTCAGATATTCATATTGTTGAATTCTTCAGATATTCATATTGTTGAATCCTTTTGATATTCATATTGTTGAATTCTTTGTCAGATATTTTCCATTCATCATGATATATCCTTTATTGTTATATTTAAACTTGCTGAGCAAACTTGTTGCTCATCCTTGCTATATCATGACTTATATTACAGTTAAGCCCGAGACTTCAAGGAAATTGCAAGGGTAAAGGAAGGATGTAGGATAGTTTGCAAGGAGCAGACTTTACCTTATGTTTAATTTAATTACTATTATTATAATTTGATCCCTAATGATCATTCTAGGGGTTGTTTGTAAGATTGTATTAAGGTTATCGAATCGTTATCGAATCTTGGGACTAGTAACACCTTTTAAATGAACGACGCACGTTTATTATATTCCGCATTTATAGTTATCGTATGTTGTTTAGAGATGGATGTTAGTATTGTATCGTGACGACCGGACCGGGGTCAGAGAACTCGAATTCGGGGGTATCACAGCATTGATTGCATCTGATGATGACTGGAGCATCTGATGACTGTGGGACCCTGGGGGCCAGCGTCGTCTGACTTCGTCTGCCTATTGTTCGTCTGACTGTTGAGGTCCGGCTCTTTCTGTCGCCGATGGGTACTGTTGATCTTCTTCTCAGATATATCACCATCCCTATTCAGCGTCGTCTTTGTTCGTCTAACTGTTGAGGTCCGGCTCCTTCTGTCGCCGGTGGGTACTGTTGATCTTCTTCTCCGACAGATCACCATCCTTATTCTTAACTGGAGCATCCGATAACTATGGGACCCTGGGGGCCAGCGTCGTCTTTTTTCGTCTGACTGTTGAGGTCCGGCTCCTTCTGTTGCCAGTGGGTACTGTTGATCTTCTTCTCATATAGATCAGAATAGGGATGGTGATCTATCTGAGAAGAAGATCAACAGTACCCACCGGCGACAGAAGGAGCCGGACCTCAACAGTCAGACGAACAAAGACGACGCTGGACCCGCAGGTAGGCGGAAGCACAAAGAATAAGGGGAGGGGAAGAGTGGTGCATGCAATCTGAATCACAACTATAGTAATAACTATAAGAAATGATAACATAAGATAACAGCAATTAGCAACAGTTTTACTAAAATAAATTTTATTGAAAGACCTAAGTATTTAGAAACAGATAACTAAAAATAAATTTACAAGTTGACTCAATTATAGAAAACCTAACATGGTTACTAATGAAGAAGGCATAAGAGGTTTAAAGATTTGTCAGATAGGAATCTGAGTTTTTCTAAAACTCTCTATTGGATTTCTAATCCTCTCCCTTATAAAATGACTACGCATTTCTTTTATAGAATAAGGAATGTGCGTAACTATTACAGACTCAATAATTACAAACAACTTTAACTGTTGTTGAATAGGTAATACTTTTACAAAAGTAAATAATTAAAGACAACTTTAACTATTACAGATGCATTATTGAACATCTTTTGACTAAAATACAGATGAGTGACTCAAAATAACTTTTGACTAACTGGCCGATAATGACCCTGCTAAATTACAAATGACTCAACTTTCGGCTACTTTAGAAAAAGAAGCACCAACTGATGATGACTGGTGGTGAATCAGTGATGATGACTAGGTAATTTGAGAAACATCCTAGGCAAAATGATCTTGGGCATCTTTAAACCTCTTATGCCTTCTTCATTAGTAACCATGTTAGGTTTTCTATAATTGAGTCAACTTGTAAGTTTATTTTCAGTTATCTGTTTGTAAATACTTTGATATTTCAATAAAATTTATTTTAGTAAAACTGTTGCTAATT
This sequence comes from Panax stipuleanatus, assembly GCA_020205555.1. Lineage (NCBI taxonomy): Eukaryota > Viridiplantae > Streptophyta > Magnoliopsida > Apiales > Araliaceae > Panax > Panax stipuleanatus. The sequence goes on from CM035116.1 coordinate 90,024,080, forward strand.
GCTGTTATCTTCTGTTATCATTTCTTATAGTTATTACTATAGTTGTGATTCAGATTACATGCGCTACTCTTCCCCTCCCCTTATTCTTTGTGCTTCCGCCTACCATTGGTTTTCTAATCCTCCCTCTTACAAAATGACTACGCATTCCTTTTATAGAATAAGGAATGCGCGTAACTATTACAGACTCAATATTTACAAATAACTTTAACTGTTGTTGAATAGGTAATACTTTTACAAAAGTAAATAACTACAGACAACTTTAACTATTATAGACGCATTATTGAATTCTTTCGTAAGAACTCTTAACTGAGGATTGATAGAGGCGTCAAAATCTGAAGGGGTAGGTCCTACAGAAGCTGCAAGAGAAATATCTTGCTCGTCTTCTTCTGAATTAGTAGGAGCGTAACAAGGATGACTGGTTTGACCTTGGTTCAAAACACCTTTCATTTTTATATCCGGCATAGAAAAATTATTTACAACTTCAGTGTCTCTTCTAGAAATAATTGAAGGAGCCGAAGAATTAGTAAAGTCTTCTATGATAATAGGTCTTCTGGTACGTTCAAAACTAACTCTGACAGTACCATCAGAAAATTATTTAATATTTTCTATATTTAACAAGTTATTAATAACTGGTTTTTGTGGAATTTCACTAGGTAAAATCCACTGACTAGGTAAAGTAATATCGTTCCATAGAATGGTTCTAGGAGTTTGGATATTAGCATTACTAGTGCTGCTTTGAATTAAATATTGTGATCCTTAGGACTTTAATTAAGTGCGTGAACATTTTAATTAGTCTTCATAACTTTATAATAAATTCTATAAATTAAGGCTATAGGCTGTGATCCTTCAATCATTTAAGTTATCTCACCTGCAGTTATAATGTTCAAGGTTAAAGCCTTTAGCAAATTAGCATCACTCAGGCTCAGAGGGAGATCAGAAAAGCAATTGAAATGGATAGGTCCATCATGCAGACTTGATTCCATGATACCAATAATGCTAGGAGCATAATTAAGGAAGCGAGCATCTTTGAGGCACAAAAAAGATGCTTGAATTTATTCCCTTAATTTTTAAAGGTTTAACTGCAACTTGAACCAAACCAATATGAATAAAATTATAACATTTCTTCTTATGTTTTTTAATAACATCAGGAGACAAAAGGCTACAATTTTCATATTCTTTATTAATGGCATAAACACATTCAACAGCTTTAACATTGTAATCAGTTTTAAAGTTATCAATGAAGGTTGACTGATAAATCTCCTTAGGAGATACACTAGGTATGTTCTAATTACTCAAAGTTTGACTAATGTTCTTAAAACTATGTTCTTCTTGGTTAACTATGTCTTGAATCGAAGATAAAGCTGACCAACTACTAACCGAAGAACTATATCTGAACAGTCTACTCATTTAAGAAAATTAAAAATTTTAAAATTCAAAGTGTTGCCATACATACCCTTCTTACCTTAAGCAGACGCATACTTATGTTCTAGGTCAGACACTCGACACTGCTCCACTATGAGACTTATAAAGGGAAAAAAGACTAGGGCGAACACGGTGTTCTACAGTAAGAGCTTAGGTGACTTAGGCACGAAGAAAGGAAACACTTTAATTTTGGAAAATGAATAAGAGGCACAGATTAAGAAAAACAGCTAACAATCATACAACGATGGCTCTGATACCAGGTAGGCGGAAGCACAAAGAATAAGGAGAGGGAAAGAGTGGCGCATGCAATCTGAATCACAACTATAGTAATCACTATAAGAAATGATAACAGAAGATAACATCAATTAGCAACAGTTTTACTAAAATAAATTTTATTGAAAGATCAAAGTATTTACAAACAAATAACTGAAAATAAACTTACAAGTTGACTCAATTATAGAAAACCTAACATGGTTACTAATGAAGAAGGCATAAGAGGTTTAAAGATTTGTTAGATAGGAATCTGAGCCTTTCTAGAACTCTCTATTGGATTTCTAATCCTCCACCTTACAAAATGACTACGCATTCCTTTTATAGAATAAGGAAAGCGCATAACTATTACAGACTCAATAATTACAAACAACTTTAACTGTTGTTTAACATGTAATACTTTTACAAAAGTAAATAATTACAGACAACTTTAACTATTATAGACGCATTATTGAACATCTTTTGACTAAAATACAGATGCGTGACTCAAAATAACTTTTGACTAACTGGCCGATAATGACTCCGCTAAATTACAAATGACTCAACTTTCGGCTACTTTAGAAAAAGAAGCACCAACTGATGATGACTGGTGGTGAATCATTGATGATGACTCAGACAATTTGAGAAGCATCCTAGGCAAAAAGATCTTGGGCGTCTTAGAGATTGACGCTGCCGTACGGATCATCTGTACTTGTTGCTTGTTGACTGGAACTTGAAGAAGATGATGAACTTAAAGAAGGGTCACTGTCTTCTTTTCGTTTATTAACACTGTTTTGAATAATCTGAGCTAACATTTTTAACTCAGCATCTGAACATTTGTCAATATCTGAAAAATTTAACTTTGACTGGGAAGATTTCTTAGATTTACTGGAAGTTTCTTTAGGGGAAATTGATTTAATAGGAACTGGGTTAACCGGGAATTCTTTTTGAACTTGACCAATGATACGATAAATATCAAATTTATCCCACCATTTAATGAAGAATTCACGAGTAACAAAAGTAAGCTGACTAACATGAGAAGCGGCAGTAGTTTGACTGCTTGATGACTGAAACACAGATTCGGCAACAGGGACAAAGAGGCTGTATTGCCATTTAAGAATCCATGGAACTTTATATTTTCTGATGAATTGAAGAAGTACCGGAATACAATCATTTTTTAGATTGTTTAGACTTCTACAACAAAAATGACTAATAATAGAACGAAGCTCTTTGGGCAAGATGGCGAAAGAAGGGCCATATCTTGACCACCAAAGAGTGAACTAGTGAGGAAGCTGACTTTTAAATTTATAATCGAATTGTAAAAACCACAAATGAATAACAGAAGAATTTTGGAACAAGAAGATCTTGTGCCAAGCTTCAATGTAATCTTAATAACAGAATTGACTATCAAGATTACTTAACTGTCTGAGATCAGAAGGATGATTACCCCAATCAGACATGGAAATAATGTGTTTAATATAGAGGGAGTGATATATAACTTTGGAGTTATCATTCCTATCGTATATAGGTTTGATAAGAATTGACTGAGTTTGAAGAAGAACTTCCTTATAATACGCAAGGGATTTATAAGGAGCTAGGGGGAGGAAATGCCATCCAGTTGGGAAGAACTGGGTAGCCAATTTTACTGGGTCATCAATGGGTTTCATATGAGATTCAATATGAAACAAATTAGCTGTGTAACTAGAAACATACTGCAAATGTAGTTGACTAGGGTTAGGGTTACTAGTTGAGGAAGATGAAGCAAATGGGTCAAACGACTTGGAAGACTGGGCCAAGACCGTGTTATAGGGCTTAGGAATAGTACCAAAATGAGTAAACCTATTGGCTACATCAATAGCGAGAACTGGGGTAACTGGATGGGGAATTATGGCTCTTTTGGGCCTCTGACTTGGGATTGGGCTTGGAGGGGGCCTAACAAAGTTGTTTCCACCTCTTACGCTCATTTTTCTTGAATACCTGAATTAATAAATTCTCGTGTAAGAAAATCAGGAACAGAATTTTGACTTCCTTTAATATATTCAATATCAAAATCAAAAATTCTTAATAAAGATTGTCATCTAGCAAAAATATGCTTAGCAGCTATATTTTTAACATCTTTTTCTAAAATATATTTAGTAGATTTGCAATCAATTCTGACCAAAAATCTTTGATTTAATAAATCATTTTGAAATTTACTAATACATAAGACCAATGCTAAAATTTCTTTTTTAATAGTACTATAATTACTTTGAGTAGGATTCCATGCACCAGAATGAAATCGAACAATTTGTTCAGAACAAGTAGGAGTTAATTTCTGCTATAGAATACCACCGAATCCAATTTCAGAGGCATCAGTTTCAATAATTTTAAAAGCAGATTCATTAGAAATGCCAAGGTAAGGTAAAACCTTGACATATTTTTTAACTTATTGAACTATAGCTGTATGTTCACTAGTCCAAGGAGGAGGATTTTTCTGTAAACGAAGAAACAAAGGTTTACAGATTTTTCTAAGATTCTGATAGAACTTACCAACATAATTCAAGGATCCTAAAAATCCCTGAAGTTACGTTTTATCAAAGATCTTATCAGGAAACTTATCTGCAAACTGGATGACTCGTTGAATAGGACGAATTAAACCACGATGAATATCATGTCCTAGAAATTTGACTTTAGTTTGAAAAAGACTACATTTAGTGGGACACAAAACTAAACCGTTAACTTTGATGGATTTGAAGAACGAATTCAAATGTTTAAAATGTTCTTCAATTGTATTGGAAAAAACTAGAATATCATCAATGTAGACAATGATGAAATGACTAAAAGGATTCAAAATTTTATTAAGAATATTTTAAAATTCGCTAGGAGCATTCTTAAGACCAAAGGCTTAAACGACCCATTTATAATGACCAAAGGGAGTAGTAAAAGTAGTTTTATACCTATCACTAGGGTGAATACTGATCTGCCAAAATCCTGACTTAAGGTCAAATTTACTAAAAATGGTTGCATTACTAAGCCGACAAAGGAGGTCTTCTTTGTTAGGCAAGGGGTACCTAATCCATTCTAAGACCTTGTTAAGGGGCTTGTAATTAATAACTAATCTGGGGATTGCTCTTTCTTTTTCAGCTCCATTATTAACATAGAAGGCTGGGCAAGACCAAGGAGATTTACTATTAATAATAAGACCCTTTGCAAGCAAATCATTAATCTCTTGCTTACAAAGCTCCATTTGCTAATGACTCATTTGTATAGGTCTAGCCTTAGTAGGAATTAAATGTTCTTTAAATTCTTTAGCATAAGGTAACTTAACAACATGCTTCCTTCGGTGCCAAAAAGCATTAGGAGAATCAGCACAAAGGTGTTTAATCATAAAATTTCTAAGGTCTTCTATCCTACTTTGCACCTTATCAATAAGTAGAAGATCTTCAACCTGTTTATACTTAATTTTTTATTTCAATAATTTTAACTGAGAGGTTTTACAACTTAACAAGTTTAAAGACTTTGAAATAGATTCATCTTGAATAAACTTCAAATCTCTTTCTCTGGGCTGAGTAATGAATTCAAATACTACCTTTTGGGCCAAATGTTCAGTTGTTAAACCATTATTACTAGTAACGAATGGATATAATAAATATATAAATGGAAGACCTAAAATAATCTTATTTGTCAAATTGCGAATTAGAACAAAAGTAGTTTTAAAACACATATTATTTTGACAAATATGAACTTTAGGAAGTTTATATTTTATTTCCATTTTAGTACCATTAGCGGAATTTAATCGCTCACTAGTTTTCTTATAGAACTTAGTAGGTATCAAACCTTCTTGAATGTAATTAAGATCTGCGCCAGTGTCAACTAGAGCAGGAAGCTGAATTGCAAAAGTTCCCTCGATAACTAGCTTAACCATGATATACCATTTTTGAATGGTAATATCTTTCAATCTTTTTAAAGAATTCCCCTGAACCATAAGAATTGACTCATCTTCTTTAACATTAGAATATTCAGGTTCTTCCTCATTTTCAGATGAATCCAAAATGTGAAGTTCTGATTTTGCCGTAAGATTAGCCATTTCTTTATGTAAATCAGAAATCTCAGTCTTAAGACTTGAAATTTCTTTTTTAAGTTTATTAACTTCTTGATTTAACTCGGGGAGGGTGACTTCTCTATCAGTAGTTTTAAATCGCTCTAAGGTTTTATTAAGGCTGATAATATGCTTATCTTTACCCTTAATAACCTTATGCTTACTAGAATTGTTCTTAGTAAGCAATTCCTTTAACTACTTCATGTATTGAGTTTTCAACTCTGGATCAGTAATTTTACTAATTAAATCAACAAACAAAGAGCTTTCTTCCTTTTCTTTGGTAAGAACATTTATAGTTTTATTACAGCAATCAGATCTGCAATTATCTGTACATAAAGTGACTTCTTTTTCCTCACTACGTGTTTGGTTATCTTCATCATTACCAAAGGAGTAAGGAATATCAGAATAATCGTCATTCTCAACGTTATTCTCTATTCTCATTAGCTCTAAAATTTTATCAGTATCTTCAGCAGAAATATTCAACTGACTCAATTTCTGCTTAATTTTACACTCACTTTTATAATGACCTTTCTTACCATAATTATAACAAGTGATTTTACTCTTATCCTGAGTTTTAGAGCTAGATTTCTTATTATGAGTTTTTCTCTTAGGTTTATCATAATAATTATCCTGATTTTTAGACTGACTGTAACGCTTTTTATGATGCTTACTAGTTTTGCGTTTTTCAATATATTTTTTTCGTTGTTTTCTTCTAGAGGGAGCAACAGGAGGTAAATCATATAGTTCACAAAATGTACCAAGCTTATATTTAGCTTTTTTCTTATCTTTACTAACTTGTTTAGCAAGCTTGAAATCGATGCACATTTTTAAACCAGTCTTTTGGATATAACTGATTATATCACCATAAGTAAGGTTATCATAATCGATATATCCAAGAGTTTTACTGAGTTTTTCCCTAACTTTGTGAGCAAATAAATTAGGAAGACCATTAACAAACTTCTCTTTCCAGAAAGGTTTGTTACTATCACTACGCATCATGACTCGAGAAATAAAAACATCTTTGTACCATCTAAAATCACTTAGAGTGGGACAAGTGAGATTACTTAACTGATCATGAATTATTTCTGTTATATTACTAGGGGTTCCAATAAATTGTTTTATTATAGTGAAAATTAGTGTGTTAACACCATTTGGGATACCAAAACCAATATCTTCCCTGAATATAGGCTGACCATTATCATCCAATTGGCGCGTATAAATTATAGAATTTCTTACATCTTCGTCAAGGTGCTTTTCCCACCAAGAACGAAGGACACCAGTAAAACCATTAGTTAATATTTTAACTATTTCAGGTTGTATCAAAGAGCTGAAAGCTGTAATATAACTATTAGCAACCATGGACAAATGATTCATCTTGGTAAGGATCTGGTGTTCACTAAAACCATCAATATTCCACTCCTAAATTTTGTTAGACGAAACAGAAAATTGATTATCTAGATTCTTTTCTTCATACTGAAGATCGGGAGGAGTTGGTCTAGAATACCAATTTTTTGGTATGCTTGTGTTATTATAGGTTAACTTGTTTAACTGGTCGTTAAGATCCGGAATGGAAGCTGTTTCAGATTTATTATCTGATTGACTAATACTTTCATCATCAGATTATTCAATCTGATCAATGATAGCAAAAGTTCCACTAGCTTCACCAGAGCTTGAACTTATCTTTTTAAGTAACTTATCTATAGTTTTAACTAACTCGGAATCTTTATTAGGCAATCCCATACCTTCTTTTTAATCTGGGAGAGTTAATAAAGGCTGATCTAATTTCTTATCAGGATTTTTAACCATAGAGTGATCAAAATTTTCTTCTATTTTATCTAATTATTTACCAATCGTAGCCAAAACTGATTAGTAAAATTATTTTGTTCAATAATTTTCTTTTCATCAATTTTTCCATCAGCAACTTTGAATGGACTGGCAACAACTGAAGTATTTTTAATATTCAAAAAAATAGTTTCTAATGGAGGATGACTAGTTAAGACTTTCATCTTATCCTCTTTAGTCCACTGCCTTTTGGTAAGAACTTTACATTGTGAATGATATTTTTCGTACCATTCATAAAAGTTAATGTTCACTTGTTCATTTTTAATAAATTTTTTCCATTTCTTCACAATTTTATCCATGTTAGATTTTTCATATTTGATACGAAAAGCATACCTTTTCTCCTTATTAGTGTCGGAATTAAAATCTGCAACCAGATTATTCCAATCTAATTTGAATTCTTTCGTAAGAACTCTTAACTGAGGATTAAAAGAGGCGTCAAAATCTGAAGGGTTAGGTCCTACAGAAGCTGTAGGAGAAATATCTTGCTCGTCTTCTACTGAATTAGTAGGAGCGTAACAAGGATGACTAGTTTAACCTTGGTTCAAAACACCTTTCATTTTTAAATTCGGCATAGAAAAATTACTTAGAACTTCAGTGTCTCTTCTAGAAATAATTGAAGGAACCGAAGAACTAGTAAAGTTTTCTATGATAATAGGTCTTCTGGTACGTTCAAAACTAACTCTGACAGTACCATCAAAAAATTGTTTAATATTTTCTATATTTAACAAGTTATTAATAACTGGTTTTTGTGGAATTTCACTAGGTAAAATCCACTGACTAGGTAAAATAATATCCTTCCATAGAATGGTTCTAGGAGTTTGGATATTAGCATTACTAGTGTTGCTTTGAATTAAAATAATGTGATCCGTAGGACCAACTTGTCTAGATGCAATCTGTTAACTTTATTCTTCTTCGGTTAACTGTCGATCTTCTTCTTTAGACTTCTGTTGCTCCGTCCTTAGAGCACCTAGTTTGAGTCACCTATCACCTATAGAACACCCCGGATCGCCATAGGTCCCGTTAAGTCATTGTAAGTCTCAAGAGTGTGAGCAGTTTAGGCAAAAATAGAATCACTAGATCCAAGGGTATGCGTCTGCCAATAGGTAAGAAGGTATGTACTCAAGCGACTTTGGTCTGTCCCTAAGTGGAATGTCAACAGATCTAGACATTAGGCTTGAACAAAGTTAAAACGAAGTAGACTGTTTAGATCGAGTTCATCAGTTAGTCAATAGTTAGCCGTGTGATCCTTGTATTAGACACAGTCTGATTAGTTTTTATAAAAAAATTTACATAAATTTTTTTGAAAGTCGATGACCAAAAATTTCGGTGAATTTTTTTCTCCTTTCTTAAAATTTATACATAATTTTGGGGAAAAAAAGGGTTAAATCCCGGATATTTTTTAGGGTCGAAGAAATAGGGATGGTGATCTATCTGAGAAGAAGATCAACAGTACCCATCGACGACAGAAGGAGCAGGGCCTCAACTGTCAGACGAACAAAGACGACGCTGGCCCCCCAGGGTCTCACTGTCATCGGATACTCTAGTCATCATCAGATGCAATCAATGCATCAGACAAAGTCAAAAGTAAAGGACAACTTTACTTTAGTAAAAGTAATTTATTTATGTAAAAGTAAATGTAAATACTTTAACTTAAGTTAAAAGTTTTTACTTCAGTAAATATAAAAGTAATTTACTTTAACCTAATTTAAATGTTTTAACTTATGTTAAATGTTTCTTACTTTAGTTAAATATTTTTACTTTTAACCTTAAGTAAATGTAGAAGTTACTTCGGTAAATATAAACTTGTAACTTTAGTTCTATTTAAAGGAACTCAAGTGTTAGAGTTCCTTAGGCTTAAAAATGAAAACCATTTAGCCTCAGTCGAGGTCTCTCCTCCTTCTCTCCTCCTCTCTAACTTCTCTTAATTTAGCCGAAGAAAAAGTTCCTGTACTTCTTGTTCTCTTAGTATATATATATCCAGATACGATGTAATCCCTTCCCAAATGTTTATAAATAAAAGAAAGAGATTACTTTCCCAATTCACCGGTCATCTTCTTTAAGTTTCTTTTGTTTTAGTTTAAAGTTTTATTTAAACTTTTCGTTCGCTGTTAAATGGTATCAGAGCCATGCGGTGTTGTCTCTTGGTGTCACTGTTTGTTCTCCGGTCAAACATAGAGGTTTGAGTTTAAAACATATTTTTACTTCTTCTTTAGACTTCTGTTGCTCCGTCCTTAGAGCACCTAGTTTGAGTCACCTATCACCTATAGAACACCCCGGATCACCATAGGTCCCGTTAAGTCGTTGTAAGTCTCAAGAGTGAGTAGCTTAGGCAAAGGGAATCACTAGATCTAAGGGTATGCGTCTGCGAATAGGTAAGAGGGTATGTACTCAAGCGACTTTGGTCTGTCTTTACTTGGAATGTCAAACGATCTAGACATTAGGTTTGAACAAAGATAAAACAAAGTAGACTGTTTAGATCGAGTTCATCAGTTAGTCAATAGTTAGCCGTGTGATCCTTGTATTAGACACAGTCTGATTAGTTTTTATAAAAAAATTTACATAAATTTTTTTGAAAGTCGATGACCAAAAATTTCGGTGAAATTTTTTCTCCTTTCTTAAAATTTAAACATAATTTTGGAGGAAAAAAGGGTTAAATCCTGGATTTTTTTTAGGGTCGAATAAATAGGGATGGTGATCTATCTGAGAAGAAGATCAACAGTACCCACCGACGACAGAAGGAGCCGGGCCTCAACTGTCAGACGAACAAAGACGACGCTGGCCCACTAGGCTCTCACAGTCATCGGATACTCTAGTCATCATCAGATGCAATCAATGCATCCGACAAAGTCAAAAGTAAAGGACAACTTTACTTTAGTAAAAGTAAATTATTTATGTAAAAGTAAATGTAAATACTTTAACTTTAGTTAAAAGTTTTTACTTCAGTAAATATAAAAGTAATTTACTTTAACCTAAGTTAAATGTTTTAACTTATGTTAAATGTTTCTTACTTTAGTTAAATATTTTTACTTTTAACCTTAAGTAAATGTAAAAGTTACTTCGGTAAATATAAACTTGTAACTTTAGTTCTATTTAAAGGAACTCAAGTGTTAGAGTTCCTTACGCTTAAAAATGAAAACCATTTAGCCTCAGTCGAGGTCTCTCCTCCTTCTCTCCTCCTCTCTAACTTCTCTTTATTTAGCCGAAGAAAGAGTTCATGTACTTCTTGTTCTCTTAGTATATATATCCAGATACGATGTAATCCCTTCCCAAATGTTTATAAATAAAAGAAAGAGATTACTTTCCCAATTCACCGGTCATCTTCTTTAAGTTTCTTTTGTTTTAGTTTAAAGTTTTATTTAAACTTTTCGTTCGCTGTTAAATGGTATCAGAGCCATGCGGTGTTGTCTCTTGGTGTCACTGTTTGTTCTCCGGTCAAACATAGAGGTTTGAGTTTAAAACATATTTTTACTTCTTCTTTAGACTTCTGTTGCTCCGTCCTTAGAGCACCTAGTTTGAGTCACCTATCACCTATAGAACACCCCGGATCACCATAGGTCCCGTTAAGTCGTTGTAAGTCTCAAGAGTGAGTAGCTTAGGCAAAGGGAATCACTAGATCCAAGGGTATGCGTCTGCGAATAGGTAAGAGGGTATGTACTCAAGCGACTTTGGTCTGTCTTTACTTGGAATGTCAAACGATCTAGACATTAGGTTTGAACAAAGATAAAACAAAGTAGACTGTTTAGATCGAGTTCATCAGTTAGTCAATAGTTAGCCGTGTGATCCTTGTATTAGACACAGTCTGATTAGTTTTTATAAAAAAATTTACATAAATTTTTTTGAAAGTCGATGACCAAAAATTTCGGTGAAATTTTTTCTCCTTTCTTAAAATTTAAACATAATTTTGGGGGAAAAAAGGGTTAAATCCTGGATTTTTTTTAGGGTCGAAGAAATAGGGATGGTGATCTATCTGAGAAGAAGATCAACAGTACCCACCGACGACAGAAGGAGCCGGGCCTCAACTGTCAGACGAACAAAGACGACGCTGGCCCCCTAGGCTCTCACAGTCATCGGATACTCTAGTCATCATCAGATGCAATCAATGCATCCGACAAAGTCAAAAGTAAAGGACAACTTTACTTTAGTAAAAGTAAATTATTTATGTAAAAGTAAATGTAAATACTTTAACTTTAGTTAAAAGTTTTTACTTCAGTAAATATAAAAGTAATTTACTTTAACCTAAGTTAAATGTTTTAACTTATGTTAAATGTTTCTTACTTTAGTTAAATATTTTTACTTTTAACCTTAAGTAAATGTAAAAGTTACTTCGGTAAATATAAACTTGTAACTTTAGTTCTATTTAAAGGAACTCAAGTGTTAGAGTTCCTTACGCTTAAAAATGAAAACCATTTAGCCTCAGTCGAGGTCTCTCCTCCTTCTCTCCTCCTCTCTAACTTCTCTTTATTTAGCCGAAGAAAGAGTTCATGTACTTCTTGTTCTCTTAGTATATATATATCCAGATACGATGTAATCCCTTCCCAAATGTTTATAAATAAAAGAAAGAGATTACTTTCCCAATTCACCGGTCATCTTCTTTAAGTTTCTTTTGTTTTAGTTTAAAGTTTTATTTAAACTTTTCGTTCGCTGTTAAATGGTATCAGAGCCATGCGGTGTTGTCTCTTGGTGTCACTGTTTGTTCTCCGGTCAAACATAGAGGTTTGAGTTTAAAACATATTTTTACTTCTTCTTTAGACTTCTGTTGCTCCGTCCTTAGAGCACCTAGTTTGAGTCACCTATCACCTATAGAACACCCCGGATCACCATAGGTCCCGTTAAGTCGTTGTAAGTCTCAAGAGTGAGTAGTTTAGGCAAAGGGAATCACTAGATCCAAGGGTATGCGTCTGCCAATAGGTAAGAGGGTATGTACTCAAGAGACTTTGGTCTGTCTTTACTTGGAATGTCAAACGATCTAGACATTAGGTTTGAACAAAGATAAAACAAAGTAGACTGTTTAGATCGAGTTCATCAGTTAGTCAATAGTTAGCCGTGTGATCCTTGTATTAGACACAGTCTGATTAGTTTTTATAAAAAAATTTACATAAATTTTTTTGAAAGTCGATGACCAAAAATTTCGGTGAAATTTTTTCTCCTTTCTTAAAATTTAAACATAATTTTGGGGGAAAAAAGGGTTAAATCCTGGATATTTTTTTTTGGGTCTGAGAAGAAGACCAACAGTACCCACCGGTGATAGAAAGAGTAGGACCTCAACAGTCAAACAAACAAAGACGACGCTGGCCCCCCAGGGTCCCACAGTCATCGGATGCTCCAGTCATCATTAGATGCAATCAATGCATCCGACAAAGTCAAAAGTAAAGGACAGCTTTACTTTAGTAAAAGTAATTTACTTATGTAAAAGTATATGTAAATACTTTAACTTTAGTAAAATGTTTTTAACTTTAGTTAAATGTTTTTTCTTCAGTAAATGTAAAAGTAATTTACTTTAACCTAAGTTTAATATTTTAACTTAAGTTAAATATTTCTTACTTTAGTTAAATGTTTTTACTTTTAATATTAAGTAAATGTAAAAGTTACTTCGGTAAATATAAACCGGTAACTTTAGTTCTATTTAAAGGAACTCAAGTGTTAGAGTTCCTTAGACTTAAAAATGAAAACCATTTAGCCTCACCAGAGGTCTCTCCTCCTTCTCTCTACCTTCTCTCTAGTTAGATGAAGAAGAAGTTCTTATACTTCTTCTTCCCTTAGTAAACTTATCCAGATTAAATGTAATCATTTCCCAAATGTTTATATAATAAAAGAAAGATATTACTTTACCGAATCACCGGTCATCTTCTTTATGTTTATTTTGTTTTAGTTTAAAGTTTTATTTAAACTTTTCGTCCGCTGTTAAAAGGTATCAGAGCCATGCGGTGTTGTCTCTTGGTGTCACTGTTTGTTCTCCTGTCAAATAGAGAGGTCTGAGTTAAAACTTGTTTATACTTCTTCTTTAGACTTATGTTGCTCCGTCCTTAGAGCACATAGTTTGAGTCATCTATCACCTATAGAACACCCTGGATCGCCGTAGATCCCGTTAAGCCGTTGTAAGTCTCAAGAGTGTGAGCAGTTTAGGCAAAGGGAATCACTAGATCCAAGGGTATGCGTCTGCCAATAGGTAAGAGGGTATGTACTCAAGCGACTTTGGTCAGTCTTTAAGTGGAATGTCAACAGATCTAGAGATTAGGTTTGAACAAAGTTAAAACGAAATAGACTATTTTGATCGAGTTCATCAGTTAGTCAAGAGTCAGCCGTGTGATCCCTCATATAAGACACAGTTTGATTTGTTTTTAGAAAAAATTTTACATAAAATTTTTGAAACTTAACGTTGGTGACCAAAATTTTGGTGATTTTTTTTCTCATTTCTTAAAATTAAACAAAAATTTGGGGGGGAAAAGGGATAAATCCTGGATATTTTTTTTGGGGTCGAAGGAATAGGGATGGTGATCTATCTGAGAAGAAGATCAACAGTACCCACTGGCGACAGAAGGAGCCGGACCTCAATAGTCAATCAGACGACGCTGGCCCCCAGGATCCCACAGTCATCGGATGCTCCAGTCATCATCAGATGCAATCAATGCATCCGACAAAGTCAAAAGTAAAGGACAACTATACTTTAGTAAAAGTAATTTACTTATGTAAAAGTAAATGTAAATACTTTAACGTTAGTTAAATGTTTTTCACTTTAGTTAAATGGTTTTACTTCAGTAAATGTAAAAGTAATTTACTTTAACCTAAGTTAAATATTTTAACTTAAGTTAAATGTTTATTACTTTAGTTAAATATTTTTACTTTTAACCTTAAGTAAATGTAAAAGTTACTTCGGTAAATATAAATCGGTAACTTTAGTTCTATTTAAAGGAACTCAAGTGTTAGAGTTCTTTAGGCTTAAAAATGTAAACCATTTAGCCTCACCAGAGGTCTCTCCTCCTTCTCTCTACCTTCTCTCTAGTTAGATGAAGAATGAAGTTCTTATACTTCTTCTTCCCTTAGTAAATATATCCAAATACGATGTAATTATTTCCAAATATTTATAAATAAAAGAAAGAGATTATTATACCGATACACCGGTCATCTTCTTTAAGTTTCTTTTATTTTAGTTTAAAGTTTTATTTAAACTTTTCGTCCGCTGTTAAATGGTATCAGAGCCATGCGGTGTTGTCTTTTGGTGTAAGAGTGTGAGCAGTTTAGGCAAAAAGGGAATCACTAGATCCAAGAAGAATAGGGATGGTGATCTCTCTGAGAAGAAGATCAACAGTACCCACCGTCGAGGAAGGAGCCGGACCTCAACAGTCTACTTCATTTAACTTTGTTCAAACCTAATCTCTAGATCTGTTGACATTCCACTTAGAGACAGACCAAAGTCGCTTGAGTACACTGTTGAGGTCCGGGTCCTTCCTCGTCGGTGGGTACTGTTGATCTTCTTCTAAGAGAGATCACCATCCCTATTCATATGAGCTTGGTACGTTTTGTGAACAATATGATTTACCTATTGTTGTTCCCTCTAGAAGAAAACAACGGAAGAAACATATTAAAAAATGCAAAACTAGTAAGCATCATAAAAAGCGTTACAGTCAGTCTAAAAAGCAAGATAATTATTATGAGAAACCTAAGCGAAAAACTCATAATAAGAAATCTAGCTCAAAAACTCAGGATAAGAGTAAAATCACTTGTTATAATTGTGGTAAGAAAGGTCATTATAAAAGTGAGTGTAAAATTAAGCAGAAATTGAGTCAGTTGAATATTTCTGCTAAAGATACTGATAAAATTTTAGAGTTAATGAGAATAGAGAATAACGTTGAGAAGGATGATTATTCTGATATTCCTTACTCCTTTGGTAATGATGAAGATAACCAAACACGTAGTGAGAAAAACGAAGTCACTTTATGTACAGATAATTGCAGATCTGATTACTGCAATAAAACTATAAATGATCTTTCCAAAGAAGTGGAAGAAAGCTCTTTGTTGGTTGATTTAATTAGTAAAATAATTGATCTAGAGTTGAAAACTCAATACATGAAGCAGTTAAAGGAATTGCTTACTAAGAACAATTCTAGTAAGCATAAGGTAATTAAGGGTAAAGATAAGCCTATTATCAGCCTTAATAAAACCTTAAAGCGATTTAAAACTGCTGATAGAGAAGTCACCCTCCCCGAGTTAAATCAAGAAGTTAATAAACTTAAAAAAGAAATTTCAAGTCTTAAGACTGAGATTTCTGATTTACGTAAAAAAATGGCTGATCATACGACAAAATCAGAACTTCACATTTCGGATTCATCTGAAAATGAGGAAGAACCTGAATCTTCTAATGCCAAAGAAGATGAGCCAATTCTTATGGTTCAGGGTAATTCTTTAAAAAGATTGAAAGATATTACCATTCAAAAATAGTATATCATGGTTAAGCTAGTTATCGAGGGAACTTTTGCAATTCAGCTTCCTGCTCTAGTTGACACTGGCGCAGATCTTAATTACATTCAAGAAGGTTTGATACCTACTAAGTTCTATAAGAAAACTAGTGAGCTATTAAATTACGCCAATGGTACTAAAATAGAAATAAAATATAAACTTCTTAAAGTTCATATTTGCTAAAATAATATGTGTTTAAAATTACTTTTGTTCTAATTTGCAAATTGACAAATAAGATTATTTTAGGTCTTCCATTTATATATTTAATATATCCATTCGTTACTAGTAATAATGGTTTAACAACTGAACATTTGGGCCAAAAGGTAGTATTTGAATTCATTACTCAGCCCAGATAAAGAGATTTGAAGTTTATTCAAGATGAATCTATTTCAAAGTCTTTAAACTTGTTAAGTTGTAAAACCTCTTAGGTAAAATTCTTGAAACAAGAAATTAAGTATAAACAGGTTGAAGATCTTCTACTTCTTGATAAGGTGCAAAGTAGGATAGAATACCTTAGAAATTTTATGATTAAACACCTTTATGCTGATTCTCCTAATGCTTTTTGGCACCGAAGGAAACATGTTGTTAGGTTACCTTATGCTAAGGAATTTAAAGAATATTTAACTCTTACTAAGGCTAGACCTGTACAAATGAGTCATCAGCAAATGGAGCTTTGTAAGCAAGATATTAATGATTTGCTTACAAAGGATCTTATTACTAATTGTAAATCTCTTCGGTCTTGCCCAGCCTTCTATGTTAATAATGAAGCTGAAAAAGAATGAGGAGTCCCCATATTAGTTATTAATTACAAGCCCCTTAACAAGGTCTTAGAATGGATTAGGTACCCCTTGCCTAACAAAGAAGACCTCCTTAGTCGGCTTAGTAATGCAACCATTTTTAGCAAATTTGACCTTAAGTCAGAGTTTTGACATATCAGTATTCACCCTAGTGATAGGAATAAAACTGCTTTTACCACTCCCTTTGGTCATTATGAATGGTTCGTTCAAGCCTTTGGTCTTAAGAATGCTCCCAGCGAATTTCAAAATACTCTTAATGAAATTTTGAATCCTTTTAGTCATTTCATCATTGTCTACAATGATGATATTCTAGTTTTTTCCAAGACAATTGAAGAACATTTTAAACATTTGAATTCGTTCTTCAAATCCATCAAAGTTAACAGTTTGGTTTTGTCTCCCACAAAATGTAGTCTTTTCCAAACAAAAGTCAAATTTTTAGGACATGATATTCATCGTAGTTTAATTCGTCCTATTCAGCGAGTCATCCAGTTTGCAGATAAGTTTCCTGATAAGATCCTTGATACAACTTAACTTCAGCAATTTTTAGGATGCTTGAATTATGTTGGTAAATTTTATCAGAATCTTAGAAAAATCTGTAAACTTTTGTTTCTTCGTTTCTAGAAGAATCCTCCTCCTTGGACTAATGAACATACAGCTATAGTCAAACAAGTTAAAAAATATATTAAGGTTTTACCTTGCCTTGGCATTTCTAATGAACCTACTTTTAAAATTGTTGAAACTGATGCCTCTGAAATTGGATTCGGTGGTATTCTACAGTAGAAATTAACTACTACTTCTGAACAAATTATTCGATTTCATTCTGGTGCATGGAATCCGGCTCAAAGTAATTATAGTACTATTAAAAAAGAAATTTTAGCATTGGTTTTATGCATTAGTATATTTCAAAATGATTTATTAAATCAAAGATATTTGGTCAGAATTGATTACAAATATGCTAAATATATTTTAGACAAAGATGTTAAAAATATAGCTGCTAAGCATTTTTTTGCTAGATGGCAATCTTTATTAAGCATTTTTGATTTTGATATTGAATATATTAAAGGAAGTCAAAATTCTGTTCCTGATTTTCTTACACGAGAATTTATTAATTCAGATATTCAAGAAAAATGAGCGTGATAGGTGGAAACTGCTATGTTAGGCCCCCTCCAAGCCCAATCCCAAGTCAAAGGCCCAAAGGAGCTATAATTACCCATCCAATTACCCCAGTTCTCGCTATTGATGTAGCTAATAGGTTTACTCACCTTAGTACTATTCCCAAGCCCTATAACACGGTCTTGGCCCAGTCTTCCAAGTCGTTTGACCCATTTACTTCATCTTCCTCAACCAGTAACCCTAACCCTAGTCAACTGCATTCGCAGTATGTTTCTAGTTACACAGCTAATTTGTTTCATATTGAATCATTCCCTTAGTTAAACTTATCTAGATTAAATATAATCCTTTCCCAAATGTTTATATAATTCTGAGAAGAAGATCAACAGTTCCCACCGGCGACAGAAGGAGCCGGACCTCAACAGTCAATCAGACGACGCTGGCCCCCCAGGGTCCCACAGTCATCGGATGCTCCAGTCATCATCTGATGCAATCAATGCATCCGACAAAGTCAAAACTAAAAGACAACTTTACTTTAGTAAAAGTAATTTACTTATGTAAAAGTAAATGTAAATACTTTAACTTTAGTTAAATGTTTAGGTCGCTTGAGTACATACCCTCTTACCTATTGGCAGACGCATACCCTTGGATCTAGTGATTCCCTTTGCCTAAACTGCTCACACTCTTGAGACTTACAACGGCTTAACAGGACCTATGGCAATCCAGGGTGTTCTGTACGTGATAGGTGACTCAAACTAGGTGCTCTAAGGACAGAGTAACAGAAGTCCAAAGAAGAAGTAAAAATAAGTTTTAAACTCAGACCTCTGTGTTTGACTGGAGAACAAACAGTGACACCAAGAGACAACACCGTATAGCTTTGATACCATTTAAGAGCGGATGAAAAGTTTAAATAAAACTTTAAACTAAAATAAAAGAAACTTAAAGAAGATGACCGGTGAATCGGTAAAGTAATCTCTTTCTTTTATTTATAAACATTTAGGAAGGGATTACATCGTATCTGGATATATTTACTAAGGGAAGAAAAAGTACAAGAACTTCTTCTTCGGCTAACTATAGAGAAGTTAGAGAGAAGGAGGAGAGAAGGAGGAGAGACCTCGAGTGAGGCTAAATGGTTTTCATTTTTAAGCATAAGGAACTGTAACACTTGAGTTCTTTTAAATAGAACTAAAGTTACCGATTTATATTTATCAAAGTAACTTTTACATTTACATAAGGTTAAAAGTAAAAATATTTAACTAAAGTAAGAAACATTTAACTTAAGTTAAAACATTTACCTTAGGTTAAAATAAATTACTTTTACATTTACTGAAGTAAAAATATTTAACTAAAGTTAAAGTATTTACATTTACTTTTACATAAGTAAATTACTTTTACTAAAGTAAAGTTGTCCTTTACTTTTGACTTTGTCGGATGCATTGATTGCATCTGATGATGACTGGAGCATCCGATGACTGTGGGACCCTGGGGGAGCCAACGTCGTCTTTGTTCGTCTGAATGTTTTTACTTCAGTAAATGTAAAAGTAATTTACTTTAACCTAAGTTAAATATTTTAACTTAAGTTAAATGTTTCTTACTTTACTTAAATGTTTATACTTTTAAGCTTAAGTAAATGTAAAAGTTACTTCCATAAATATAAACCGGTAACTTTAGTTCTATTTAAAGGAACTCAATTATTATAGTTCCTTAGGCTTAAAAATGTAAACCATTTAGCGTCACCAGAGGCCTCTCCTCCTTCTCTCCTCATTCTCTCTACGTTCTCTCTAGTTAGATGAAGAAGAAGTTCTTATACTTCTTCTTCCCTTAGTAAACTTATCCAGATTAAATGTAATCGTTTCCCAAATGTTTATATAATAAAAGAAAGAGATTACTTTACCAAATCACCGGCCATCTTCTTTAAGTTTCTTTTATTTTAGTTTAAAGTTATATTTAAAACTTTTCGTCCGCAGTTAATTGGTATTAGAGCCATGAGGTGTTGTCTCTTGGTGTCACTGTTTGTTCTCCGGTCAAACTCAGACCTCTGTGTTTGACCGGAGTATAAATAGTGACACCAAAAGACAACACCGCATGGCTCTGATACCATTTAACAGCGAACGAAAAGTTAAAATAAAACTTTAAACTAAAATAAAAGAAACTTAAAGAAGATGATCGGTGAATCGGTAAAGTAATATCTTTCTTTTATTTATAAACATTTGGGAAGGGATTACATCGTATTTGGATATATTTACTAAGGGAAGAAGAAGTACATGAACTTCTTCTTCGGCTAACTAGAGAGAAGTTAGAGAGAAGGAGGAGAGACCTCGAGTGAGGCTAAATGGTTTTCATTTTTAAGCCTAAGGAACTATAACACTTGAGTTCCTTTAAATAGAACTAAAGTTACCGGTTTATATTTACCGAAGTAACTTTTACTTTTACTTAAGGTTAAAAGTAAAAATATTTAACTAAAGTAAGAAACATTTAACTTAAGTTAAATGTTATAAATCCCTTGCGTATTATAAAGAAGTTCTTCTTCAAACTCAGTCAATTCTTATCAAACCTATTTACGATTGGAATGATAACTTCAAAGTTATATATCACTCCCTTTATATTAAACACATTATTTTCATGTCTGATTGGGGTAATCATCCTTCTGATCTCAGACAGTTAAGTAATTTTGATAGTCAATTCTGTTATTATGATTACATTGAAACTTGGCACATGATCTTCTTGTTCCAAAATTCTTCTTTTAGTTATTCGCGGTTTTATAATTCGATCACAAATTTAAAAGTCAGCTTCCTCACTGGTCCCCTCTCTGGTGGTCAAGATATGGCCCTTCTTTCGCTATCTTACCCGAAGAGCTTCGTTCTATTGTTAGTCATTTTTGTTGCAGAAGCCCAAACAATCCAAAAAATGATTGTATATCGGTACTTCTTCGTGATTCCCTTTCGCCTAAACTGCTCACACTCTTGAGAATTACAACGGCTTAAGGGGACCTATGGCGATCCGGGGTGTTCTATAGGTGATAGGTGACTCAAACTAGGTGCTCTAAGGACGGAGCAACAGAAGTCTAAAGAAGAAGTAAAAATAAGTTTTAAACTCAGACCTCTGTGTTTGACCGGAGAACAAACAGTGACACCAAGAGACAACACCGCATGGCTCTGATACCATTTAACAGCGAACGAAAAGTTTAAATAAAACTTTAAACTAAAATAAAAGAAATTTAAAGAAGATGACGGTGTATCGGTATAATAATCTCTTTCTTTTATTTATAAACATTTGGGAAAGGATTACATTTAATCTGGATAAGTTTACTAAGGGAAGAAGAAGTACAGGAACTTCTTCTTCGTCTAACTAGAGAGAAGGTAGTGAGAAGGAGGAGAGAAGGAGGAGAGACCTCTAGTGAGGCTAAATGGTTTACATTTTTAAGCCTAAGGAACTCTAACACTTGAGTTCCTTTAAATAGAACTAAGGTTTCCGGTTTATATTTACCGAAGTAACTTTTACATTTACTTAAGGTTAAAAGTAAAAATATTTAACTAAAGTAAGAAACATTTAACTTAGGTTAAAGTAAATTACTTTTACATTTACAAAAGTTAAAAACATTTAACTAAAGTTAAAAATATTTAACTAAAGTTAAAGTATTTACATTTACTTTTACATAAGTAAATTACTTTTACTAAAGTAAAGTTGTCCTTTACTTTTGACTTTGTCGGATGCATTAATTGCATCTGATGATGACTGGAGCATCCGATGACTGTGGGACCCTGGGGGGCCAACGTCGTCTTTGTTCGTCTGAATGTTTTTACTTCAATAAATGTAAAAGTAATTTACTTTAACCTAAGTTAAATATTTTAACTTAAGTTAAATATTTCTTACTTTACTTAAATGTTTATACTTTTAAGCTTAAATAAATGTAAAAATTACTTCCATAAATATAAACTTGTAACTTTAGTTCTATTTAAAGGAACTCAATTGTTATAGTTCCTTAGGCTTAAAAATATAAACTATTTAGCGTCACTAGAGGCCTCTCCTCCTTCTCTCCTCATTCTCTCTACGTTCTCTCTAGTTAGATGAAGAAGAAGTTCTTATACTTCTTCTTCCCTTAGTAAACTTATCCAGATTAAATGTAATCCTTTCCCAAATGTTTATATAATAAAAGAAAGAGATTACTTTACCAAATCACCGGTCATCTTCTTTAAGTTTCTTTTATTTTAGTTTAAAGTTATATTTAAAACTTTTTGTCCGCAGTTAATTGGTATTAGAGCCATGAGGTGTTGTCTCTTGGTGCCACTGTTTGTTCTCCGGTCAAACTCAGACCTATGTGTTTGACCGGAGAACAAATAGTGACACCAAAAGACAACATCGCATGGCTCTGATACCATTTAACAGCGAACGAAAAGTTAAAATAAAACTTTAAACTAAAATAAAAGAAACTTACAGAAGATGATCGGTGAATCGGTAAAGTAATCTCTTTCTTTTATTTATAAACATTTGGGAAGGGATTACATCGTATCTGGATATTTTTACTAAGGGAAGAAGAAGTACATGAACTTCTTCTTCGGCTAACTAGAGAGAAGTTAGAGAGAAGGAAGAGAGAAGGAGGAGAGACCTCGAGTGAGGCTAAATGGTTTTCATTTTTAAGCCTAAGGAACTCTAACACTTGAGTTCCTTTAAATAGAACTAAAGTTACAGGTTTATATTTACCGAAGTAACTTTTACATTTACTTAAGGTTAAAAGTAAAAGTATTTAACTAAAGTAAGAAACATTTAACTTAAGTTAAATGTTATAAATCCCTTGCGTATTATAAGGAAGTTCTTCTTCAAACTCAGTCAATTCTTATCAAACCTATTTACAATTGGAATGATAACTCCAAAGTTATATATCACTCCCTTTATATTAAACACATTATTTTCATGTCTGATTGGGGTAATCATCCTTCTGATCTCAGACAGTTAAGTAATCTTGATAGTCAATTCTGTTATTATGATTACATTGAAGCTTGGCACAAGATCTTCTTGTTCCAAAATTCTTCTTTTAGTAATTCGCAGTTTTTATAATTTGATCACAAATTTAAAAGTCAGCTTCCTCACTGGTCCCCTCTCTGGTGGTCAAGATATGGCCCTTCTTTCGCCATCTTACCCCTAAGAGTTTCGTTCTATTGTTAGTTATTTTTGTTGCAGAAGTCCAAACAATCCAAAAAATGATTGTCTATCGGTACTTCTTCGTGATTCCCTTTCGCCTAAACTGCTCACACTCTTGAGAATTACAACGGCTTAACGGGACCTATGGCGATCCGGGGTGTTCTATAGGTGATAGGTGACTCAAACTAGGTGCTCGAAGGACGGAGGAACAGAAGTCTAAAGAAGAAGTAAAAATAAGTTTTAAACTCAGACCTCTGTGTTTGACCAGAGAACAAACAGTGACACCAAGAGACAACACCGCATGGCTCTGATACCATTTAACAGCGAACGAAAAGTTTAAATAAAACTTTAAACTAAAACAAAAGAAATTTAAAGAAGATGACCGGTGTATCGGTATAATAATCTCTTTCTTTTATTTATAAACATTTGGGAAAGGATTACATTTAATCTGGATAATTTTACTAAGGGAAGAAGAAGTACAGGAACTTCTTCTTCGTCTAACTAGAGAAAGGTAGAGAGAAGGAGGAGAGAAGGAGGAGAGACCTCTAGTGAGGCTAAATGGTTTATATTTTTAAGCCTAAGGAACTCTAACACTTGAGTTCCTTTAAATAGAACTAAAGTTACCGGTTTATATTTACCGAAGTAACTTTTACATTTACTTAAGGTTAAAAGTAAAAATATTTAACTAAAGTAAGAAACATTTAACTTAAGTTAAAAATATTTAACTTAGGTTAAAGTAAATTACTTTTACATTTACAAAAGTTAAAAACATTTAACCAAAGTTAAAAATATTTAACTAAAGTTAAAGTATTTACATTTACTTTTACATAAGTAAATTACTTTTACTAAAGTAAAGTTAATCTTTACTTTTGACTTTGTCGGATGCATTGATTGCATCTGATGATGACTGGAGCATCTGATGACTGTGGGACCATGGGGGGCCAGCGTCGTCTGACTTTGTCTTACTGTTGTTCGTCTGACTGTTGACTGTTGAGGTCCGGCTCCTTCCTCGTCGGTGGGTACTGTTGATCTTCTTCTCAAATAGATCACCATCCCTATTCCTTCGACCCCAAAAAAAATATCCAGGATATAACCCTTTTTCCCCCAAAAAATTATTTTTAATTTTAAGAAAGGAGAAAAAAATTTGGTCACCAATATCAGATTTCCAAAACATTTAAAGTAAATATAAAAACATTTAACTTAAGTTCTTCTTCGTGATTCCCTTTCGCCTAAACTGCTCACAATCTTGAGACTTACAACGGCTTAACGGGACCTATGGCGATCCGGGGTGTTCTATAGGTGATAGGTGACTCAAACTAGGTGCTCTAAAGACGGAGCAACAGAAGTCTAAAAAAGAAGTAAAAATAAGTTTTAAACTCAGACCTCTGTGTTTGACCGAAGAACAAATAGTGACACCAAGAGACAACACCGCATGGCTCTGTTACCATTTAACTTGTCTTACTGTTGAGGTTGGGTGTTTGACCTAGGACATAGGTATGCGTCTGCTTAAGGTAAGAAGAGTGTGTTTGGAAGAACATAGAATTATTAAAAAATTTAATTTTTAAAATGATTAGATTGTTCAGATCTAGTTCTTCAATTAGTAATCGGTCAACTTTACCTTCGGTCTCAGACATAGTTAACCAAGAAGAACACAGTTATGAAAACATTAATCAAACCTTTAGTAATTGGAACATACCCAGTGTATCCCCTAAAGAGATATACCATTCAACCTTCTTAGATAACTTTAAAACCGATTATAATGTTAAAACTGTTGAAAGAGTTTATGCTATTAACAAGGAATATGAGAATTGTAGTCTTTTATCTCCTGGTGTTATCAATAAACACAGGAAGAAATGCTATAATTTTATTCATATTGGATTAGTTCAAGTTGCTGTTAAACCTTTGAATATTAAGGGAATTAATTCGAGTATCTTTCTAGGTTTAAGAGATGCTCGTTTTCTCAATTATTTCCCTAGTATCATTGGAATAATGGAATCAAGTCTACATAATGGACCTGTCCATTTTAATTGCTTTTCTGATCTTCCATTAAGCCTTAGTGACGTGAATTTGTTAAAAGCATTGGTTTTAAACATTAAAACTGCAGGAGAGATCACTTAGATGATCGAGGGATCTCAACCTCTTGCTTTAATTTATAGAATCTATTATAAAACCATGAAAACTAATTTAAATGTTCATGCTCTAAATAAAAGTCCCAAAGATCATACTGTTTTAATTCAAAGCAATACCAGTAATGCTAATATCCAAACTCCAAGGTCTATTCTTTGGAAGGATGCTACTTTACCTAGTCAATGGGTTCTTCCTAATGAACTTCCTCCTAAACCAGTTGTCAACAATTTGTTAAATGTTGAAAACATTAAACAGTTTTCTGATGGTACTGTCAGAGTTATCTTTGAGCGTACCAGAAGACCCGTAGTCATAGAAGAATATACTAGTTCTTCAGTACCTTCTGTTTCTTCTAGAAGAGATACTGAAATACTAAGTAATCTTTCTATGCCTGATATTAAAATAAAAGGTATTTTAAACCAAGGTCAAACTAGTCACCCTTATTATACTAATGATATTGTAAAAGAAGATCAAGATCTTTCTCATACATCTTCATTAGGACCTACCCCTTCAGATTTTGAAGCCCCTATTAATCATCAGTTAAGAATTCTTAATAAAGAATTTGTATTAGATTGGAATAATTTGGTTGAAGATTTTAATTCCAAGTCTAATAAAGAAAAAAGACATGCTTTTCGTAATAAATACGATAAACGTGACAGAGATAAAATTATTAATAAATGGAAAAAATTTATTAATAAAGAAAAAATGAATATTACCTTTTATGATTGGTATGATAATTATCATTCTAATTGTAAGGTCTTGACTAAAAGTCAGTGGACAAAAGAGGATAAGTCAAAAATTCTGGTTTCCCATCCTCCTTTAGAAACTGTACTTTTACATGTTAAAAACACATCAGTTGTTGCTAGCCCTTTTAAAGTTGCAGATGGCAAAACTTATAAGAAAAAAATTATTGAACAAAATAATTTTACTAATCAGTATTTAGCTACTATCGGAAAATAGTTAGACAAGATTCAAGAAAATTTTGATCAATGTTTGATTAAAAATCCTGATAAAAAAATTTATCAGCCTTTATTAACACTCCCAAAAAAACGTGAAGGTTTGGGATTGCCTAATAAAGACTCTGATTTAGTAAAAAAAAAGATAAATTACTTAAAAAGATGGGTTCTGATGAAGCTAGTGGTACTATTTCTATCATTGATCAGGTTCGTGAATTTGATGATGATGAAAGTATTAGTCAATCAGATAATAAATCTGAAACAGCTTCTACCCCAGATCTTAATGATCAGTTAAATAAATTAACTTTTAATAATACTTGTATAACAAAAAATTGGTATTCTAGACCTACTCCTCCAGACCTACAGTTTGATGAGAAAAATCTAGATAATTAATTTTCTGTTTCCACTAATAAAATTTATGAATGTAATATTGATGGCTTTAGTGAACATCAGATTCTCACTAAAATGAATCATTTATCCATGGTTGCCAATAGTTATATTACAGCATTCAGTGCCTTAACTCAGCCTAAAATTGTTGAAATATTAACTAATGGATTCACTGGTGTTCTTCGTTCCTTGTGGGAAAAACATCTTAACGAAGACGCTAGAAATAGCATAATTCATGCTCGACAATTGGATGATGATGGTCAACCAATCTTTAGAGAAGATATTGGTTTTGGCATTCCTGTTGGGGTTAATACTTTAATATTCACCATAATAAAATATTTCATTGGAACACCTAGTAATATCACTGAAAGAATTCATGGTCAGTTAAGTAATCTAACTTGTCCCACTCTAAGTGATTTTAGGTGGTACAAAGATGTTTTTATTTCTCGTGTCTTGATGTAAAGTGATAGTAATAAACCTTTTTGAAAAGAAACATTTGTTAATGGTCTTCCTAATTTGTTTTCTCACAAAGTTAAAGAAGAACTTACTAAAACTTTGGGTTATATTGATTATGATAATCTCACTTATGTAGACATAATCAGTTACATCCAAAAATTTGGTTTTAAAATGTGCATTGATTATAAACTTGCTAAATAAGCTAGTAAAGATAAGAACAAGGCTAAATATGAGCTTGGTACTTTTTGTGAACAATATGGTTTACCTCTGGTTGCTCCCTCTAGGAGAAATCACAGGAAAAAACATATTGAAAATTGCAAAGGTAGTAAGCGTCATAAGAAGAGAACTAGTGAGTCTAATAAAAAAGATGATTATTATGAGAAACCTAAGTCCAAACGAAAAACTCATAATAAAAGATCTTCTAAAAATTCTAAGAATCAAGACAAGAGTAAAATTACTTATTATAATTGTGGTAAAAGGGGTCATTATAAAAGTGAATGCAAGATTAAGCAAAAATTAAGCCAGTTAAATATTTCTGCTACTGATAAGCTATTACAGTTAATAAGAATAGAGAATGACGTTGATAGCAATGATTATTCTGATATTCCTTATTCCTCTAATGATGAAGATAATAATCAAACTGATAGTGAAGAAAACGAAGTCACTTTATGTACAGATAATTGCAGATCTGATTGCTGCAATAAAACTATTAATGTTCTTAACAAAGATAACGAAGAAAGCTCTTTGTTAATTGATCTTATTAGTAAGATTACCGATCCCGAGTTAAAAATCCAGTATGCTAAATAGTTAAAAGAATTATTAACCAGAAATAATTCAGGGAAGAATAAGGTTATTAAAGGCAAAGAAAAGCCTATTATTAGCCTTAATAAAACCCTAGAGAGATTTTAGACCCCTGATAAGGAAATCACTTTAGGCGAGTTAAATTAAGAAGTTAATAAGCTTAAAAAGGAAATTCTTGGCCTTAAGGCTGAAATTTCTGATTTAAGAAATGAAATGGCCAATCTTATCGCTAAGGATTCAGACCTTCACATATCTGATTCTTCAGAAAATGAAGAAGAAGCTGAATCTTCTAACGCCAAAGATAAAAAGTCAATTCTTATGGTTCAAGGTTATTCGTTAAAAAGATTAAAAGATATTACCATCCAGAAATGGTACATCATCATTAAAATAGTTATCGATAAAACCTTTACAATTACTCTCCCTGTCCTAGTTGCTACTGGTGCAGATCTTAATTGTATACAGGAAGGGTAATTCCTACCAACTTTTATAAAAAAACTAGTGAAAGATTAAATTCTACCAATGGTAGTAAAATGGAAATAAAGTATAAACTTCCTAAAGTCGATATTTTTCAGGATAACATGTGTTTTAAAATAACTTTTGTTTTAATCTGCAATTTGACAGATAAGGTCATTTTAGGACTTCCGTTTATATATTTGTTGTATCCATTTACTACTAGTAATAACGGATTAACAACTGAGCATTTGGGTCAGAAGGTAGTGTTTAATTTCATTACTTAACCCAAAGAAAGAGATTTGAGATTTATTCAAGATGAATCTATTTTGAAATCTATAAACTTGTTAAACGGTAAAACATCTTAGTTAAAATTCTTAGAACAAGAGATTAAGTATAAGCAGGTAGAAGATCTTCTTCTCCGAGAACAGGTTCAAAATAAAATTAAAGAACTTAGAAATTATATGGTAAAAAACCTTTGTGCTGATTCACCCAATGCTTTTTGGCACAAAAGAACGC
Source organism: Panax stipuleanatus (assembly GCA_020205555.1). Classification (NCBI taxonomy): domain Eukaryota; kingdom Viridiplantae; phylum Streptophyta; class Magnoliopsida; order Apiales; family Araliaceae; genus Panax; species Panax stipuleanatus. Next base: position 90,052,864 of record CM035116.1, read on the forward strand.
ATGTGGTTAGGCTACCTTATGCTAAGGAATTTAAAGAGCATTTAATTCCTACTAAGGCCAGACCTATTCAGATGAATCACCAACAAATGGAACTGTGTAAGCAAGAGATTAACGACTTGCTTACAAAAGGCCTATTTAAACCTAGTAAATCTCCTTGGTCTTGTCCAGCTTTCTATGTTAATAATGAAGCGGAAAAGGAAAGAGGAGTCCCTAGATTAGTTATAAATTACAAGCCTCTAAACAAGGTTCTTGAGTGGATTAGGTACCCGCCACCTAACAAAGAAGGCCTTCTTAGCAGACTTAGTAAAGCAACCATTTTTAGTAAATTTGACCTTAAATCAGGATTTTGGCAGGTCAGTATTCATCCCAGTGACAGATATAAAACTGCTTTTACAACTATTTTTGGTCATTACGAATGGATTGTTCAGCCATTTGGACTCAAAAATGCTCTTAGTGAATTTCAAAATATTCTTAATGATATTTTGAATCTTTTAGTCATTTTGTCATTGTTTACATCGACGATATTCTGATTTTTTTCTTATTCCATTAAAGAACACTTTAAGCATTTAAACTCGTTCTTCAAGATAATTAAAGTCAATGGTTTGGTCCTTTCTCCTACTAAATGAAGTCTTTTCCAGACTAGAATTAAAGTCCTTGGTCATGACTTTCATCGTAGTCTTATTAGACCAATTCAGCGAGTTATTCAGTTTGCCGATAAATTTCCTGACCAAATCACTGATAAAACCCAACTTCAGCGATTTTTAGGATCCTTTAATTATATCGGTAAATTTTATCAGAATCTTAGAGTAATTTGTAAACCTCTTTTCCTTCGTTTACAAAAGAATCCCCCACCTTGGATCTGAACACACATCCATCGTCCCGCAAGTTAAAAAATATGTTAAGGTAATACCATGCATTGGCCTTTCTAATGAATCTGTATTTAAAATTATTGAAACTGATGCCTCTAAAATTAAATTCGGTGGTATTCTGAAACAGAAATTAACCCCTTCTTCTTCTGAGCAAATTGTTCGATTTCATTCTGGTGCATGGAATTCGGCTCAAAGTAATTATAGTACTATTAAAAAAGAAATTTTAGCATTGGTTTTAGGCATTAGTAAATTTCAAAATTATTTATTAAATCAAAGATTTCTGGATAGAATAGATTGCAAATCTGCTAAATATATTTTAGAAAAAGATGTTAAAAATATAACTGATAAGCATATTTTTGCTAGATGGCAATCATTATTAAGTATTTTTGATTTTGATATCGAATACATTAAAGGAAGTCAAAATTCTGTTCCTGATACTCTTACGAGAGAATTTATTACTTCAGGTACAAAAGAAACATGAGTGTGTGAGGTGGTAATTCTTCAGTTCGGCCCCCTCCAGGCCCAAGTAATCAAAGGCCCAAAGGAGCCTTAATCCCTCACCCAGTTAGCCCTGTTGCTGCAGTAGATGTTGCAAATAGGTATCAGTTACTTGGAACTATTTCAAAACCTTACAACACGATTTTAGCCCAATCTCCCAAGTCAATTGACCCTTTTGCCCCATCTTCGTCTTCCAGTAATCCTAATCCTAGTCAACTACATTTGCAGTATATTCAAATTTATACAGTCAATCTGTTTCATATCGAACCCCATATGAAGCCAAAAGACAACCCAGCCAAATTGGCCTCCCAATTTTTCCCAGCTGTTTGGCATTTCCTTCCTTTAACTCCTTATAAATCCCTTGCGTATTATAAGAAAATCTTACAAGTTGACTCGATTATAGAAAACCTAACATGATTATTAATGAAGAAGGCATGAAAGTTTTAGAAAGACTCAGATTTCTATCTAACAAATCATTAAACCTCTTATGCCTTCTTCATTAGTAATCAAGTTAGGTCTTCTATAATCGAGTCAACTTGTAAGATTCAAATAGACACCTTTACTTTTCTGCTTTAACTTTGGCCTACTTTTGACAAAGAGCAGCCTGCTGATGATGACTTTTGGATGAGTCACTGAAAATGACTCAGGTTGCTGGAGGGCATCCTAGGCAAAAGGATCTTGAGCATCTTGGAGGTCGATGCTTCCGTATGGATCCTTAGCACTGGTTGCCTGTTTACTAGAAATAGAGGAAGCAGATGAACAGATAGAAGGAACATCATCTTTCTTATGGAGTTTGCTGTGAATAAGTTGAGCTAACATTTTTAGCTCTGCAATAGTATAATGATTAATATCTAAAAAATCCAAATTGGGCTGAGAGGATTTTTTAGATTTACTGGAAGACTTCTTAGGAGAAAAAGATTTAGTAGGAGTAAGATTAACTGGAAACTCTTTTTGAACTTGACCAATGATACGATAAATATCAAATTTATCCCACCATTTGACTGAGAAAGATCGGGTTATAAATGTTAATTGACTTTTAGTAGAAGGATTAATAATTTGACCAGAAGGAGACTGAAAAATGGATTCCATGACAGGGGAAAGAAGACTATACTGCCACTTGAGAATCCAAGTAATTTTATATTTACTAATAAACTGAAGAAGGACAGGAATACAATCAATTTTTTGATTATATGGACTTCTAATGGAAAAATGATTAACCAAAGGTTTAACCTCCGGGGGTAAGATATCAAGATTAGAACCATATCTAGACCACCAAAGGGTAAACTAGAGAGGAATTTGACTTTTGAACTTGTGGTCAAACTGAAGAAACCACGAATGACTGAAGGATGGATTTTGGAATAAAAAGATTCTATTCCAAGCTTCCATGTAATCATAATAGAAAAACTGGCTATTAAGATTATCTAACTGTTTGAGATCTGAAGGATGATTACCCCAATCAAGCATTGAGATAATTTGCTTAATGTATAGGGAATGAAAAATAACTTTTGAAGAATCAGTCTTATTATGTACAGATAATTACAGATCTGATTGCTGCAATAAAACTATTAATGTTCTTAACAAAGAGGACGAAGAAAGCTCTTTGTTAATTGATCTTATTAGTAAGATTACCGATCCCGAGTTAAAAATCCAGTATGCTAAATAGTTAAAAGAATTATTAACCAGAAATAATTCAGGGAAGAATAAGGTTATTAAAGGCAAAGAAAAGCCTATTATTAGCCTTAATAAAACCCTAGAGAGATTTTAGACCCCTGATAAGGAAATCACTTTAGGCGAGTTAAATTAAGAAGTTAATAAGCTTAAAAAGGAAATTCTTGGCCTTAAGGCTGAAATTTCTGATTTAAGAAATGAAATGGCCAATCTTATCGCTAAGGATTCAGACCTTCACATATCTGATTCTTCAGAAAATGAAGAAGAAGCTGAATCTTCTAACGCCAAAGATAAAAAGTCAATTCTTATGGTTCAAGGTTATTCGTTAAAAAGATTAAAAGATATTACCATCCAGAAATGGTACATCATCATTAAAATAGTTATCGATAAAACCTTTACAATTACTCTCCCTGTCCTAGTTGCTACTGGTGCAGATCTTAGTTGTATACAGGAAGGGTAATTCCTACCAACTTTTATAAAAAAACTAGTGAAAGATTAAATTCTACCAATGGTAGTAAAATGGAAATAAAGTATAAACTTCCTAAAGTCGATATTTTTCAGGATAACATGTGTTTTAAAATAACTTTTGTTTTAATCTGCAATTTGACAGATAAGGTCATTTTAGGACTTCCGTTTATATATTTGTTGTATCCATTTACTACTAGTAATAACGGATTAACAACTGAGCATTTGGGTCAGAATGTAGTGTTTAATTTCATTACTTAACCCAAAGAAAGAGATTTGAGATTTATTCAAGATGAATCTATTTTGAAATCTATAAACTTGTTAAACGGTAAAACATCTTAGTTAAAATTCTTAGAACAAGAGATTAAGTATAAGCAGGTAGAAGATCTTCTTCTCCGAGAACAGGTTCAAAATAAAATTAAAGAACTTAGAAATTATATGGTAAAAAACCTTTGTGCTGATTCACCCAATGCTTTTTGGCACAAAAGAACGCATGTGGTTAGGCTACCTTATGCTAAGAAATTTAAAGAGCATTTAATTCCTACTAAGGCCAGACCTATTCAGATGAATCACCAACAAATGGAACTGTGTAAGCAAGAGATTAACGACTTGCTTACAAAAGGCCTATTTAAACCTAGTAAATCTCCTTGGTCTTGTCCAGCTTTCTATGTTAATAATGAAGCTGAAAAGGAAAGAGGAGTCCCTAGATTAGTTATAAATTACAAGCCTCTAAACAAGGTTCTTGAGTGGATTAGGTACCCGCCACCTAACAAAGAAGGCCTTCTTAGCAGACTTAGTAAAACAACCATTTTTAGTAAATTTGACCTTAAATCAGGATTTTGGCAGGTCAGTATTCATCCCAGTGACAGATATAAAACTGCCTTTACAACTCTTTTTGGTCATTACGAATGGACTGTTCAGCCATTTGGACTCAAAAATGCTCTCAGTGAATTTCAGAATATTCTTAATGATATTTTGAATCTTTTAGTCATTTTATCATTGTTTACATTGACGCTATTCTGATTTTCTCCAATTCCATTGAAGAACACTTTAAGCATTTAAACTCGTTCTTCAAGACAATTAAAGCTAATGGTTTGGTCATTTCTCCTACTAAATGCAGTCTTTTCCAGACTAGAATCAAATTCCTTGGTCATGACATTCATCGTGGTCTTATTAGACCAATTCAGTGAGTTATTCAGTTTGCCGATAAATTTTCTGATAAAATCACTGATAAAACCCAACTTCAGCGATTTTTAGGATCCCTTAATTATATCGGTAAATTTTATCAGAATCTTAGAGTAATTTGTAAACCTCTTTTCCTTCGTTTACAAAAGAATCCCTCTCTTTGGACTGATGAACACACATCCATCGTCCAGCAAGTCAAAATATATGTTAAGGTATTACCATGCCTTGGCCTTTCTAATGAATCTGCATTTAAAATTGTTGAAACAGATGCCTCTGAAATTGGATTTGGTGGTATTCTGAAACAGAAATTAACCCCTGCTTCTTCTGAGCAAATTGTTCAATTTCATTCTGGTGCATGGAATCCGGCTCAAAATAATTATAGTACTATTAAGAAAGAGATTTTAGCATTGGTTTTATGCATTAGTAAATTTCAAAATTATTTATTAAATCAAAGATTTCTGGTCATAATAGATTGCAAATCGATCTGCTAAATATATTTTAGAAAAAGATGTTAAAAATATAGCTGCTAAGCATATTTTTGCTAGATGGCAATTATTATTAAGTATTTTTGATTTTGATATCGAATACATTAAAGGAAGTCAAAATTCTGTTCTTGATTTTTTTACGAGAGAATTTATTACTTCAGGTACAAAAGAAACTTGAGTGTGCGAGGTGGTAATTCTTCAGTTCGGCCCCCTCCAGGCCCAAGTATTCAAAGGCCCAAAGGAGCCTTAATCCCTCACCCAGTTAGCCCTGTTTCTGCAGTAGATGTTGTAAATAGGTATTAGTTACTTGGAACTATTCCAAAACCTTACAACACGGTTTTGGCCCAATCTCCAAAGTCAATTGACCATTCTGTCCCATCTTCGTCTTCCAGTAACCCTAATCCTAGTCAACTGCATTCGCAGTATATTCCAATTTATACAGTCAATCTGTTTCATATCGAACCCCATATGAAGCCGAAAGACGACCCAGCCAAATTGGCCTCCCAGTTCTTCCCAGATGGTTGGCATTTCCTTCCTTTAGCTCCTTATAAATCCCTTGCGTATTATAAGAAAATCTTCATTCAAACAGAGTTAATTGTTATCAAACCTATTCATGATAAGAATGATTCTTCAAAAGTTATTTTTCATTCCCTATACATTAAGCGGATTATCTCAATGCTTGATTGGGGTAATCATCCTTCAGATCTCAAACAATTAGGTAATCTTAATAGCCAGTTTTGCTATTATGATTACATGGAAGCTTGGAATATAATCTTTTTATTCCAAAATCCATCCTTCAGTCATTCGTGGTTTCTTCAGTTTGACCACAAGTTTAAAAGTTAAATTCCTCTCTAGTTTACCCTTTGGTGGTCTAGATATGGTTCTAATCTTGATATCTTACCTCCGGAGCTTAAACCTTTGGTTAATCATTTTTCCATTAGAAGTCCATACAGTCAAAAATTTGATTGTATTCCTGTCCTTCTTCAGTTTATTAGTAAATATAAAATCCCTTGGATTCTCAAGTGGCAGTATAGTCTTCTTTCCCCTGTCATGGAATCCTCTTTTCAGTCTCCTTCTGGTCAAATTGTTAATCCTTCTACTAAAAGTCAATTAACATTTGTAACCCGATCTTTCTCAATCAAATGGTGGGATAAATTTGATATTTATCGTATCATTGTTCAAGTTCAAAAAGAGTTTCAAGTTAATCCTACTCCTATGACATCTGTTTCTCCTAAGGAGTCTTATAGTAAATCTAAAAAATCCTCTCAGTCCAATTAGGATTTTTCAGATATTAATCATTGTACAAATGCAGAGCTAAAAATGTTAGCTCAACTTATTCACAGCAAACTCCATAAGGAAGATTATGTTCCTTCTATCTGTTCATCTGCTTCCTCCAGTTCTAGTAAACAGGAAACCAGTGCTGAGGACCCGTACGGAAGTATCAACCTCCAAGATGCTCAAGATCCTTTTGCCTAGGATGCCCTCCAGCAACCTGAGTCGTCTTTAGTGACTCATCCAAAAGTCATCATCAGCAGGCTGCTCTTTGTCAAAAGTAGTCAAAAGTTAAAGTAGAAAAGTAAAGGTGTGTGTTTGAATCATTTGTCATTAAATAGAATAATTATGGCATTGTCGGCCATTTGGTCCTGTAGTCAAAAGTTATATTCCATTTTGTATTTACGCATCTGTATTTTGTCAAAAGTGAGTCTGTAATAATTTACTTTTGTAAAAGCTTTACTATTCATCAATAGTTAAAGTTGTTTGTTATTATTGAGTTTGTAATAGTTACGCGTTTTCCTTACTTTATAAAAGGAATGCGTAGTCATTTGTACGAGGAAGGATTAGAAATCCAATAAAGAGTTTTAGAAAGACTCAGATTCCTATCTGACAAATCTTTAAACCTCTTATGCCTTCTTCATTAGTAACCATGTTAGGTTTTCTATAATTGAGTCAACTTGTAAGTTTATTTTCAGTTATCTGTTTGTAAATACTTTGATCTTTCAATAAAATTTATTTTTGTTAAACTGTAGATAATTGCTGTTATTTTCTTGTTATCATTTCTTATAGTTATTACTATAGTTGTGATTCAGATTGCATGCGCCACTCTTCCCCTCCCCTTATTCTTTGTGCTTCGGCCTTTATATACCATAAAGGCGGAAATGCGCATGTAAACTGAATCACAACTATAGTAATAACTATAAGAAATGATAACAGCAGTTAACAACAATTAGTAATAGTTTACTAAAACAAATTTTATTTGAAGATCAAAATATTTACAAGCAAATAACTGAAATAAACTTACAAGTTGACTCGATTATAGAAAACCTAATATGATTACTAATGAAGAAGGCATAAGAGGTTTAAAGATTTGTCAGATAGGAATCTGAGTCTTTCTAAAAATCTCTATTGGATTTCTAATTCTGCCTCTTACAAATGACTACGCATTCCTTTTATAGAGTAAGGAAAACGCGTAACTATTACAGAATCAATAATAACAAACAACTTTAACTATTGATGAATAGTAAAGCTTTTACAAAAGTAAATAATTACAGACGCGTAAATATAAAATGGAATATAACTTTTGACTACAGGACCAAATGGACGACAATGCCATAATTATTCTATATAATGACAAATGATTCAAACAGACACCTTTAATTTTCTACTTTAACTTTCGGCTGCTTTTGGCAAAGAGCAGCCTGCTGATGATGACTTTTGGATGAGTCACTGAAGACGACTCAGGTTGCTAGAGGGCATCCTAGGCAAAAGGATCTTGAGCATCTTGGAGGTTGATGCTTTCGTACGGGTCCTCAGCACTGGTTGCCTGTTTACTAGAACTAGAGGAAGTAGATGAACAGATAGAAGGAACATCATCTTCCTTATGGAGTTTGCTGTGAATAAGTTAAGCTAACATTTTTAGCTCTGCATTAGTACAATGATTAATATCTGAAAAATCCAAAATGGGCTGAGAGGATTTTTTAGATTTACTGGAAGACTGCTTAGGAGAAACAGATTTAATAGGAGTAGGATTAACTAGAAACTCTTTTTGAACTTGACCAATGATACGATAAATATCAAATTTATCCCACCATTTGACTGAGAAAGATCGGGTTACAAATGTTGATTGAATTTTAGTAGAAGGAATAACAATTTGACCAGAAGGAGACTGAAAAATGGATTCCATGAAGGGGGAAAGAAAACTATACTGCCACTTGAGAATCCAAGGGATTTTATATTTACTAATGAACTGAAGAAGGACAGGAATACAATCAAATTTTTGATTTTATGGACTTCTAATGGAAAAATGATTAACCAAAGGTTTAACCTCCGGGCGTAAGATATCAAGATTAGAACCATATCTAGACCACCAAAGGGTAAACTAGAGAGGAATTTAACTTTTGAACTTGTGGTCAAATTGAAGAAACCATGAATGACTGAAGGATGGATTTCGGAATAAAAATATTCTATTTTAAGCTTCCATGTAATCATAATAGCAAAACTAGCTATTAAGATTATCTAACTGTTTGAGATCTGAAGGATGATTACCCAAATCTAGTATTGAGATAATCCGCTTAATATATAGGGAATGAAAAATAACTTTAGAAGAATCATTCTTATCATGAATAGGTTTGATAACAATTGACTCTGTTTGAATGAGGATTTCTTTATAATACGCAAGGGATTTATAAGGAGCTAAAGGAAGGAAATGCCAACCATCTGGGAAGAACTGGGAGACCAATTTGGTTGGGTCGTCTTTTGGCTTCATATGGGGTTCGATATGAAACAGATTGACTGTATAAATTGGAATATACTGCGAATGTAGTTGACTAGGATTAGGATTACTGGAAGACGAAGATGGGGCAAAAGGGTCAACTGACTTGGGAGATTGGGCCAAAACCGTGTTGTAAGGTTTTGGAATAGTTCCAAGTAACTGATATCTATTTCCAACATCTACTGCAGCATTAGGGCTAACATCTACTGCAGCATTAGGGATTAAGGCTCCTTTGGGCCTTTGATTACTTGGGCCTGGAGGGGGCCGAACTAAAGAATTACCACCTCGCACACTCTTGTTTCTTTTGTACCTGAAGTAATAAATTATCTCGTAAGAAAATCAGGAACAGAATTTTAACTTCCTTTAATGTATTCGATATCAAAATCAAAAATACTTAATAATAATTGCCATCTAGCAAAAATATGCTTAGTAACTATATTTTTAACATCTTTTTCTAAAATATATTTAGCAGATTTGTAATATTTTCTGACCATAAATCTTTGATTCAATAAATGATTTTGAAATTTACTAATGCATAAAACCAATGCTAAAATTTCTTTTTTAATAGTACTATAATTACTTTGAGCCGGATTTCATGCACTAGAATGAAATCGAACAATTTACTCAGAAGAAGTAGGGGTTAATTTCTGTTTCAGAATACCACCGAATCCAGTTTCAGAGGCATCAGTTTTAACAATTTTAAATGCAGATTCATTAGAAAGGCCAAGGCATGGTAATACCTTAACATATTTTTTGACTTGCTGGACGATGGATATGTGTTCATCAGTCCAAGGAGGGGGATTCTTTTGTAAACAAAGGAAAAGTGGTTTACAAATTACTCTAAGATTTTGAAAAAATTTACCGATATAATTAAGGGATCCTAAAAATCACTGAAGTTGGGATTTATCAGTGATTTTATCAGGAAATTTATCGACAAACTGAATAACTCGCTGAATTGGTCTAATAAGTCCACGATGAATGTCATGACCAATGAATTTGATTATAGCCTGGAGAAGACTGCATTTAGTAGGAGAAAGAACCAAACCATTGACTTTAATTGTCTTGAAGAATGAGTTTAAATGCTTAAAGTGTTCTTCAATGGAATTGAAGAAAATCAGAATATCGTCGATGATCAAATGACTAAAACGATTCAAAATATCATTAAGAATATTTTGAAATTTATTAAGAGCATTTTTGAGTCCGAATGGCTGAACAATTCATTCGTAATGACCAAAAGGAGTTGTAAAGGCAGTTTTATATCTGTCACTAGGATGAATACTGACCTGCCAAAATCCTAATTTAAGGTTAAATTTACTAAAAATGGTTGCTTTACTAAATCTGCTAAGAAGGTCTTCTTTGTTTGGTAGCGGTTTCCTAATCCACTCAAGAACCTTGTTTAGAGGCTTGTAATTTATGACTAATCTAGGGACTCCTCTTTCCTTTTTAGCTTTATTATTAACATAGAAAGCTGGACAAGACCAAGGAGATTTACTAGGTTTAATTAGGCCTTTTTTAAGCAAGTCATTAATCTCTTGCTTACACAGTTCCATTTGTTGGTGATTCATCTGAATAGGTCTGGCCTTAGTAGGAATTAAATGCTCTTTAAATTCCTTAGCATAAGGTAGCCTAACCATATGCTTTCTTCTGTGCCAAAAAGCATTGGGTGAATCAGCACAAAGGTTTTTTACCATATAATTTCTAAGTTCTTCAATTTTATTTTGAACCTGTTCTCGGAGAAGAAGATCTTCCACCTGCTTATACTTAATCTCTTGTTTTAAGAATTTTAACTGAGATGTTTTACCGTTTAACAAGTTTATAGATTTCAAAATTGATTCATCTTGAATAAATCTCAAATCTCTTTCTTTGGGTTGAGTAATGAAATTAAACACTACCTTCTGACCCAAATGCTCAGTTGTTAATCTGTTATTACTAGTAGTAAATGGATACAACAAATATATAAACGAAAGTCCTAAAATGACCTTATCTGTTAAATTGCGGATTAAAACAAAAGTTGTTTTAAAACATATGTTATTCTGACAAATATGGACTTTAGGATGTTTATACTTTATTTCCATTTTACTACCATTGGCAAAATTTAATCTTTCACTATTTTTTTTATAAAACTTGGTAGGAATTAACCCTTCCTGTATACAATTAAGATCTACACCAGTATCAATTAGGGCAGGGAGAGTAATTGTAAAAGTTTTATCGATAACTAGCTTAATGATGATGTACCGTTTCTGGATGGTAATATCTTTTAATATTTTTAACGAATAACCTTGAACCATAAGAATTGACTCTTTATCTTTGGCGTTAGAAGATTTAGGTTCTTCTTTATTTTTTGAAGAATCAGATATGTGAAGGTCTGAATCCTTAGTGGCAAGATTGGCCATTTCTTTTCTTAAATCATAAATTTCAGCCTTAAGGCCAAGAATTTCCTTTTTAAGCTTATTAACTTCTTGATTTAACTCGCCTAAAGTGATTTCCTTATCAGGGGTCGTAAATCTCTCTAGGGTTTTATTAAGGCTAATAATAGGCTTTTCTTTGCCTTTAATAACATTATTCTTCCCTGAATTATTTTTGGTTAATAATTCTTTTAACTGTTTAGTATACTGGGTTTTTAACTCGGCATCGATAATCTTACTAATAAGATCAATTAACAAAGAGCTTTCTTCGTTATCTTTGTTAAGAACATTAATAGTTTTATTAAAGCAATCAGATCTGCAATTATCTATACATAAAGTGACTTCGTTTTCTTCACTATCAGTTTGATTATTATCTTCATCATTAGAGGAATAAGGAATATCAGAATAATCGTTGCTATCAACGTCATTCTCTATTCTTATTAAGTCTAATAGCTTATCAGTATCCTCAGCAGAAATATTTAACTGGTTCAATTTCTACTTAATCTTACATTCACTTTTATAATGACCCTTTTTACCACAATTATAACAAGTAATTTTACTCTTGTCTTGATTCTTAGAATTTTTAGAAGATCTTTTATTATAAGTTTTTCGTTTGGACTTAGGTTTCTCATAATAATCATCTTTTTTATTAGACTCACTAGTTCTCTTCTTATGACGCTTACTACCTTAGCGTTTTTCAATATATTTTTTCCTATGCTTTCTCCTAGAGGGAGCAACCAGAGGTAAACCATATTGTTCACAAAAAGTACCAAGCTCATATTTAGCCTTGTTCTTATCTGTACTGGCTTGTTTAGCAAGTTTATAATCAATGCACATTTTTAAACCAATTTTTTGGATGTAACTGATTATGTCTCCATAAGTGAGATTATCATAATCAATATAACCCAAAGTTTTACTAAGTTCTTCTCTAACTTTGTGAGCAAACAAATTAGGAAGACCATTAACAAATTTTTCTTTCCAAAAATATTTATTACTATCACTTCGCATCATGACACGAGAAATAAAAACATCTTTGTACCACCTAAAATCACTTAGAGTGGGACAAGTGAGATTACTTAACTGATCATGAATTCTTTCAGTGATATTACTAGGTGTTCCAATGAAATGTTTTATTATGGTGAATATTAAAGTATTAACCCCATCAGGAATACCAAAACCAATATCTTCTCTGAAAATTAGTTGACCATCATCATCCAATTGTCGAGCATGAATTATGCTATTTCTAGCGTCTTCGTTAAGATGTTTCTCCAACCAGGAACGAAGAACACCAGTGAATCCATTAGTTAATATTTCAACAATTTCAGGCTGAGTTAAGGCACTGAATGCTGTAATATAACTATTGGCAACCATGGATAAATGATTCATTTTAGTGAGAATCTGATGTTCATTAAACCATCAATATTCCATTCAAAAATTTTATTAGAGGAAACAAAAAATTAATTATCTAGATTTTTCTCTTCAAACTATAGGTCTGGAGGAGTAGGTCTAGAATACCAATTTTTTGTTATACTAGTATTATTAAAAGTTAATTTATTTAACTGATCATTAAGATCTTGGATAGAAGCTGTTTCAGATTTATTATCTGATTGACTAATACTTTCATCATCATCAGATTCACGAATCTGAGGTCCGGCTTCTTCTGTCGCCGGTGGCTATAATTTAATAGCGGACGAAAAGTTTAAATAAAACTTTAAACTAAAACAAAAGAAACTTAAAGAAGATGGCCGATGATTCGGTAAAGTAATCTCTTTATTTTATTATATAAACATTTGGGAAAGGATTACATTTAATCTGGATAAGTTTACTAAGGGAAGAAGAAGTATAAGAACTTCTTCTTCATCTAACTAGAAAGAAGGTAGAGAGAAGGTGGAGAGAAGGAGGAGAGACCTCTGGTGAGGCTAAATGGTTTACATTTTTAAGCCTAAGGAACTCTAACACTTGAGTTTCTTTATATAGAACTAAAGTTACCGGTTTATATTTACCGAAGTAACTTTTACATTTAATTAAAGTTAAAGTAAAAACATTTAACTAAAGTAAGAAACATTTAACTTAAGTTCAAATATTTAACTTAGGTTAAAGTAAATTATTTATACATTACTGAAGTAAAAACATTTAACTAAAGTTAAAGTATTTACATTTACTTTTACATAAGTAAATTACTTTTACTAAAGTAAAGTTGTCCTTTATTTTTGACTTTGTCGGATGCATTGATTGCATCTGATGATGACTGGAGCATCCGATGACTGTGGGACCCTGGGGGGCCAGCGTCGTCTGACTTCGTTTGACTGTTGTTCGTCTGACTGTTGAGGTCCGGCTCCTTCTGTTGCCGGTGGGTACTGTTGATTTTCTTCTCAGATAGATCACTATCCCTATTCCTTCGACCCCAAAAAAATATCTAGGATTTACCCTTTTTCCACCAAAAGTTATGTTTAAATTTTAAGAAAGGAGAAAAAATTTCACCGAAATTTTTAGTCATCGACTGTTGATTTAAAAAAAATTATGTAATTTTTTTTATAAAAATAAATCAGACTGTGTCTGATACAAGGATCACACGGCTGACTCTTGACTAACTGATGAACTCGATCTAAACAGTCTACTTCGTTTTAACTTTGTTCAAACCTAATCTCTAGATCTGTTGACATTCCACTTAAAGACAGACCAAAGTCGCTTGAGTACATACCCTTTTACCTATTGGCAGACGCATACCCTTAGATCTAGTGATTCCCTTTGCCTAAATTGCTCACACTCTTAAGACTTACAACGACTTAACGGGACCTTTGGCAATCTGGGGTGTTCTATAGGTGATAGGTGACTCAAACTAGGTGCTCTAAGGACGGAGCAACAGAAGTCTAAAGAAGAAGTAAAAATAGTTTTTAAAGTCAGACCTCTGTGTTTGATCGGAGAACAAACACTGACACCAAGAGACAACACCGCATGGCTCTGATACCATTTGACAGCGGACGAAAAGTTTAAATAAAACTTTAAACTAAAACAAAAGAAACTTAAAGAAGATGACCTGTGATTCGATAAAGTAATCTCTTTCTTTTATTATATGAATATTTGGGAAAGGATTACATTTAATTTGGATAATTTTACTAAGGAAAGAAGAAGTATAAGAACTTCTTCTTCATCTAACTAGAAGAAGGTAGAGAGAAGGAGGAGAGAAGGAGGAAAGACCTCTGGTGAGACTAAATGGTTTACATTTTTAAGCCTGAGGAACTCTAACACTAGAGTTCCTTTAAATAGAACTACAGTTACCGGTTTATATTTATCGAAGTAAATTTTACATTTACTTAAAGTTAAAAGTACAAATATTTAACTAAAGTAAGAAACATTTAACTTAAGTTAAAACATTTAACTTAAGTTAAAGTAAATTACTTTTACATTTACTGATGTAAAAACATTTAACTAAAGTTAAAGTATTTACTTTTACATAAGTAAATTACTTTTACTAAAGTAAAGTTGTCCTTTACTTTTGACTTTGTCGGATGCATTGATTGCATCTGATGATAACTGGAGCATCCGATGACTGTGGGACCCTGGGGGGCCAACGTCGTCTGACTTCGTCTGACTGTTGAGGTCCGGCTCCTTCTGTCGCCGGTGGGTACTGTTGATCTTCTTCTCAGATAGATCACCGTCCCTATTCTTATATATATATATATATATATATTTCAATTCTGTCCATCCTGGATTATTCAAGTGCTTTTTACAGCTTTTATAAATATATATATTTTTTCATTCCATTCCGAGCATAGGATTTGACATCCGACGCCCTTTATTGCTTGTATATATATATTTTTATTCTGTCAGGCCTAGATTACTCTGTGGCATTTTATAGCTTTTATAAATATATTTATATTTACATTCTCGTCCGGGCATAAGAGTGAAAACCCATCGCCCTTTATAGCTTTCGTATATATATAACTATATATATATATATATATATATATCTTTTATTCATTGTGATTAAATTATTGCTGTAAATATTCATTTGATATAAATCGACGCTGACATCTATTTGGACGAACTAGATTTCCTTAAATCTCACCAATTCTATCTTTCAAACGGTTCAAAATAGGTTCAGACAGAATCGGGAAGCTAGAATGGTTGAGATTTACTTAAATCTAGCAGTTTTTATAGTTTTATTCATTTGAAAAGCTACCTCGCGGCCCTTAGATCGCTATCTAGTGGAAACGAGATGCTTTGGCTATTCGCATACCAGGATTTACAGATGAATCCTTGGTTCTTGCGACATCTGGATATAAATATACATTTTCTGTGCATATTTAAGTTGTGCAAGTTTTATTGGATTCCCGCTGTGAGCCTAGAAATCATGGGATTCATGATCAAACTGATCAGAGTCTGATTCCCACGATGGACAAACTCCGCATTACAAATGTAAGTTTTTTTTGTAAAATTATACATCCGAAACACCTTAAAACGATTATCTGGGTTTAAGGACTCAACATAATGAGAACAATGGTTTGTCATGTTAGAGTCACTCCAATAATTATCTTGCCCATGAGAAAATCGGCACTTGTATATATTTTGTGGCCGAGGATGCTTCGCAGCCCGACAATCACCATTCAAATTGAGCCAAAAGGCTAAAAAGATAATATGAAAGTATCAACAGGCTTCTATTCCTATGAAAGCGCAGGGGTTTGAAAATCGGCTTTCAAAACATCATTTTAAATATCTTGCCTAAAAAGGACTTTTGTAAATCAAATCAAACCCTTCGTATATAGGTTCAACGAAGCAAAGAACTACTTTCAATCAAACAAACGTAGGCACAATTTCTTCTAGCATTCACACACACACATTGCAAATATAAAAGGAAAATATTGAAAAGATGCAGTACCGTGTTTACACGGGAGTTGTGGGGTGCCTAACACCTTCCCCACACTTAACCAAGCCCTCGAACTTAGAACTTCGGTTTTAAAGATTCAGTTTCTACAGTATCCAACAATTAGGCCTACTTTTAAATAAAAACAAAACTCGGTTGAGTTGGTACAACCATTTCAAATCTACCAACTGGCGACTCTGTAAAACGGTCAAATCGTCGACATGATATATATTGGCCTTTTCTTAAAAAACCTTTCAACCTTTTTTTATAAAAAAAGATAAAATAAAGCTAGAAATAGAACTTAGGAAAAGAGAGAAAGATCCGGGTTCGATTCGACCCGCACATTTTTCCACCGACGTCAACATGTGGCGACTCTGCTGGGGACAGTATAGGGCTTAGGCCGCGTTCAAATCTTTTCAAACATTTTCCATTTATATCTGCGTGTGTGTGAATGTTGCGTCTTTACATTGAATGGATGTGAATGAATGCTTTCCTGCTTTATATTAGTGCTTCTCATAATGTCATCATTTCATACGGTGAGACGCGATGTATGTGAATGTATGTTGTGTGATTCCTCCACCAGGAGGTAAACCCGTCAGTGTTTGAGTAATGGACTTAAAGGCGACTAAGTCTGCGAGGCTCATGAAACGCATCACTCAAATCTGCTCTAATTGAAAGATTGGATTAATTTCCCCTCCAGTAGATTACGTTGATCTAAGGACCTTCATGCCGAAAAGCCGCGAGAGTAGCCTAAGATAGGTCATCCTCTGATTAACCAAATCCGAAGGGAAGCTTCTTCATTCCATCTTTTTTCAATTCAATGTTAAGTTTTCAATTCCAATGTAAATATTATAACTCCATGTCTTGCAAATCCTGTCATGTCATCCTGTCATTAAAATAACTAACCTTTGTTTTGCAGGATAAGATTATAAAACCTCGCAAATAAACACATTGCATAGCATGCATCCGACTAACACCTACATCAGGAAATTAACACACCTACGTTTGTTGTAGGTAAAAATTGGTCCTGTCACCAGATCAAAATCTAAGAAAGCACTAAGTCCATCTCTATACATGGCTTCCAGTGCTTAACCAGAATCCACCCCGGTCTTTAGGGAAGAGTTTGAAGGATTAAAGAACTAAATTGCCGAATTGGTCCTTTTTTTAAAAGAACAAAGTAAAGCTCTTAAAGGGAAACAAGCACAAGGTCATACAGATCCAGGTACACCCGGTGGTAATCAAGAAACTGAAAAGAAACACCCTCAGATTTCTGAACCAAAGAATTAGGATCCTACCACTAAAACTCCTGAAATCAAAATCCTAAACAAAGAACAGGAAGTTGGTGACATTCTTACAAAAGTCCAACAGATGGAAGGGACCATCCGGTCCATCAAAGGGACTGGGGTATTTGGGAGTGTCAATTATTCAGACTTATGTATATTCCCAGGGGCTCGTTACCCTAAAAAATTTTAAGTCCCTGACTTTGAGAAAAACGATGGATTGGGAGACCACTACACTCACTTAAAGGTATTCATTGGAGTGCTTGGATCCTATGCAAAGGACGAGAAGCTCAGAATGTAATTATTCTAGAAGAGTTTGACCGGAGAGGATAGGAACTGGTATGCTCGTCTGGACAACTCCAAGATTCACAGCTGGGAAGATTTGGCACATACCTTCCTCAATTAATGCAGCTTTCAGTCTCAAATGGCTCCAGACAGATACCAGATCACCAAAATCAAGAAACAATATGCTGAGTCAATCAGAGATATTCCCAACGATGGAGACGGGTGGCAACTCAAGTTACCCCACCTATAACTGAGTATGAGATAGTCATGACCTTCATCGACATCCACGAAACTCTGTATTATGAAAGGGTCCTAGCAGGCATAGGAAAAACCATTCTCGGAGATGATTAGACACGGCGAAATAGCTGAAATGGGGCTGAAATCAGGAGAGATAAAAGATCTGATTTCCTTAGAAGCTCTTGTCGGGCATATCTAGTCCGAGAGTTACGGGATTAATCCCAGAGAGTACACAAGAAGAAAGACAAAGAAGTGTCCTTAGTATTGCAAGAACAGAATCATAGGAGCGAGTAGAGCAGCATGCCCATTCAAAGGAAGAACTATTCCCCTTTTCAAGCTCCAACACAACCTTCTAACCCTCCATTTCAGAAAAATTTGGAGGCCAGACGTCGGAGAAAGTTCACCCCTTTAGCGGATTCACTCGAGAATGTGCTGAAATTGTTGACAGCACATAAGAAGATTGTTCAGCTCCTTCCACCAACTAGTACCGGGGGAAGGAATTTTGACCCAAGTAAGAAGTGTGCCTACCATTCCGGATCTCCAGGCCATGACACATAGCACTGTTGGGCTCTCAAGCACAAAATCCAAAACTTGGTAGACAACGAAAAGTTTGTAGTGACCAAATTGGAGCAACCGCATGTGCAGGATAATCCCCTCCCTCAACACAAGGAGGAGAGTGTCAACATGATTAGCACGAAGAATGGAGAGGGATACAAATACCTCCGGTATGTCAGAGAGTCAACTCAATCCAGCAATAATAGCCCAGACAGTTGGGAGTTATCAAAAATGCAATTCTTGATAGAACAGTAGATCAAGTCTATCAAGGAACAGATTGGACAGTTAGCAGATTTGGTCGTGTATCACCATCAGGTAACCAGACAACTGATAAACCAGTCTAACCAGTTTAAATCAAGTCCTCCTATACCAGAAGTTAACCCCATCGCTATGTGGGATCACTACCGGTTTCATGAGCATGAACCTTGGGCCGATAAGGTGGCCAAGGAGGAGAAGTTTTAACAAGATATGGAGTTTTCCTTCCGGAGGAATTTCAATAATCTGAACCAGTCGATGAAAGAAATACTCCAGATATTGATCAATGAGGGGATGGTTACAGATTTGTTACCCCTGGTGAGGGCCCTCAGCCTGGTGCGTGATAGTAGTGTGCATACAAGCCAATCATGTATGATGACAAAGCACATACTTTGTAAACAATTTTATTTATTTATTAATAAAATATTCATTTAAGGCATATAATTATCTACATGGTGCTGTTTTTTATAATATGTAAATAACCCATAGTTTTAAGCAATGCTTTTAGAATCATGATGAGATCATGATAATGAGATCTAAATTCTTAGAAAGCTTAAAAACTAAAATAGTTCCCAATTGTGGGATTACTAAAATGGGGATTAGTAAATCCGGATAGATTGGTACATATGTTGCTTGCTCATTGGATGAGGATGACTGATCTCATGGTCATTTGTGTGGAGACACTAAAGCAAGTATGTAGATGCTTATTGGAGAATAAGTTCACTGAACGTGACTCGCTATGGAATACCTAATGGAGTTTTACTCGCCTGTCAATAGGAATTCCTAATGTGATAGTAGTACATGTGATCCTTGGACTTGAGATCATCATAGTATCTTGTATGTAACAAATTATACTTTGACTAATTCCTTAAGGCCTTTTAAGGCATATATAGGGTATGCTTGGGTATAATGAGTTACATATGGAGATAATGAATGATCAATAAAGAATCTACTACCTCTAGTAAAAGAGGAGATATGTCCTATGTGATTCGTTAAATGACAACCCAAGAATCCTTGGCCAAGGTAGAATGAAATTAGAAAGAGGTTTCTAATTTGCATTATTTGGAGTTGTGCATTTTCTAATCAAAATACATATGATTAACTAAATTAAGACTTGACAGTAAATCCATGTCTTATATTTAATTGGGACATTGTATGGTGGAAGGATTGAATTGTACGGTAACTATTAACTCACAGGTTCTTTTATGATTAATGTTGAAATCTATATTATCTGGAAAGTCATTGATCGCTAGGGAGGCTTATCCCTATTGTAGAATAAATGTTATTTAAATAGATTATTAGTTTAATTTGTCTATTTAAATAAGATTAGAATTGCTCTAATTGATTTATTCACAACCGGTTTAATATGGAGAACCTAATGGGTCACACCATAAAAGGAAAAAAAATTATTTAAGAAGAAAATGGCATGATAGTAATAATGCATTAAGTATAATTAATTTAATCTATGATGATAGAATAAATTAAATAGCTTAATGTTTATTATTTAATATTTTAGAAATATTAAATATAAATTAATAAGAGGAGTCTTATTAATATTATTATTATTATTATTATTATTATTATTTTAATTCTAAAGGAGTTTAGGAATTAATATAATATCAGTACTCTCTCTCAATCCTAATAAAGATTAGGATATAAATTAATTAAAAGTAATTAATTAATTAATTAAATAAAACCCTATTCTAATTGGATTAGGAGGGTTAACCTAATATCTATATAAGAGAGTCTTATATTAGAAATAAGGTACGTGAATTTTTCAAGAGTTGGGAGTACACATATTCTATAGAGATAGAAACAAGGGTTAAGCCAATAACCCATCTTACTGAGTTCTTCATCTTCCTTGGTGGATCACCGTTAGAGGCCAAACATTTGGGTGGCTGACATTGATCAAGGGAAGGAGCCACTACAGAGGAATCAAAGGAATCAAATGAGTAGAACTTATACCTGAGGAAGCTTGGATCTTCAAAGGTATAATTCTGGTTTTCTCCTTCTTCATTCACTGATAATTGATGCATAAGAATGATCATGGTAATGGGTTTGTATAAATTTTTGAAAACCTAGTTTTTTACGCTTCCGCCCTATTTATGTGATTTGATTACATGATTGTGTTACGTACAAACCCAACAGTGGTATCAGAGCCAATCTTGTGCTAATTATCAGTCTATGTGATTTCATACATGTATGATATGCGATTGGCTCGAGTTCTGGGCAACAAAATTTTTTCAGATTCTGCGAAGCTGCGCAGCTGCGCCGGTACAAGGCAATATTGCTGCGCAGCTGCGCCGGGTGCTGTTCCTGGTTTTCATGCTGCGCAGTTGCGCCGATTCCCTTTACATTCTTGGCGCAGCTGCGCCACTTGACAGGAACTGAATTTTTTTTTTGTTTTATTTAATTAAATGAATGGTTTATTTAATTAATAAAGGTTTAAAATAAAGATGTTTATTTTATATGAAATGAGATTTCAGAGTTGCTAAAGTTAAAGAGTTTAATTTGGAATTATTTTTGAATGAAATAAAGGAGTTTATTTTTCCAAAAATAAAGTTTAGCAAACTTTTGCCCATTAACTGATATTAATACATATATGGAATGAATTTATTTTCATGAGATGAATAAGTTTTATTGATACGTATGATGATATGTATGGTAATAAAAGGGATTGATTATGGACTATGACCAATGTGATTGGATTTTATTTTGGTTGAATGCTTGAATGAATGGGTTTTATAAAATGGGGTCTGCGTACTGTTGGGTTTGTACGAAATCGTGACGCAATCAAATTGCAAAAATTAGCGGAAGCATGGTATATCAGAGTTTAAAAAAAATTTCTACAAAACCATTACCCGGATCATCCTTTATGCAAATTATTAATTTAAAACGATAAATAAGAAGTTATGGAATCATACCCTTGTAGAACGAAGCTTCCACAGGTACTAGTTCAACTCCTTGTTCTTCGTGATCTCCTTGAATTTTCGGGTTAGATTCCTTTCTTTGATCAACGTTAGCCACCCAAGTGTTTGGCCTCTAGAGGTGATCCACCAAGGAAGATGAATTATCAAGAAGGAGGGTGTTTGGCTTAACCTTAGTTTTCTATCCTCTATAGAAAAGGAGTACTCTCCAACAATTGGAATTACATCAATCTAATATCTATTATAAGACTTCTCTTATATAGACATTGGTCAACCCTTCTAATCCTATTAGACATGGGATTTCTTTTAATTAATTAAACTCCTTTAATTAATTTAGGCTTCCCACCACATGGGAATAATTAATTAAATTCATTTAATTAATTTGTCTCCTAATCTTATTAGGAATAAATGAGAGTACTAAATATTAAATTAATTACTAAACTCCTTTAGAAATTAAAATAATAATAATTGTAATAATATTAATAAGACTCCTCTTATTAATTTATATTTAATATTTCCAAAATATTAAATAATAAACATTAAGCTATTTAATTTATTCTATCACCATAGATTAAATTAATTATACTTAATGCATTATTACGATTATGCCATTACCTTCTTAAATAATTATTCTTCCTTTTATGGTGTGACCCTTTAGGTTCTCCATATTAAACCGGTTGTGAATAAATCAATTAAAACAATTTTAATCTTATTTAAATAAATAAATTAAACTAATAATTTATTTAAATAAATAATATTTATTCTACAATAGGGATAAGCCTCCCTAGCGATCAACGACTTTCCAGATAATATAGATTTCAACATTAATCAAAAAGAACCTGTGAGTAAATAGTTACCGTACAATTCAATCCTTCCACCATACAATGTCCCAATTAAATATAAGACATGGATTTACTGTCAAGTCTTATTTTATTTAATTATATGTATTTCGATTAGAAAATGCACAACTCCAAATAATGCAAATTAGAAACTCCTTTCTAATTTCATTTCACCTTGGCCAAGGATTCCTGGGTTGTCATTTAACGAATCACATAGGACATATCTCCTCTTTTACTAGAGGTGGTAGATTCTTTATTGATCATTCATTATCTCCATATGTAACTCATTATACCCAAGCATACCCTATATATGCCTTAAAAGGTCTTAAGGAATAAGTCAAAGTATAATTTGTTACATACAAGATACTATGATGATCTCAAGTCCAAGGATTACTTGTACTACTATCACATTAGGAATTCCTATTGACAGGCGAGTAAATCTCCATTAGGTATTCCATAGCGAATCACGTTCAGTGAACTTATTCTCCAATAAGCACCTACATACTTGCTTTAGTGTCTCCACACAAATGATCATGAGATCAATCATCCTCATCCAATGAGCAAGCAACATATGTACCAATCTATCCGTATTTACTAATCCCCTTTTTAGTAATCCCACGATTGGGAACTATTTTAGTTTTAAAACTTTCTAAGAATTTAGATCTCATTAGCATGATCATCATCATGATTCTAAAAGCATTGCTTAAAACTATGGGTTATTTACATATTATAAAAACAGCAACATGTAGGTAATTAAATGCCTTTAATAAATGAATATTTTATTAATACATAAATAAGATTGTTTACAAAGTACGTGCTTTATCATCATACATGATTGGCTTGTATGCACACTACTATCAATCTCCCACTTGCACTAAAGCCAATCGCCATGGTATCTCATACCCATCTTCTCTAAGTGACGATCAAACTGCTGTTGTGTTAAAGCTTTAGTAAATGGATCTGCAATGTTATCTTGAGAGTCTACACGCTCCAAGGTGACGTCTCCTCTTTCAATGATCTCCCTGATCAAGTGAAATCACCGTAACACGTGTTTAGATTTCTGATGAGACCTGGGTTCCTTAGCCTGTGCAACTGCTCCTGTGTTGTCACAGTAAACGGGAACTGCTTCTCCAATGCTAGGAACCACACCAAGTTCAGTTATGAACTTCTTCATCCAAACAGCTTCCTTTGCAGCTTCACTTGCAGCTATATACTCTGCCTCTGTCACTGAATCAGCAACTGTTTGCTGCTTGGAACTCTTCCAACTCACTGCGCCTCCGTTTAAGGTAAAACATACCCCGAAACAGATTTACTGTCATCTTGGTCCGTTTGAAAACTTGAGTCTGTGAAGCCCTCGAGTTTTAATTCAGACCCACCGTAGACAAGAAAAATATCTTTAGTCCTTCTCAAGTACTTTAGGATATTTTTCACTGCCTTCCAGTGCTCTTCTCCAGGATTCGACTGGTATCTGCTCGTTACACTAAGTGCATGAGCAACATCCGGTCTAGTACATATCATACCGTACATGATAGATCCTATTGCAGAAGCATAAGGGATCTTACTCATACGGTCTCTCTCCTCATGTGTCTTTGGGGCCTGTTTCTTGGAGAGATGTATTCCATGGCTCATCGGCATGAGACCTCTTTTGGAATCTTCCATGCTAAACCTCTTTAGCATCGTATCAATGTACGTTCCTTGGGATAAACCAAGCATCCTTTTAGATCTATCTCTATAGATCTTTATCCCCAAAATATAGGATGCTTCTCCCAAGTCCTTCATGGAGAAGTGTTTAGATAACCAGATTTTAATTGATTGTAGCATAGGAATGTCATTCCCTATCAGTAATATATCATCAACATATAATACAAGGAATGAAATTACGCTCCCACTAACCTTCTTGTACACACATGGTTCATCATCATTTTTGATAAAATCAAACTCTTTGATTGTCTCATCAAAACGAATGTTCCATCTACGAGAAGCTTGCTTCAATCCATAAATGGATCGTTGCAGCTTACAGACTTGATTTATTCCAACCTTTGAAACAAATCCCTCTGGCTGTGTCATATACACATCCTCCTCAAGTTTTCCATTGAGGAAGGCCGTTTTCACGTCCATCTGCCAGATCTCATAGTCGTTATAAGCTGCAATTGCAAGTAAAATCCGAATGGACTTGAGCATAGCTACTGGTGAAAAGGTTTCATCATAATCAACTCCTTGTCTTTGTTTGAAACCTTTTGCAACCAGTCGGGCCTTATAGGTCTCCACCTTGCCGTCCGCTCCAGTCTTTCTTTTAAAGACCCATTTACACCCAATAGGCTTAATGCCTTCAGGTGGTGAAACCAAAGTCCATACTTTGTTTTCATACATGGAGTCCATTTCGGATTTCATGGCTTCAAGCCATTTCCCTGAGTCTTTATTACTCATGGCCTGTTCGTAATTCAATGGATCATCATCATTCATGATGTGTACCTCATCGTCATCCTCTATAACGAATCCATACCTCTCAGGTATCTTCGGTACTCTCCAAGATTTACGAACAGGGTGTGGTATAGTAGGTTCTTCTACTTGGTCAGGTACCTGACTTTGATCCGTGGTAATTTGTGGTTCTTGAACTTCTTCAAGATATATCTTACTCCCACTGACCCCTTCATGGATAAACTCCTTTTCCAAGAAGGCAGCATGTTTCGCAACAAACACCTTTTGATCAGTTAGATGATAGAAATAATACCCTACAGTTTCTTTAGGGTATCCCACAAATCTACACTTTTCGAATTTAGTCTGTAGCTTATCATGTTCAAACTTTTTGACATAAGCTGGACAACCCCAAGTCTTAACATGCTTAAGATTTGGTTTCCTCCCCTTCCACATCTCATATGGAGTCTTTGGGACGGATTTGGTAGGTACCTTGTTAAGTAGGTATGCAGCCGTTTCTAGGGCATATCCCCAGAAGGAAATTGGAAGGTCGGTAAAACTCATCATGGATCGAACCATGTCTAACAGTGTTCGATTTCTCCTTTCAGATACTCCATTTAACTGTGGTGTACCTGGAGGAGTCCATTGTGAGATTATACCATTTTCTTTGAGACAATTGAGAAACTCACCGCTTAAGTATTCTCCGCCTCGATCTGATCGAAGTATCTTTATACTCTTGCCCGTTTGTTTCTCTACTTCACTTCTGAACTCTTTGAACTTTTCAAATGATTCTGACTTGTATTTCATTAAATACACATATCCAAATCTTGAGTGATCATCAGTGAAAGTAATAAAATAAGAATACCCACCCCGTGCACTTGTTGTCATAGGCCCACAAACGTCTGTGTGAATCAATGCCAACAACTCTGTAACTCTTTCTCCTCTTCCACTAAAAGGAGATTTAGTCATTTTACCCATGAGACAAGATTCACAAGTTGGATATGATTCATAATCGGATAGCTCGAGGAGCCCATCTTTATGCAACTTGGATAATCTTGTTTCATTGATATGACCGAGTCTACAGTGCCACATGTAGGTATAATTAATATCATCTCTTTTTCTTTTCTTAGTTTGTTCAATTTGAAATATATTTTCTTGTAAGTCAAGTGTATAAAGTCCATTTCGCAAATTTCCAATACCATATAAAACATCGTCTTTATAAATAGAACAACTATTGTTCTTTATAACAACGTTAAATCCTTCCATATCCAATACAGAAATTGAAATAATATTTTTAATAATATTCGGAACATAATAACAATTATTAAGATAAATGGACTTGCCCGAAGGCATTGCTAAATAATAAGTTCCTACAGCTAATGCAGCAACCTTTGCTCCATTCCCCACTCGTAGGATCACCTCATCATTGTTCATCTTTCTACTTCTGACCAGTCCCTGCACAGTATTACATATGTGAGAACCACAGCCGGTATCCAATACCCAAGTAGAATTATGACTTTCAGAAAAATTAATTTCAATCATAAACAAACCTTGATTGGAAGTCGAAGCTTCTCCAAGCTTCTTCTCTGCTAGATACTTCTTGCAGTTCCTTTTCCAATGTCCCGGCTTGTTGCAATGAAAGCACATTCCTTTAGCTGGTTCAGGTTTCTTTTGTTCCTTTTCTTTCCCCTTTCCCTTAGCCTTCTTGGATTTCTTTTTTTCAGAAGATACCTTAGGTCTCTTCCTTTTATTGGAAGAATCCACCATCAAGATATGGTTCTTCTTGGATGGGAAGTGACCTTCTGCAGTTTTCAGCATGTTAAGCAGCTCAGGCAAGCTGACATCTAGCTTATTCATGTGAAAATTAACCACAAACTGCGAGAAGGTCTCAGGGAGTGACTGCAAGACCAAGTCTTGACTCAACTCCCCATCCATGACGAACCCAAGCTGTCCAAGGCGTTCAATCAAATTGATCACTTTCAGGACATGAGTCTCGACGGCAGTACCCTCGGTCATCCGAGATCGGAAGAGCTCCTTAGATATCTCATATCTAGCAGTCCTACTCTGTTCACCATACAACTCCTTGAGGTGAAGCAGCATAGCAGGAGCATCCATTTTTTCGTGCTGACGCTGAAGCTCGTTATTCATGGATGCGAGCATGATGCATTGAGCCACAGATGCATCATCTTGCCACTTAGTGAAAGTGGCAATCTCTTCCTCAGAGGCTGTTTCTGAAATAGATTCAGGGACAGTTGAATTTAGGACATAAGAAATCTTTTCAGCAGTGAGAACAATTCTCAGATTTCTTAGCCAGTCCTCATAATTTGGCCCGGTAAGCTTGTTTGCATCAAGTATGCTTCGTAGTGAGATTAGTGATTTAGACATTTTTAAAATTCTGCATGTGAAAAATAACATTTTAGCAAACATTCATTTTATTAATTTTGCATACCAAAATAAATTTAGGTATTTATTTTAAATTGGTATCTCCCACTATTTTCATCAAACTATATTACCCTCACTTATATAGTTCGGCAACATCTAATTAAAGATTTGCTAGTGAGAATAAGGATCCCATTTCAAATGTATATAACCTTGTGGATAGCACAACAAGCGATATACAAATAAATAGGTAGACAACTCTTGTCAATTACAACACTATATAACTCCTTTTATTTTGCCTCTTAAATCATAATGGTCAAGTGTGTGCACATCCGAACTAAAATGATTTAAGTTAAGTCCAGCCTAGCACTTCCATAAATTCAAAAAAGAAAAATGTTCGTCCTTGTGGATAGCACAACAAGACTAGATCGTTCAATTTTCTTGATAAGCATCAAATGTGATTAATTAACATCTTAAATACGCAATACTCGCCTTGTGGATAGCACAACAAGCTCATATTAAATATTTAATACTCTATTAATTTATCATGCTAGAAGGCGACGTTCGATATTCCAAATATCATTGAACGCTTCAGACTTAATATTATTTCTTTGAGGGGTTTGTTATTATTTGTCTCATCTTGTTTAGCGCGCATGCACATATATATATAAAATACGCGTCATTTTATTAAACATGCGAAGCATGTTTGCATAAAATATAATATATATAATATTTAGCATGCAATATAGAATATTATATTCTACCCGGATTGATTATGGACTTTTATTCTAGTTTGGTTCACTAGAGCCACCAAGTGAACCAAAAGGTCAAACCTAGGAGTGCAAGAATTTAAATTTAAATATAACTATTACATTTAAACTCGGGCTCCATACAAACGGGTCTTCACGCGCTCCTTGCTCCTTGGTCTCCAATTTCTTCAAGATAATTCTAACTATTCTTATGACATTAAACTATTTAATTTAAATAGAAACCTTGATCAACAGTCAAGGGGAAGTACATAGGAAGGAGATAAAATTTTACATCAAGAAAAAAAAAATTAGAGAAGACGAGGTACGCAGACCCCATTTAATAAAACCCATTCATTCAAGCATTCAACTAAAATAAAATCCAATCACATTGGTCAAATAGTCCATAATCAATCCCCATTTATTTTCATACATATCACCATATATATCAATAAATAAATATTCATCTCATGAATTAAAACATTCCATATATATATGAGTATCATTTAATGGGCAATTTTAAATTGCATGAAATCCAATTTCAAGATTAAAATAAACTCTTTATTTTAATTATAAAATTATTTAGAATATAATATATAAATATATCATATTTATTTTTTAAAAAGAAGTCACCTTCTTTTATTAAAAGAGTCCTGCAGGTTTATTAAAAAAGTCCTTTCATGATGGGTCACCTTATTTTTGGAGTAAGAAAGAGACAACACCTTTTCTTTGCAGAATTCAAGATTAGCACCAAAAAAAAAATTGTGATTCGTCCCAAAAAAAGTCTTTTTTTTTTTTTTTAAATATAATTTTATACAATAAAATTATGCCCAATAAATTATTTTAAATACATACCCATATGTATATGAAATCAAAAATAAATTAATAATTGCATAAAGATTTGGCTTTGATACCACTGTTGGGTTTGTACGAAATCGTGACGCAATCAAATTGCAAAAATTAGCGGAAGCATGGTATATCAGAGTTTAAAAAAAATTTCTACAAAACCATTACCCGGATCATCCTTTATGCAAATTATTAATTTAAAACGATAAATAAGAAGTTATGGAATCATACCCTTGTAGAACGAAGCTTCCACAGGTACTAGTTCAACTCCTTGTTCTTCGTGATCTCCTTGAATTTTCGGGTTAGAATCCTTTCTTTGATCAACGTTAGCCACCCAAGTGTTTGGCCTCTAGAGGTGATCCACCAAGGAAGATGAATTATCAAGAAGGAGGGTGTTTGGCTTAACCTTAGTTTTCTATCCTCTATAGAAAAGGAGTACTCTCCAACAATTGGAATTACATCAATCTAATATCTATTATAAGACTTCTCTTATATAGACATTGGTCAACCCTTCTAATCCTATTAGACATGGGATTTCTTTTAATTAATTAAACTCCTTTAATTAATTTAGGCTTCCCACCACATGGGAATAATTAATTAAATTCATTTAATTAATTTGTCTCCTAATCTTATTAGGAATAAATGAGAGTACTAAATATTAAATTAATTACTAAACTCCTTTAGAAATTAAAATAATAATAATTGTAATAATATTAATAAGACTCCTCTTATTAATTTATATTTAATATTTCCAAAATATTAAATAATAAACATTAAGCTATTTAATTTATTCTATCACCATAGATTAAATTAATTATACTTAATGCATTATTACGATTATGCCATTACCTTCTTAAATAATTATTCTTCCTTTTATGGTGTGACCCTTTAGGTTCTCCATATTAAACCGGTTGTGAATAAATCAATTAAAACAATTTTAATCTTATTTAAATAAATAAATTAAACTAATAATTTATTTAAATAAATAATATTTATTCTACAATAGGGATAAGCCTCCCTAGCGATCAACGACTTTCCAGATAATATAGATTTCAACATTAATCAAAAAGAACCTGTGAGTAAATAGTTACCGTACAATTCAATCCTTCCACCATACAATGTCCCAATTAAATATAAGACATGGATTTACTGTCAAGTCTTATTTTATTTAATTATATGTATTTCGATTAGAAAATGCACAACTCCAAATAATGCAAATTAGAAACTCCTTTCTAATTTCATTTCACCTTGGCCAAGGATTCCTGGGTTGTCATTTAACGAATCACATAGGACATATCTCCTCTTTTACTAGAGGTGGTAGATTCTTTATTGATCATTCATTATCTCCATATGTAACTCATTATACCCAAGCATACCCTATATATGCCTTAAAAGGTCTTAAGGAATAAGTCAAAGTATAATTTGTTACATACAAGATACTATGATGATCTCAAGTCCAAGGATTACTTGTACTACTATCACATTAGGAATTCCTATTGACAGGCGAGTAAATCTCCATTAGGTATTCCATAGCGAATCACGTTCAGTGAACTTATTCTCCAATAAGCACCTACATACTTGCTTTAGTGTCTCCACACAAATGATCATGAGATCAATCATCCTCATCCAATGAGCAAGCAACATATGTACCAATCTATCCGTATTTACTAATCCCCTTTTTAGTAATCCCACGATTGGGAACTATTTTAGTTTTAAAACTTTCTAAGAATTTAGATCTCATTAGCATGATCATCATCATGATTCTAAAAGCATTGCTTAAAACTATGGGTTATTTACATATTATAAAAACAGCAACATGTAGGTAATTAAATGCCTTTAATAAATGAATATTTTATTAATACATAAATAAGATTGTTTACAAAGTACGTGCTTTATCATCATACATGATTGGCTTGTATGCACACTACTATCACGTACCTCGTCTTCTCTACTTTTATTCTCGATGTAAATTCTATCTCTTTTCTATGTACTTCCCCTTGACTGCTGATCAAGGTTTCTATTTAATTTTAAATAGTTAATGTAATAGAGATAGTTAGAATTATTTTGAAGAAACTGGAGACCAAGGAGCAAGGAGCGCGTGAAGACCCGTTTGTATGGAGCCCGGGTTTAAATGTAACAGTTACGTTTAAATTTAAATTTTTGCACTCCTAGGTTTGACCTTTTGGTTCACTTGGTGGCTCTAGTGAACCAAACTAGAATAAAAGTCCATAATCAATCCGGGTAGAATATAGTATTCTATATTGCATGCTAAATATTATATATATTATATTTTATACAAACATGCTTCGCATGTTTAATAAAATGACGCGTATTTTATATATATATGTGCATGCGCGCTTAAAAAGATGAGACAAATAATAACAAACCCCTCAAAGAAATATTATTAAGTCTGAAGCGTTCAAATGATATTTGGAATATCGAACGTCGCCTTCTAGCATGATTAGTTAATAGAGTATTAAATATTTAATATGAGTTTGTTGTGCTATCCACAAGGCGAGTATTGAATATTTAAGATGTTAATTAATCACATTTGATGCTTATCAAGAAAATTGAACGATCTAGTCTTGTTGTGCTATCCACAAGGACGAAAATTTTTCTTTTTGAATTTATGGAAGTGCTAGGCTGGACTTAACTTAAATCATTTTAGTTCGGATGTGCACACACATGACCATTATGATTTAAGAGGCAAAATAAAAGGAGTTACATGGTGATGTAAATGACAAGAGTTGTCTACCTATTTATTTGTATATCGCTTGTTGTGCTATCCACAATGTTATATACATTTGAAATGGGATCCTTAATCTCACTAGCAAAACTTTAATTAGATGTTGCCGAACTATATGAGTGAGGGTAATATAGTTTGATGAAAATAGTGGGAGATACCAATTTAAAATAAAGACCTAAATTTATTTTGGTATGCAAAGTTAATAAAATGAATGTTTGCTAAAATGTTGTCTTTTCACATGCAGAATTTTAAAAATGTCAAAATCACTAATCTCACTACGAAGCATACTTGATGAAAATAAGCTTACTGGCCCGAATTATGAGGACTGGCTAAGAAATCTGAGAATTGTTCTCACTGCTGAAAAGATTTCTTATGTCCTAAATTCCACTATCCCTGAATCTGTTTCAGAAACAGCCTCTGAGGAAGAGATTGCCACTTTCAATAAGTGGCAAGATGATGCATCTGTGGCTCAATGCATCATGCTCGCATCCATGAATAACGAGCTTCAGCGTTAGCACGAAAAAATGGATGCTCCTGCTATGTTGCTTCACCTCAAGGAGTTGTATGGTGAACAGAGTAGGACTACTAGATATGAGATATCTAAGGAGCTCTTCCGATCTCGGATGACCGAGGGCACTGCCGTCGAGACTCATGTTCTGAAGGTAATCAATTTGATTGAACGCCTTGGACAGCTTGGGTTCGTCATGGATGGGGAGTTGAGTCAAAACTTGGTCTTGCAGTCACTCCCTGAGACCTTCTCGCAGTTTGTGGTTAATTTTCACATGAATAAGCTAGATGTCAGCTTACCTGAGCTGCTTAACATGCTGAAAACTGCAGAAGGTCACTTCTCATCCAAGAAGAACTATGTCTTGATGGTGGATTCTTCCAATAAAAGGAAGAGGCCCAAGGTGTCTTCTGAAAAGAAGAAATCTAAGAAGGCTAAGGGAAAAGGGAAAGAAAAGGAGCAAAAGAAACCTGAACCAGCTAAAG
The DNA here is from genome assembly GCA_020205555.1 of Panax stipuleanatus. NCBI lineage: Eukaryota > Viridiplantae > Streptophyta > Magnoliopsida > Apiales > Araliaceae > Panax > Panax stipuleanatus. Next base: position 90,085,572 of record CM035116.1, read on the forward strand.
GAATGTGCTTTCATTGCAATGAGCCGGGACATTGGAAGAGGAACTGCAAGAAGTTTCTAGCAGAGAAGAAGCTTGGAGAAGCTTCGACTTCCAATCAAGGTTTGTTTATGATTGAAATTAATTTTTCTGAAAGTCATAATTCTACTTGGGTATTGGATACCGGCTGTGGTTCTCACATATGTAATACTGTGCAGGGACTGGTCAGAAGTAGAAAGCTGAACAAAGATGAGGTGATCCTACGAGTGGGAAATGGAGCAAAAGTTACTGCAATAGCTGTAGGAACTTATTGTTTAGCAATGCCTTCGGGCAAATCCATTTATCTTAATAATTGTTATTATGTTCCGAATATTATTAAAAACATTATTTCAATTTCTGTATTGGATATGGAAGGTTGTGATGTTATTATAAAGAACAATGGTTGTTCTATTTATAAAGACGATGTTTTATATGGTATTGGAAATTTGCGAAATGGACTTTATACACTTGACTTACAAGAAAATATATTTCAAATTGAACAAATTAAGAAAAGGAAAAGAGATGATATTAATTATACCTATATGTGGCACTGTAGACTCGGTCATATCAATGAAACAAGATTATCCAAGTTGCATAAAGATGGGCTCCTCGAGCTATCTGATTATGAATCATATCCAACCTGTGAATCTTGTCTCATGGGTAAAATGACTAAATCTCCTTTTAGTGAAAAAGGAGAGAGAGTTACAGAGTTGTTGGCATTGATTCACACAGACGTTTGTGGACCTATGACAACAAGTGCACGGGGTGGGTATTCTTATTTTATTACTTTCACTGATGATCACTCAAGATTTGGATATGTGTATTTAATGAAATACAAATCAGAATCATTTGAAAAGTTCAAAGAGTTCAGAAGTGAAGTAGAGAAACAAACGGGCAAGAGTATTAAGATACTTCGATCAGATCGAGGTGGAGAACACTTAAGCAGTGAGTTTCTCAATTGTCTCAGAGAAAATGGTATAATCTCACAATGGACTCCTCCAGGTACACCACAGTTAAATGGAGTATCTGAAAGGAGAAATCGAACACTGTTGGACATGGTTCGATCCATGATGAGTTTTACCGACCTTCCAATTTCCTTCTGGGGATATGCCCTAGAAACGGCTGCATACCTACTTAACAAGGTACCTACCAAATCCGCCCCAAAGACTCCATATGAGATGTGGAAAGGGAGGAAACCAAATCTTAAGCATGTTAAGACTTGGGGTTGTCCAGCTTATGTCAAAAAGTTTGAAAATGATAAGCTACAGACTAAATCCGATAAGTGTAGATTTGTGGGATACCCTAAAGAAACCGTAGGGTATTATTTCTATCATCCAACTGATCAAAAGGTGTTTGTTGCGAAACATGCTACCTTCTTGGAGAAAGAGTTTATCCATGAAGGGGTCAGTGGGAGCAAGATATATCTTGAAGAAGTTCAAGAACCACAAGTTACCACGGACCAAAGTCAGGTACCTAACCAAGTAGAAGAACCTACTGTAACACACCCTGTTCGTAAATCTGGAAGAGTACCGAAGATACCTGAGAGGTATGGATTCGTTATAGAGGATAATGATGAGGTACACATTATGAATGATGATGATCCATTGAATTACGAACAGGCTATGAGTAATAAAGACTCAGGGAAATGGCTTGAAGCCATAAAATCCGAAATGGACTCCATGTATGAAAACAAAGTATGGTCTTTGGTTTCACCACCTGAAGGCATTAAACCTATTGGGTGTAAATGGGTTTTTAAGAAAAAGACTGGAGCAGACGGAAAGGTAGAGACCTATAAGGCCCGACTGGTTGCAAAAGGTTTCAAACAAAGACAAGGAGTTGACTATGATGAAACCTTCTCACCAGTAGCCATGCTCAAGTCTATTCGGATTTTGCTTGCGATTGCAGCTTACAACGACTATGAGATCTGGCAGATGGACGTGAAAACGGCCTTCCTCAATGGGAAACTTGAGGAGGATGTGTATATGACACAACCAGAGGGATTTATTTCAAAAGTTGGAACAAATCAAGTCTGTAAGCTACAACGATCCATTTATGGGTTGAAGCATGCTTCTCGTAGATGGAACATTCGTTTTGATGAGACAATCAAAGAGTTTGATTTTATCAAAAACGAGGATGAACCATGTGTATACAAGAAGGTTAGTGGGAGCGCAGTATCATTCCTTGTATTATATGTTGATGATATATTACTGATAGGGAATGACATTCCTATGTTACAATCCATTAAAATCTGGTTATCTAAAAACTTCTCCATGAAGGACTTGGGTGAAGCATCCTATATTTTGGGGATAAAGATCTCTAGAGATAGATTTAAAAGGATGCTCGGCTTATCCCAAGGAACGTACATTGATTCAATGCTAAAGAGGTTTAGCATGGAAGATTCCAAAAGAGGTCTCATGCCGATGAGCCATGGAATAAATCTCTCCAAGAAACAGGCCCCAAAGACACCTGAGGAGAGAGACCGTATGAGTAAGATCCCTTATGCTTCTGCAATAGGATCTATTATGTACGGTATGATATGTACTAGATCGGATGTTGCTCATGCACTTAGTGTAACAAGCAGATACCAGTCGAATCCAGGAGAAGAGCACTGGAAGGCAGTGAAAAATATCCTAAAGTACTTGAGAAGGACTAAAGATATTTTTCTTGTCTACAGTGGGTCTGAATTAAAACTCGAGGGATTCACGGACTCAAGTTTTCAAATAGACCAAGATGACATTAAATCTGTTTCAGGGTATGTGTTTACCTTGAACGGAGGTGCAGTGAGTTGGAAGAGTTCCAAGCAGCAAACGGTTGCTGATTCAGTGACAGAGGCAGAGTATATAGCTACAAGTGAAGCTGCAAAGGAAGCTATTTGGATGAAGAAGTTCATAACTGAACTTGGTGTGGTTCCTAGTATTGGAGAAGCAGTTCCCGTATACTGTGACAACACCGGAGCGGTTGTACAGGCTAAGGAACCCAGGTCTCATCAGAAATCTAAACACGTGTTGCGGCGATTTCACTTGATCAGGGAGATCATTGAAAGAGGAGACGTCACCTTGGAGCGTGTAGACTCTCAAGACAACATTGCAGATCCATTTACTAAAGCTTTAACACAACAGCAGTTTGATCGTCACTTAGAGAAGATGGGTATGAGATACCATGGCGATTGGCTTTAGTGCAAGTGGGAGATTGATAGTAGTGTGAATACAAGCTAATCATGTATGATGACAAAGCACATACTTTGTAAACAATCTTATTTATTTACTAATAAAATATTCATTTAAGGCATATAATTATCTACATGGTGCTGTTTTTTATAATATGTAAATAACCCATAGTTTTAAGCAATGCTTTTAGAATCATGATGAGATCATGATAATGAGATCTAAATTCTTAGAAAGCTTAAAAACTAAAATAGTTTCCAATTGTGGGATTACTAAAATGGGGATTAGTAAATTCGGATAGATTGGTACATATGTTGCTTGCTCATTGGATGAGGATGACTGATCTCATGGTCATTTGTGTGGAGACACTAAAGCAAGTATGTAGGTGCTTATTGGAGAATATGTTCACTGAACGTGACTCGCTATGGAATACCTAAAAAAGTTTTACTCGCCTGTCAATAGGAATTCCTAATGTGATAGTAGTACATGTGATCCTTGGACTTGAGATCATCATAGTATCTTGTATGTAACAAATTATACTCTAACTAATTCCTTAAGGCCTTTTAAGGCATATATACGGTATGCTTGGGTATAATGAGTTACATATGGAGATAATGAATGATCAATAAAGAATCTACCACCTCTAGTAAAAGAGGAGATATGTCCTATGTGATTCGTAAAATGACAACCCAGGAATCCTTGGCCAAGGTAGAATGAAATTAGAAAAAGGTTTCTAATTTACATTATTTGGAGTTGTGCATTTTCTAATCGAAATACATATGATTAAATAAATTGAGACTTAACAGTAAATCCATGTCTTATATTTAATTGGGACATTGTATGGTGGAAGGATTGAATTATACGGTAACTATTAACTCACAGGTTCTTTTATGATTAATGTTGAAATCTATATTATCTGGAAAGTCATTGATCGCTAGGAAGGCTTATCCCTATTGTAGAATAAATGTTATTTAAATAGATTATTAGTTTAATTTGTTTATTAAATAAGATTAGAATTGTTCTAATTGATTTATTCACAACCGGTTTAATATGGAGAACCTAAAGGGTCACACCATAAAAGGAAGAAGAATTATTTAAGAAGAAAATGGCATGATAGTAATAATGCATTAAGTATAATTAATTTAATCTATGATGATAGAATAAATTAAATAGCTTAATGTTTATTATTTAATATTTTAGAAATATTAAATATACATTAATAAGAGGAGTCTTATTATTATTATTATTATTATTATTATTTTAATTCTAAAGGAGTTTAGGAATTAATATAATATCAGTACTCTCTCTCAATCCTAATAAATATTAGGATATAAATTAATTAAAAGTAATTAATTAATTAAAACCCTATTCTAATTGGATTAGGAGGGTTAACCTAATATCTATATAAGAGAGTCTTATATCAGAAATAAGGTACGTAAATGTTTCAAGAGTTGCGAGTACACATATTCTATAGAGATAGAAACAAGGGTTAAGCCAATAACCCATCTTACTGAGTTCTTCATATTCCTTGGTGGATCACCGTTAGAGGCCAAACATTTGGGTGGCTGACATTGATCAAGGGAAGGAGCCACTACAGAGGAATCAAAGGAATCAAAGGAGTAGAACTTGTACCTGAGGAAGCTTGGATCTTCAAAGGTATAATTCTGTTTTTCTCCTTCTTCATTCACTGATAACTGATGCATAAGAATGATCATGGTAATGGGTTTGTATAAATTTTTGAAAACCTAGTTTTTTACGCTTCCGCCCTATTTATGTGATTTGATTGCATGATTGTGTTACGTACAAACCCAACAGTGCGCAAATTTCCATCAAGCCAACAAGATGACGAAAGCCATCGACTTTCAGACCTTTCGACGGTATCGAAGCACAGGCTACCCAATCCTGACACGGGGAGGTAGTGACAATAAATAACAATACTGGGCTCACTGCGTCTGGTAATTGGAATGAGTATAATCTAAATCCCTTAACGAGGATCCCCTTCGATCCAGGAAATTCAAACCTGACAAAATCTGTTAGTATCACTCCAATGCAACCGGTCATGACACTGAGGATTGCTGGGGACTTTGTCACCTGATTCAGAATATGATTGAAAGCGGTGAGCTGATAAGAGGGAATCAATACTATGGCCTCCCTAATGAGGAAACACTCTTTATTCTCACGGCATGGAATCAAGGAACAGTGGCTATTATTTCTTGTGAAAAGGAGTTAGCTGAAACACCCTTAGTACTGCCTGTAAAAAGGGTTCAAGAAGCACTGAGTCATGTGAAGATAGCTGCGCCCGAACTTTTAATATTGCCTTTCAGATCGCAGTATCCTATCATCAGTTTGAAGAGGGTCCCATGGAACTATAAAATGATGAAGGTTCGACCTCAAACAACATTGCCAGTATATCCAAGGAGAATTCGACGCCCCCAAATTCGGGACCCTAGAACCTCAGAACTGGTACGTTACGGTGCTACAAACATCTTAATAAATACCATCTTTATTAATAATTAAATGAATACAGACTAGCTTTTATACTAATTAATATATTATTCCCTTCTGTTCTACAATCTGTAACATTTATAGCTGGTTGTTATATTTATTGAAAAGACCTATCAGTCATAAGATTGATCTATCAAGAATCAAAACATACTTTATCTCACAATACTATTACTTTATAAGTAAATTATCTAACATTTAATCACATAGTCAAATATTAGATAACACCTTAACATCATACGTATTCACAAGTCTAAACCTAGCACACATCGAGTCTTTAACCGTATTCAATATAGTATGCTGAGTGGTTTCCCACAAATAACCAATAAACTAGTTTCCCTTCTCGTCTACACTTTATTTCACAGCGAGTTAGATCGGTAGCTAGTTCGTATATACCTCCGCTCCTTGAAGAAATCGTTTAGCCCAGATATTACACATCAACCATTAAAGAGTACGACTATACCACTACTTTTTCATATAACTTACGAATTGAACACTTAATCTTTCATATAATAAGTTCATCTTTATAATTTAGCAAACTGAATACCTAAATCCAGCAAACCGAATGCCTAATCCAGCAACCTGGATTATCCACACAACTTTCCAAGTTCATTACAACTTAATTCATTTCCTGTATAACATTTATGAGTAAATATAACTCACCATCTAATTTCAACTTTCTCGTAACATATACAAATCGTTTCTTATAACTAAACGATTTACCAACTTACTAACAATTAGTTAAATTGTTAGAATAATTACGTTGAATGCGCTTTATCACAACATACATCTTCTATAATTCGAGTTCTTCAATATCTACAAAAGTTTTATTTTTGCAAGGAATGAGCACGACGGCTCAGCTAGTTCAACAGTCTATACCTTTCATGCTTCACATAGCATACAAATTTCATATATTCATGCATCAAAAATTTTAGTCAATGCAGCAACCCATGCTTCATGCATTTCTATATGCATCATACCTTTCATGAAATGCATCTCTATAACTTTCATACTTATCATACAACACAATATATTCTTCATGTTGTAAATTTAACACATACTTCACATACTTCATGCTTGCATTAAGTCACATAAAATTCATGTAATCAACGAGTTCATATAAAACATGTATTACATTAACAACCATAACATGGTTTAATACATATTATCACATAAGAGCAAGTTACTGAAGAACTTGCCTCGAAGCGTTCCTTGCGCGATTAGTAGAATTTTTCCTTCCATTGTCCTACACGATTAAGTGCATATACAACCACAATTAGCTACATAACGACATTTATTAGTCATTTATGCTAGCTATACTTTATCTTTCATTATTTTCCCTTTTTAGATCTTGAGACACAATGCGCAATCATATGCTCAAGTCTTTTTTGGACTCTTTATTATCCATTCGATTTATTTACGTTAAGTATCATTGCACGTCTTATTACGTCATAAGTGAATCGACTCTAGTCGATTTAATTTACTTTGACGATTTCTGACTCAACAGTTTATAATTACGTTTTGTATTCCGATGAATGCCTAATACTCTTATTTAGCTTTCTTAACCTCTTTATCATTCATGTTAAACTGTCATCTAATATTATTAACCATTTAATAATATTTTATTCCTTTAGTAATATTATTAATCATTTAATAATATTATAAATATTTAAAACTTATAAATAATTTTAATTTAATTGTTTATCACTTACTATTTATTTTATTTAGTAAACATATCAAACCCTTCATATGACATTTTATCAAAAATGACCAAATTATCCCTATATGGTCATAATATAACATATTAAAGATTATTAGTCACTAAAATCATATTAACGAATTTTAGGACTTAATATAATCTAATTTACTCAATTATTCTTAACTTAATCGTAGGCATGAAAAAAATCAAAACATTTTAGTATTTTTTTTTCTTTTGGCCACACATATATACATATATTCCATTCAAAAAAATAATTTTTCTAGAATTTTTAAAGTTCGTTTAGTATTTTTCAAAAGCCCGTTTTTAGTTCGTAACTTAAGAAAATTAGCTATACCATAATCAAATCCTAGAATTCCCAACTCTTGGAAAACTCTTACACGTATTAAGATGAACTTCCAGTTCAAATTTTGTGGCCATCAGAGTTATAAAACTCCAGTTATAGCCATTTTTGTCAAAAAAAAACCTATAAATTGAAATGGCCATAACTCAGTCAATTTAAGTCGAAACAATCTCATTTTTGGGCAGGAGCTACTTTATATCATATATTTGCATGTCACAAGAGGCCTGATTTTATTTCATGTTCCAAGTAGCTGAAACTGCCCCCAACAGTTTTGGGCAGATTGCACTTTCTTATTTTTGTAGATTTTGCATACTTTACTAAAATCAGTCCACAGGAAAATTTACAACGACTTTTTCAGTGATTCCACTTGAAAACATTAGGGGACTCATAGATCTAACTCCAAGACTTGACCACACTCAAAAATTCAAAACATAATGAGAGATATGGTTGTTTGAATTTTATGTTTCATTTTCTTAAAATTTGATTTTTCTAACCTCTGTGTTTTCTAAGAAAACTTCCATGATTTCTTGATTAATCCAACATTAACTATCATAAATCATCATAACACATCCTAATACTTCTTATACTCAAGGATCTAACATGATCCATGATTAATTTCATCAAACTCTTACAATAAACAAGCAAAACAAAATCTAAACCAAGAAAATTTCAAAGCTAAAGTTTAGGAAACTTTTAAACCTTCTATGCTTGGATGATGGATGTTCTTCCTTAATAGTTTGGCTTACTAGATCTTCTCATTCTTAGCCTCTTCCCAACCCGTGGCCTCCCCTTCCATTCCCTCTCAAACTCTAAAGTTTTTCTTTAAGGTTTTGGGTGAAAATTATGGAGAAATCCATGGTTTCTTATTTACTCTTCTTTCTCTTCTTGCTCTTTTTCTTCTCTTCTCTTCTTCATCTTCTTCTCTAATGGTTGCCATGGCTGTCACTTTCTCTCTCTTCCCCTTTTGGTGAACGGATGAGGGTGTGAGAGAAAGAGAGAATGATTTTCTTGCTTTTCTTTTTCTTTCTTTCTTTTTCATTCTTTCTTTCCTTTTCTTTGTTAAGTTAGTATAAAAAATTAAGACCAAGGGAAAAGTAGTCTTTAACCATCACTAGGAATGGGCAAAATGGTCTTTAAGTCATCTCAAGGAAATTTTCTCATAGGACATATTGGTCATAATCAATTTTCTTTAAGGACAAAATTGTTATTTTACTACAATTAAGAAATTTCCTAGAAATTTCCTTTAAGGATGCCATGGTCATTAATAAATTTCTCTTGGGGCAAAATTGTCATTCCCCTATTACTAGGAAACTTCGTAGCAATTTCCTTCCTAGGACACAAAAGTCATTAATAATTTTCTTTTAGGGCAAAATAGTCTTTTGCCACTTCAAGAAAATTTCCTAGCAAATTTCTTAACAATCATCATCCATCATTACTAGTGGGGCCCACCCTTATATACCAACACTTTCCTACATTTAACTCAAGTATGGATAGTTCTTAATCATAGTTATTCTGCTAGCACATATTCCATTATTTTGGGTTACTAAATAAATCCTCATTGGGCTAAGATTGAGTCAGGCCTTTAATTCTTTTTGGGCTTCCTAACTAATTGTTTGGGCTATGTAAACTAACATGGCCCAATACCTTACTTTTTATCTTTCTCTAGTCATTTAGTTAGGGTTTCTATTCACTCAATTGTGATTTAAATCCTTACTCATGTACTTTTACTTTCTTAACCCAATTAGACTTGCTTTAATTAGGTTATAAAATTAATTAGTTGAGATGTATAAAATAAATCTTTTAGGGTTAGTATATATTTTAAATACTATTATTCCCCTATACCATAACACTTAGGTTATTCAATTTTTCATTCCTAATATATAATTAGGTTACATTAGTTTCTTTTATTTGTTTATATAATAAACAAATATAACCATAACATAATATTCATACAAAATAATTTATAACTTTGAGACATGTCCCACAAATCTCATACTGTATTTATCATTATCATTCCTTTTGCTAAAATATATATATAGCACATCACTAAGTATATATATATATATATATATATATATATATATATATTTATGTCTATACATATACTCTTCTATTTTTAAACTCATAGCAGCCCTTCATGTAAAATTTTATTTCCTTAATAAAATTTCCGCATGTATCATTATAAAATTTCTTACACTATTCAGTTCGCATCAAATTTATAGGTATTGTAATACCTTATCCTTGATATTCCTTTAAATACATATAACTCCATTTCTTGGGTTTTGAAATTTTGTAACCCATAATTTCTTTATTCTCATTCAAATAGTAAACCGTATAGGTTTTACTTAAAACTTCTAAGTAAAACCTCAAATTCTCATCTAAGTTTTATTCTTTAACCTTTATTTTAATCATTTAAAAATATTATAAATTTTTGGGTTGTCATAGAGAATCCATTGTACCTGCCTCAACATGTGACAGTGCAATCATCAAAACTAAAGGGAATCTGGATGAAGAGAAAATCGAAGAGTTCCTCAGCAAAATGGGGCATAATGAGATCAAGGTGGTGCAAAGCCTGAAAGATGCACCCAAGAAGATGGCCATCCAAGATTTGGTCTTATACTTTGTGGATCATCGCAACATCCTGGTGAAAGTACTGGAAGAAGCCCATCTGCCAAAGACAGTGGATGTCGAAAAATTCCGTCACGTGATAGAACACATCTTCAACAGCAATGTGATATCTTTCACTAACAATGACGTACCTGTAGAGGGGACGGGTCATCGCAAGTCCCTGCATATAGCAGTAATGTCATTCGGGTATGTGATCGGAGGGGTCTAATAGATGGAGGGTCGTCCCTAAACATCTGTCCCTACGATACCTTGGAGAGGATGAAGATCAACCTAAATCGGATCAGAACCAGTCATGTGGTCATTCGAGCTTTCGATGGGCCTCGTCGAGAAGCTGTGGGAGATATTGAACTTCCATTGGAAATCGGTCCCCACACTTTTTATGTATCCTTCCAGGTAGTCAACATTACCACCAGATACAACTTATTGCTGGGAAGGTCGTGGATCCACATGGTAGGAGCAGTTCCATCCACCCTCCATCAACAGCTAAAGTACATTATCAATGGCAACCTAGTCATGGTGAATGCCGAACCAGAATACCCTGTCTACATACAGGGAGACATGCCAATGATCAGTCTGGATGAAGGGGTTGAACTTGCAAGCTTTCAAGCATTGGAGGTGAGCATTACTCAATACCTACCAGTCGGGGCACCAGCTCTGAAACCAAATGTCTCCCCCGAAGTGATGATAGTGGGCCAGGAGATGGTATCTTTGGGTTTCCGCCCTGGAAAAGGGTTAGGAAAGAATCAGCAAGGAATCAAGAGCCCGGTCCAAATCCCGAGTCAGTCGAGGAATGTCGGATTGGGTTACACATCCGGGTCAAACCACCGGAATCCACACAAGCATCCAAAGGCTCAAGCTTCCACTATACTACTGCCAAACCTCACTGATGCAGGGTTTGTGAAGCCAATGAGGAAGATTCATGTTCTTGTGTCAGCCATGTTGTTTCCTCCAATCATACCGGTAAGTGAGAGGAAAGCCTCAAAGCCTGAGGGGGACAGCAAAAAGGGAAAAGAAAAGTTCCTTTACGAAGGACGAGACCCATTTGCTAACATGCGTGTTCTAATACACTACGAAGGTATGAATAATGATATTCCAGATAGTGACGAGGAGGATCACATCCAAATCCCTCACATCAAGAAAGAGAAGGGAGGCAGTTCAAAGAAGAATCCCGGCTCTGATCTAAAGGACGTCTTAGTCATCTTCAGAGATAAGGCAGACAACTGCGAATCTTGTAATCTTCCTATTCATAAGGATCTGACCATGGACAACTGAAGCATCGTCCCTTGCTTTATCCATAAAGGTTAAAAGGGCAGAGTATCCATCTGCCCTGTAACATGGTTTCATTTATTGTTTGTTTTATTGCACAGCTATAGCAGTAACTTTTGTCATGCTTTGTTAAAATGCTTTGTATATTTAAGAAGTTATATATATTAAAGCGAAAGCATTTTGTTTTTAGGACTCCAAGATTGGATTTGTTTGTCTTTGCTGATAAGATGCCAACCTGTCACAGTGACTACAACTTTGATGTAGAACTGAACTTTGACTTGATTGAGATTAATCAAGAGGAGGAAGATGACTATGAGGTGCCCGAGGAGATCAAAGAATGGGTCGAAGACAAACCCAAACCAATCCTTGATCAAACTACCTCCGTGAATATCGGAACCTCAAAAAACCTCAAAGAAATCAAGATGGGCCTAGACCTCACCCAAGACCAAAAAGCCGACCTGATTAAACTCCTAACACAGTTCCAGGATGTGTTTGAATGGTCGTATGAAGACATGATTGGCCTGTCTACTGACATTGTGTTGGGTAAAATCTTATTACACACAACACGCAAGTATACTTGATCAACAAGTAATAAAGTGAAAGTAAAGTATCGTTCCCACGAGGAATTATTTAATAAGATTCACTAAGTACTAACCCATAACCAACTCAATCTTATTTAAACAGATGTTAATTAATGATATATAATTAAACTACTACTAAAGACCACTAGTTAAATTAAGATTACGGAGATTTAAGATCACAACTTCACTTATTGCTTCATTTAAGTTAACACACTTCTTATCAATTATTCTCACTATTCTAAATTGTTAATCAAGAACACTAAAGCAGATATAACCATCTTTCAATGCTCTATACCCATACTCACTCGCATCCACAGATGATAGAATTAAGCAAGACACCCTAATTAACTAATCCACTATATCTCTATGTGAATTACAATAAAAAAGGATTTAAACCACAAGTTCTCTATTAGATTACGTATGGTGTAAAGGTATATCTCTATCATAAACATGAATCATGAATTCTATCTATGTAGAAATCACAAACACGTGCTATTATGATCAGATCGAAACCCATAATTCATCTCTCGAGTTCATATGGATTATCATGGTAATTGTTGATCAGATAATTAAACAGCTAAGTCCAAATCACAATAGACAATCTTAACAATAGATCAAAACAATTAATAGAGAAGCATATTAAAACAAACTACACAATAAGATCCATTGAAATCTTAAACAAAGAATTAGTTCATTATTATTGAATTAAAAATAAGAATCCACAATTGAATAAACATTAAAAGATAAGAGTAATATTAAAGAGAAGAAAAGAATCTGTTGTCAGCAAACTCTTGCTCCTTCTTGCTCCATCGCTTGATCTCCAATGACTCCAAGTGCTTCAATCTCTAAATCCCCTCTCCAACTAGGGTTTATTATTTACTTTTATCTAAGCTAATCTAATGGAATCACTCTCTCTATATTGAGTCTCACATATCTTTATATAGTCTTCCAACAATCCCTCAATCCAAATCCTATTTGAATTTTGCCTAAAACTTTCCAAGATTCAAAATTACTGTTCTTCTGACGCATTTCACGCTGGTGTGGGCGTTTTCTTCATAAAATTGAGTTGGGACGAGTTTTGGCAAAGAGGTTCGCGCTGGGGCGCACATTTCGTTCACAAAAATTCGCCGGGGCGCACTCACATTTCCTGATGCAATGTCCTCTGGTAGAACAGCCATAACTTTTGATCTGGAAAGAGTTATAGGGCTTGCTACCTGTCAAATCGAAGCTGTCGACGAGATCTACAACTTTCATTCTTTTAGCATCCACAGATTCTAATTGGATTCAGGTCGCATTTGGGCTCCAAGTGACTGCTATGCAAATTGCACTTCCAAACTCTGAGATTTTAACTCTCGCTTGGTAACAAGGTCATAGCTCTTGCATATAAACTTTGATTGGGATGATTCAAGATGTTCCAAAAGGTAAGAAGAAGCTCTACAATAGTCCAAGTTCCCAGCCACAAAAATAAAATGAACATGAAAGCCCAAATGAGTTCTGGATTGCATTTCCTTGCCCTTTTTATACCAATAATCGCTCACACAGTTCCCAAGCATGGAATCTACAAAAAACCACAAAATGCATGAAAAATGACTACAACATATAGGATTAAACAACTAATTCAAGTAACAGATACCTGATAAGTAGGTATAAAACTGACTTATCACATTGTCATCCATCGACTCCCCATCAAGGATGGATTCAAGCCAGTTAAGCAGAAGCTCGGGCGATTAAAACCTGAATGTAGTCTAAAAGTCAAAGGAGAGGTTGTCAAACAATTCAAAGCCGGCATCATCATGGTATCAACATACCCAGAATGGCTGTCGAATATAGTTCACGTGCCAAAGCCCAGAGGGAAAGTACGAGTATGCGTCGATTATCGAGATTTGAACAAAGCTTGTCTCAAAGATAATTTCTCGATAACTTTCATCCACATCTTGATAGACTATATGGCGCAGTACGGCATGTATTCTTTTGTGGATTGCTTTGCTGGTTACCATCAAATTAAGGTCGTTGAGGAAGATAGGGAGAAAACAGCTTTCATCACCCCCTGGGAACCTTCAGCTACAGATGTTTATCCTTCAGCCTTATCAATGCCGGTGCCATGATGGCCCTGTTTTATGATATGATGCACAAAGAGATAGAGGTTTATGTGGATGACATCATCGTCAAATCTTGAAAGGAGGACGATCACATCGACCATCTCAGGAAGCTATTCAACAGGTTGCGTAAGTACAACCTCATGCTGAATCCAGCCAAATATGTTTTTAGCGTCAAATTAGGCAAGTTGTTGGGATTTCTAAGGGATGCTCAATATCTGATAGAAAGGCCGACCATATCGCTGCATCTGAAAACTCTGCTGGCTTGAAGGAGTAGGACAGGGCTATTGCATAGGTAAAGCAGTACCCATGGTGTTTAAAGGTGCCAATCGGACGCAAATGGGTAATGAACCATACATACAACAGGACAGAGCTACCTCAAAAAATCCATCTGGATGGGTACTTCAACAGGTAGCGGACCTCAAGGTATCGACCAGTATCATCGGTAGAATAGTGCTACCCTGCCTGAGGACACGGACCACGACCATTAAACCAATATCTAAATGGTCCAAGTATAGTGGCATGTATACGTGAGCCGTGACGCACATCAGCAAGACGTTTATCCGGGTCGAATGCCACTCCTGTGCCGAGATAATAAAATCCCCAGCGTGTCGATCGTAGCTATCTAGCCTGCCGTAGCGATCGATCAAAAAGTCGATAGAGATCACATGTCCTAAAATGATTTCATCAGTGACTACTCTGTGTCGTAGACTCGATATACGCATGAATGGTCTCCTTATGTCTTTAATAGTTGTGCAAGCGCAAGGCAGGTCCAGTGTTAAACCTATAAGCCGCTCATACTCCTCCAAGGTCGGTGTTAACTCATGCCACCCAAAGCGAAAAACCTACTGCTTAGGTATCCAACAGGATAGAATGCCATCTACAAATCCGCATGGAACTTGAGAATATACAAGAGCCAAAGAATGCCCCAACATTCGATCTACTATCCCTCTAGCTAGGAAGGGCAGACTATCATACCATGACCTCAATGACGATGCTACTAAGGATGGTGGGGAATGCTCGATGCGGCCAACTGTCAATGACGACATC
Organism: Panax stipuleanatus; assembly: GCA_020205555.1. NCBI lineage: Eukaryota > Viridiplantae > Streptophyta > Magnoliopsida > Apiales > Araliaceae > Panax > Panax stipuleanatus. The sequence continues at coordinate 90,100,934 of CM035116.1, forward strand.
TGTAGCATCGTATCACAAGGCCATCCAGGGGTCAAATATGAACTCATCTGTTTAAGTGCATATCCATGACAAAATATATGTATAATGACAATAATAAATATGATTCAATAGATATGACATATCATGCATATCAAGAATAAATTATCTACTACAAGCATCATCTCTATCTGATCATACAATCCAAAATAAAAAGTACAGGGATATAGGGCACAGCCGCCCAACTACTAACAAAGGCCTAACAAAATAGGGCACCACCGCCCAATAACTAAATAGGGGCCTATCAAAAGATATAGCGAGGGAAGCTATCAAAAGAGGTCCATAATATCTGGCTCCAGGCTATCAACCCGCTCCAGCTCCTCTTGAGACACAAAATCTCGGCTAGTGGGAATATCCGGTAGATATAAGGGAGGTTCAACATCGGCAAAACTGCTGGAAAGTGGACCTATGGAAGGGCCAGCTCCAGAGCTGGAAGGACCAAAAAAAGCTGCCTTTGATGGATCTCGGCCAAGATGCCTGATAAACAAATGTACCCTCTCCAACTGCTGGGTCAATCCTATGATCTGGTCTAAATGAGTTAGATCTCGTAAGCATGCTATCTAGTCTGTCATCATCACAGACCCCCGCACCATATCTTTCATGAACTGGGTAGCACGAGTCTGAGCCCTAATAGTGCGAGGACTCCAACAACTATAAAATGCCTCCTGGCTGTATGGACCCTCTGACAGGGTAAAGCCATCTACGCCCTCCATAGTAATGTCTGTGAGTGGCTGAGCTAGTGGCCAGTGATGCTAAGTAGGAGGAACAAATAGAATACGGATCTCCCCCGTGATGCTCCTAATAGCACGCTCTCCTAAATAGAGCTCCCAATCTCCCTCTGTCAAAAATGGGACTCTGCTGGTGGACAATACAAACTCTCGGCCAGTGGGAAAACTGCCCTCAAACCCGACTATCAAAAAGTCTGAGGTATACGGGACACACGAGATCGATTCGGTTGTCAATAGCTCAAGCTGCAGGCGGGAGTGGGTGAATCCCTCAGCTACAGGGACCTCCGTTAAAGTGGAGTGGTGCCAGCGCCGTCCCTTAGGATAGGTCTCCAAGCCTAAAGTAGTGGTGGGACGTAGGTAAGGAAGCTGCTCATATGCCCAAAATTGGCTATGTAAATATCAAAAGTTCTCTGTGATCAAGACTAACATATATAAATGATGCAATTAAAAAGGTACAAGAGAGATGTACTCACCAGTAGGAACGGGTAAAACCCTAACCAAGCCTCCATCACACCCTCCAAGCGCATATGAATCCCTTGGAGGAAATAGGCAAAGGTATAGGTACCCCAATCAAAATCACTGAGGCGCTCCACGTACCGAGTGGAACTGACTAGGGCAAAGGACACCGTCAAAGAGTTGTTCGCAAGGAAACAACCACTGATGATCACCAAAAACAATTACCTCAGGATGCGATCCCTAACACTTTGATCATTAGGCAGGGGCTCAGTCAAAGCCCCACTCTGGGCATCCACACTCAAGGGACCAAAACAGACCGTCTGACCCTTGATCGCCGTTGCAGGAACTCCCAAAAGGGACAGAACGGCCGTAGGTGAAATGTCAGCAACGACCAGAACTGGCTCATCTCTGAACTCTATCCTGGTGATAAACCTCCACTCCATAGGCGTCATCATCACCTTGCAATCCATTAAATAGAGAGACTAAGTCTTGTGGAACTAGCGCTCAGATAAAGCCCGCAGATAACCCCAGGTGTAACAACTGCGAGAGATAAAAAAAAATTCCTGAAACCCCTAGGTATCTACAATGGCCCTGTAATCCGGATGCAGAGTGTGGTACAACGAATGTGCATTAAACCAGTTCCCCCTAGGCTGCGTAAAGTCGGGAACCTGCATCAAAAGGATAACTCATATCAAACCTGTACCCTGAAATGGCAAAAAAAGAAAGAAAGAGAATCCAGAAGGAAAACTTCAGTCACCTCGTTGGAATGAAGAAATCTCGATGGATGGCACCTCAAATCTCCCAATAACTCTTGAAGTGGCACCACAATGTCTGGAAGCACTGCATGTGGAGCCTGAGCTATGGCGGGGTTAACAAAAGGTGCATCCTCGTCGTCTATATCGATCAGTGAATCAACTCGAATAGGACGAATCACCGACTCAGCTAATCTACGAGGAGGCCGAGCTTGCCGTAGCTGAGGAACATCGGAAACTCTCCTCCGTCTAACTCCTGGGACGACCATGCTAGCACTGCTGGGTCTATCTGGCTCCATCACATGGAAAAAATCTCCAAATCATCTCAGAAAGGGTGAGGTAAGCCTAAAACATGTGGCTTATTAATTTAAATCAGTATTTTATGCATTTCTAAGTCTTAAAACATGAATGGGTCAACCAAAATCCCCAATAGAGTCAAAATTGCATGTTTATTAAATGCTCAGGCTTCAAAAAAAATTTGTCAGAGTTTTCTCTATAAAATGGATTATCCACATGCACACAGTAATGTCTAGGTAGCCATTAAGTAGCACACCTACCCAAAAATAGAAATAATTTATATTTATGAAAAAAGAAGAAGTAAACTTCATATGGTAGCTAAATTACCATGAACATCTTTTAGTTGAAAGTCCAGGCTCACTAGGCCTCAAAAAGGATGAGTAAACTGATCAAAAAGGGCGTCAATTGACTGTCTCTGAATTTAAATTTTCATACATCAAAACGTGCATTACAGTAAAATATGCATACTTATGAAGTTAAATTTTTTTTATCAAGTCATATAAGCATACATTTTTGATACATTGCGTTCAAAAGCACCCTACGTGGTTTTCACATTTCTAACGGTCAAAACATAAAAAGAAAGGATGTAAACGTTACTTGAGATGTGCAGAACGTGTGTGCACTGATAGAATCTAAAAAAAGTTGCCCAAACTCTGTAGATCTGAAAAAGAAAATTGGATTTCTATTGAAACTCAAAACTAAAAATGAACTTGTGAGGCTGTTGTTGCCCATTATAAATTCGGACGAAGGAGCGGCCCCACCTGCGGCTTCCGCACCCCTACCTGCGACTCCCCAGGGTGGGCCCCACTCCCTCTTTCGCGGTCCAGTTCCGGTGGAAACAGAGTTTACAAGAGCTAAAAAGTCAAATCCGGAATAAAACTGTTACGCGATTGAGCAGTTTGTCCTGAAATCCTGCATTTAAGCAGCGAATTCCTGACAGAGGGAGGAACTTCATGAAAGCCATTAGTTGTCATCACGAAGCAATATCTGGGGGACCAATGATGAAAACTGCTGAAAAACTATAAAAAACTGCTGAAAACTATCGCTATCAAGGCGTCGGGAAGGTCCGACAGTATGAACAACCGGTTATAACTGTATCAGAGCATCCATGTTGATCCGAGGGTGTGAATTGTTAGAAAGAGCACCCCCACATCGAGATTGATCAAATTTGACATCTCAACCGTTGGCACAACCTCAGTGAAGCTGATAAGTAGGTTTTATACCTACTTATTGGACGCCAACTTACTCTGATTATGGCTTAAACTCAAGCACTTTAGTGTCTTTTAATGCGTTTATCTTTGTTTTGCATGTTTTAGGTAGGAAACTCCAAAAGGTAGGAAACGGTGTGATAAAGGCATGATATGGCATGAAAATGAGCATATAGCATGAACTCGACAACAAGGCTGGTGGATTGGCATGGAGACGGACAAAGTGGCATGGTATGGGCAAAAGCAGGCGTGTGGAGTTCGTGGAAAACCTATGTGAAGCAGATGGGGGCTTGGCATGAAGATGGTTTGAGGTTAGGAACATATGATGATGGCCTCAATGTAGCATTGTGAAGGAACAAGAAGCACCTAAGAAAGGAGCAAAGGATTGTGCAAGAAAGCAAGCACCAGGAAGTCAAGCTGCAGCAGAAAGTAGCACGCGCGGCCGCGCCCATAACACATAGGAAGTCGGCGCGCCCGCGCCATTTGGCAGGCCAGAGGGGCATTATATGGGCATTGGCGCGCCCGCTCCAGAGAAGCATAGTGTGGTCGCGCGACCGCGCCGGGGCTTGACTGAAGGGTTGACCTTTTATTTTGTTTGCTCGACTGAATGTAATAATTATAAGGCTTGGGGTTCCTTTGAACATATATCACTTAGCATTTATCAGATTTAGATTGGAACTTTGAAGTTTGGGTTCCTATATTCTAGGGTTAGAGAGTGTGAAGGTTTTAGAGGCTTCTCTTCTTCTTCCTTCTTGCTCTAGTAGTATTACATTTCTAGGGTTCATCTTGGAACTCATTTGTGGTCCAGACTCGAGTTTGCTATCTTCTATTGAAAGGGGGAAACCACAAGATTTGCACTTTCTTTCTCTATTTTCTCTCATTTTATAGTTGCTCAATGCTTAGTTTGAATCCCATAATGGTGGGAGGTTCAGTGATGAACTAACTTCTATTATGGGATTCTAATGGATTCTATTTGCTAAATCTAGGGTTTATGTCTCTTTAATATAAATGGATGATAATATATGGTTTTCCTAACATGGTTGCTTGTATGCCTAGATGCTTGATCAACATCTACTCTAATAGTTTATATGAACTTGAAACAATTAAGTGTAAACTTAGATTTTTCCATGTTAGCATACGTTTGTGAAACTTGCACTGGCTGAGTTTTATGATTTGCTAGCCGGATAGAAATATACTGTATGGCAGTATGTAGTCTAATGGGAGCTTGTGCGTAAATTGGTTTAGCTTGTAAATCGCATAAAAATATAGTGGTTTGGGGCTTTACTGATGTTCATGTGGTTTCTATCTTAATTGTGGACATTATATGATTTGGACTTGGTGTATTGAAAGATAGCCAAGTCTCTCATTCGTGCTCCCGGTTAGCATTCCTTTATGATTATCCGTGTATGATTTGAGGTGTGGTTAACCTGGATGATGCTTTAGATGAAGTTAGGATCCCATATTCCTCTTATTTGAACCCTTCGCTTATTAATTGGTTAAGTCTAGTTTAAATTTTAGTATAATTAATTAAAGAACACTGTGACAACTGTTTAAGCAGACAAAGATAATTAATGGACTGTTGCATAATAGATTAGGCCTGACTCCATTTTCTGTGAGACGATCTCGACTTACCGAGTTATTACTTGCCGACCGTGTACACTTGCATGTGTTTTTGTGTCCGTTTATGTTAACACGTAAATGGCGCAACAAGTTTTTGGCGCCGTTGCCTGGGACACGGTTTTAGTTTAATTCTATTGACATCAGTTTTCGTTAAATTTGACTGACTTGAACAAATCTCTTCTTACCTCATTTCTAATTTCATTTTTACTTGTGTTTTAGGTACTCGTGGATAGTTTATGCACACTCAAGCCTCACATCCTGAATTAGTGCCTCACCAAGAGCACATCAACGGTCGAGCGTGGAGAGCTAACATCCGAAACATCAATCCTCGAGAAGAACCTGAACCACTTCATCAAATGGCTGAAGAGTAGAGGGCCTTGCAATACTATTCCATGTCCAAACTCACCGATCTGCAATCAAGTATAGTGAGGCTAGCAATTGCGGCGAACACTTTTGAGATAAAGCCAAGAACATTGCAGATGATACAAAACAATCTCCAGTTTGGGGGTTCGCCTTCTGAAGATCCCAACGAGCATATTATGAGCTTCATAGAAATTGGTGACACGTTTAAATACAACAATGTCCCCGATGATGCAGTAAAACTTAGAATATTCCCTTTTACCTTGAGGGATAAGGCAAAGAGTTGGTTGCACTCACTGTCTTCAGGGTCAATAACTACATGGGAAGATTGTGCTCAGAAATTCTTGACCAAGTTCTTTCCTATGGCCAAGACTGCTGCAATGAGGATAGACCTGAGTACCTTTGCACAGCATCCAGGGGAAACGTTATATGAAGCTTGGGAACGTTATAAGGAAATGTTCCAGAAATGCCCACACCATGGCATGCCAGAATGGATGGTGATTAACTCTTTTTAAAATGGTTTGGGATGGTAATCAAGACCAATTATTGATGCTGCATCGGGGGAAGCTATCTGGAAAAAAGATTTTACGACAGCGTATGAGCTCTTTGAGACCATGGCAGCAAATGAGTATCAGAATCCAACGACCAGAATGGTACAACCGAAAGTTGCAGGGATGTTAGAAAGGGATGCCATTACAGCATTGTCTGCCCAGATGGCAGCCGTGGCAAAGAAGATTGATTCATTGGCGGAAGAAAAAGTCAAGACAGTTGCTTGTATCTGTGAGATTTGTGCAGGGTCAAATCAAACAGACCAATGTGCTATTAGTACAGAATCAGTACAGTTTGTGAGCAACTACCAAAAACCCCAAAGTCAATTTCAAAATTCTTACAGTCCCAACAATAGGAACCATCCTAACTTTAGTTGGAGTAATACTCAGAATGTCCAACACCCCCATCCTCAAACATCTCAGCCACAATACCATACATCAAACCAACAACACCAATATCAATCAGCTCAACCACAACCACAACAATTTCAATCTCAACAACAATATCAACCACAGCAAGCTCATCACCAGTATGCACCAAAACCCCCCTACCCTCCTAGTTTTCAAGAAAAACATCATCCCCCACCTATACCTCAGCCAAAAAAGAAGTTGGAGGAGAGAGAGTGGAAATCGATGAACTTAAGTTAATTGTGAAGAGCCAAGCTATATCTCTCAAGATGATGGAGACTCAAATTGGTCAAATTGCCAATGCGGTTCTCAATCGACCTCAAGGGACTCTTCCCAGTAATACAGAGACGAATCCAGGGAAAAGGGAGGGAAAGGAGCAATGCCAAGCCATCACCCTAAGGTCTGGGAGGCAGACTTCAGACTTGGAGGCTGGTGCGGCCGCGCCTCAGGAAGGCCAAAACCTGGCGCGGGCGCGCCAAGATGCAGATAACCCTGAGACAGTGTTGGTTGATGGAAATGATGGAGGAAAGATTATTGCGGCAGATAAGGAGGAAGCCACTGAGAAAATCATAACCAAACCATCACCTGTGTACCCTACTGTTCCTTACCCACAAAGATTGCACAAGCAAAGGGACGACAGACAGTTCGCTAAGTTTTTGGAGGTGTTTAAGAAACTGTAGATAAACATACCCTTCGCAGAGGCATTAGAACAAATGCCAAGTTACGCGAAGTTCATGAAGGGTATTCTGTCAAGGAAGAAACGATTAGAGGACTTTAAGACAGTGGCCTTAACAGAAGAGTTCAGTGCGGTATTACAGCGTAAATTACCTCCAAAGCTTAAGGACCCGGGCAGTTTCACAATACCTTGCTCCATTGGAAATTTGTCTTTCAGCAAATTCTTATGTGACTTAGGAGCTAGCATAAATTTGATGCCTCTGTCCGTATTCAATCAATTGGGATTGTTGACTCCCAAGCCAACAAATGTATCACTGCAACTTGCTGACAAATCCATCACTTATCCTAGGGGTATTGTTGAAGATGTTTTGGTTAAAGTGGACAAATTTATCTTCCCAGCTGACTTCATCATTCTTGATTATGAAGAAGACAGAAATATCCCAATCATTCTTGGGAGACCTTTCCTTGCCACGGGGCGAACTCTTATAGATGTCTAGAAGGGAGAGTTAACAATGAGAGTGCATGATCAAGAAGTCACTTTCAACGTTTTTAAAGCTATAAAATTTCCCACCGACGAGGAAGAGTGCTTCCGGATTGATTTGATAGATAGGGTGATGAATGAAGGAGTTGGAAATCTAGGTGGGTACTGAGACTTTGGAGAGTGCTATATTGGGAGATTCAGATATTGAGGATACTGAAGTTGCTGAATACGTGCAAATTCTTGACACAGCAACAAAGATGAGAAAGTTTAAGATGCCTATCGAGCCACTAAAACTTGCTGGGAGACATCAAAATGACTCAAGCCTTCTCTTGAGATGCCTCCAGATCTTGATCTTAAACCTCTTCCAGATCATTTAAGGTATGCATTTTTAAGTGAATTTTCAAAGTTGCCCATTATTATTTATGCTGCACTAACATCTTGTCAGGAAGAACAACTACTACGGGTACTAAGAGAGTTTAAATCGGCAATTGGATGGACCATAGCAGATATAAAGGGGATCAGCCCAGCATTTTGTATGCATAAAATCCTGCTGGAAGATGATAGCAAACCGTCAGTGGAGCAACAGCACAGATTAAATCCTATCATGAAGGAAGTGGTTAAGAAGGAGATTTTAAAGTGGTTAGATGCAGGGATTATCTATCCAATATCAGACAGCTCTTGGGTGAGCCCGGTGCAGTGTGTGCCAAAGAAAGGGGGTATGACCGTGGTATCTAATAAACATAACGAACTAATTCCTACCAGAACAGTGACGGGGTGGAGAGTCTGCATGGACTACTGCAGACTAAATAAGGCTACCAGGAAAGATCATTTTCCCCTCCCGTTCATTGATCAGATGCTAGACAGGCTGGCCGGTCGTGAATATTACTGCCTTCTGGATGGGTACTCAGGATACAATCAAATAATGATAGCCCTAGAAGATCAAGAAAAGACTACCTTTACTTGTCCATATAGTACATTTGCGTTTAGAAGGATGTCTTTCGGTTTGTGCAATACCTCGGCTACCTTTCAGAGGTGTATGATGGCCATTTTCTCCGATATGGTTGAGCAAAATGTTGAAGTCTTCATGGATGATTTTTTTATTTTTGGAGACTCCTTTGACCTATGTTAGGAGAATTTGGTGATGGTGTTAAAAAGGTGTGTCGAGACGAATCTTGTACTGAATTGGGAGAAGTGCCATTTTATGGTATAAGAGGGTATCATTTTGGGACATAAGGTTTCGAAGAAAGTATTAGAGGTGGACGGGGCTAAGTTGGAGACTATTGAGAACTTGCCTCCGCCTATTTCTATAAAAGGTGTTCGTAGCTTCTTGGGACATGCAGGCTTCTATCGTCTGTTTATAAAGGACTTCTCGAAGATTACAAATCCACTTTGCAGTTTGTTAGAAAAAGATGTCCTCTTTAAATTTGATGAGGAATGCCTGACTGCATTCGAGCACTTAAAGAAGAAGTTAACTACGACACCAGTGATCACATCTCCGAATTGGGACCTTCCTTTTGAGCTAATGTGTGATGCCAGCGATTTTGATGTGGGAGCTGTATTGGGCCAGCGAAGGGACAAGGTCTTTCATGTTATATACTATGCTAGCAAGACCCTTACTGATGCCCAGTTAAACTACACTACTACAGAAAAAGAGCTTTTGGCGGTGGTGTATGCATTCGACAAATTTTGTGCTTATTTGATTAGGACTAGAGTGATTGTGTACACCGACCATGCAGCGATCGGATATTTGATAGAAAAGAAAGATGCCAAACCCCGTCTGATCAGGTGGATCCTTCTTTTGCAAGAATTTGATCTAGAAATCAAGGATAGAAAATGGACTGAGAACCAAGTGGCTGACCACTTGTCACGATTGGAAAATTCGGGAAGCGATGCAAATGACAAAGTGATGATAAATGAATCCTTCCCAGAAGAGCAATTATTTGTGGTGAAAGGCAAAGTGCCATGGTTCGCAGATTTTGCAAACTTCCTAGTGGGCAATATCATTCCTTCTGACTTGACTAGGCATCAAAAGAAGAAGTTTCTACATGATGTGAAATGGTTTATTTGGGATGAACCGTACTTGTTCAAGCAGTGTGCTGATCAGATGATTAGAAGGTGCATTCCATTTAGCGAGACGGAGAGTGTGCTGCATGATTTCCACGCATCTTTGTATGGAGGCCATTATGGAGGTGAAAGGACAGCGGCCAAGGTTTTGCAAGTAGGTTTTTATTGGCCTACTATCTTTAAGGATGCTTTCAGCTTTGTTCAAAGATGTGATAGATGTCAGAGGGTAGGAAATATATCGAAGAGAAATGAAATGCCCCTAAGTACAATCCTCGAGGTGGAGATCTTCGATGTCTGGGGGATATGGGGTCGTTCGTTTCATCATGTGGGAACGTGTACATCCTTCTGGCAGTCGATTACGTATCTAAATGGGTGGAAGTGGCAACTCTACTGAAGAATGATGCTAGGGTGGTTCTGAGGTTTCTATAAAAGAGCATTTTCACAAGGTTTGGAACTCCCAGGGCTATCATTAGCGACGAGGGCACCCACTTTTGCAATTGCCAGTTTACAGCTTTGTTAGCTAAGTATGGGGTAAATCATCGAGTAGCTACAACTTATCATCCCCAAACCAATGGCCAAGCCGAAGTGTCAAATCGTGAGGTAAAAAGCATACTGGAAAAGATTGTGAACCCCACGAGGAAAGATTGGTCACTGAAGTTGGATGATGAGGTATAAGCTTACAGGACTGCCTATAAAACACCACTGGGAATGTCACCGTTTCAGCTTATTTATGGAAAGGCATGTCACTTTCCTCTGGAGCTTGAGCATAGAGCCTATTGGGCAATCCATAAGTTGAACTTCGACTTAAAGGCTGCAGGGGAGAAACGTCTACTCCAATCAATGAATTGGATGAATTTTGATTGCAGGCTTATGAAAATTCCAAATTGTACAAGAAAAGGTGAAAAGGTGGCATGATCACAAGATTATAGAAAGAACATTCGAGCTAGGCCAAGCAGTGCTATTATTCAACTCCAAAATTAGACTCTTCCCAAGAAAGCTCAAGTCAAGGTGGTCAGGGCCTTTCACTGTCAAGACTGTATATCCACACGGTGCAATAGAGATTTTTGATAATGACCCAGATAACCCCTTCAAAGTCAATGGACAAAGGCTGAAGCATTACTATGGTGGAGAGGTTTCCCGGCAGGAGGTCGTCTCAATCCTTTTGACAACTTGACCGAATCCGACAGATTCTAGCTTATGGACTGTAAACAAGCGCTAGATGGGAGCCACCCCATCATCTCTATCTCTTCCACTTGTTAATTCTTGCATTACTTTTCTATACATTTCTCTCCCCTGTTTAATTCTGGTGACTTATTTCTTCAATCTCTCTTTCCCCGTTTAATTCTAAGCATGTGGAAAAGGTTTACCTATTTTTGAACATTGTAGGGGTTAGAACAGCTCAGTGCCTACATTTTTGAACTTTAGGCATATAGCATGAAATTTTTGGGAGTTATATACGCTCTGTACATACCTCTATGGGATTTACATGATTCATTGCATACTTTGTTGCAATTAGCCATAGTTCACATAATTTTGGAGCTAGAAGCTCTTTGAACATATTTTGGACATGTTAGTATTCTACATAGAAGCCTATAGCAATTATTTTTTGGAAATTACATAGAAACGATTCATATATAGCATTGCTAAAGAATAGCAGTTCATTCATCTTACTCATGCACATTGGATTCGGGAATCAAGCAATATTTAAATGTGGCTTGCTTTATGTGTAGGTGCGATAATGGGTACAAGTTGCTTCTTATCTCTTCACTAAGTTGCTGCAGAATATGAACTGAAAGAAGAAATTTTTGACCACTGTTAAGGGGTGGCGCGCCAGCGCCAACCTTAGGCTATTTACAGGCGCACCCGCGCCAACATTCAGCAAGCTAGAGATCAGCCCTGACCCGCGGGACCTCGCGGCACGCCATGTCTGACCTGGCGCGCCCGCGCTCGAAGCCTTTCAGCAGTTTCAATTTAAAACAGCAGTTCCAATCTTTCAATCCCTTTTATACCTTATATCTTATAACCCCCCTCCACTATCATATCATACGACTTCTCAGTTATATTCCCCTCCCTCTCCACACCCTAATTCCTGTTCCCATTACTCAATCATCTCTATCCCCTGTCTAATTTTGGTCCCCTTGTCATCAACCAAGTTAGGGTTTGGGTAGTGTTATAGAGATTCCATCACCAATTGGGGGAAGTTTCATCATCCAAGGGTTTGTTCTTCAAAGTGGGTAAACTAGGGTTTATAAAAGTAGTGGCTACCATACAAGTTTGGGGGTTATTGGTCTTCGATATTCTTCATCAAGGGTTCTAGCCATGTTTTGAACAATTAGCCATGGGTCCAAAACGATCACGCACTACTGCTTCCTCTTCGACTGCTTCGCCCGATCACAGTGGCTCTGACGACGACATCCCCGTCAATTTGACCAAGTTCATTAGCATTGAAGCCCAAATAACATACTATAGGATCGCGGTAAAGTCAGTTGTTAAGGAAAGGAGGTTAAAGCCAACGAAGGAGGACGGAGACATGAGGGCTATGATTCGTGAAATGGGCTAGCAAGGCATTTGTGGCACGCCACCACCGGTGCCGTTGGCGTTGGTCCGTGAATTCTACGTGAATGCAAGCATCACGAAAAGCGATCGGTCCTTTGTTAGAGGCCAAAAAGTCGATTACCGCCCAGCTGCAATTCGGGAGGTTCTAAGTCTGCCATCAGTGCCGGCGGGGCAAGTAAATTGGGTCGAGGCCGAAAGATTCGAGACTGATTTGGATCAGGTGATTTGGGACTTATGTGCGCCTGGCATAGTGTGGAAGATAAAAAAGGACACCACTGATGAATATACCATATTTCCTGCCTCTGGACTGAACCGCTACGCTAAGGCATGGAACTTGTTCCTTTGTGCCAATCTGATGCCATCCACTCATGAGCATGAAGTTACTGTTAAGCGAGCCATCATCTTATGGGGCATTGTCACGGGCAAATACATTGACGTGGGCCATTTGGTTAATCAGAATATGCTGTGATTTATGAGAGGAAGTACCACAGGCGCTATCCAGCACGCATCCATTGTAGCCCATCTTTGTGCGGCGGCAGGGCTTGAATGGCCCGATGAGCAGATTCAGATGCCCAGTGGGGTTGTCACACACAACACAATCAAGCATTTTCAGGATTGGGCCGGGGGCACAGCACATCCGAGGGGGAAAGGATTTATTATAGCTCCTCCGCCAGTCCCACCCCCACAGTCGCAGCCATACGAGGCAGCAGCCCCTCCTCCAGTAGATCATGGTCGCCAAATACGGCGTATTAAGAGGAAGATCGATGCCCTGCACGCAAATTTTGTTGGGTTCGCTGATAGGTTGACGCGTGCGCTTGTCGAGGCCTTTGCACATCAGGGCACCATGCTAGAGTGGCCCGTATTTGCTTTCGAGATGCCATACCCTCTTCCAGATACACCACCCAAGGAGGGTGGCCATGCCGAACAGTAAGGGAGTTTTCTGGCCCTTTACCTTCAATGGGGACATTGAATATTTCTAGTTTGGCGGTATTAGGTGTAGTTACGTAGTTTGTTGCATATAGTTAAATGTCTGCATCTAGTTTTATTGCATTTAGTTGCATTGCATTCCAGTATAGTTTTATTTTATTTATTTCTATTTTATTTCATTTTTTTGAATTAGTAAGTGTGTAGTTGCATTGCATTGCATATTCCCTTGTTTTAGTCTGTTGAATTTCGATCTGGCCAGTGATGACATCGAGATATGGCAGATTATTGAACTCTATTAGTAGTTTAGGCTTAGTTATATTCTATGCATGATGTAATCTAAATCTATTGCTTAGATGTTACCGGATAGAGCAGTGTGTCTTTTGTGGCTTGTTGGCTAGATTAATACATGCTTGTCTTCTAAAAGAAAAAATTTAGGTTTTAATTGATAGAATGGTGTAATAAAAGCAGTAATGGCCTTAACAACACTGGAATACAAGTCTGTTGAAAAACTTTGGGTATGCATGTTGCAAGGAGAGATGGAGCATAAGACGCACTCTCCTTTTAAAAGGAAAAGAAAAAGAAAAGAAAATAAATTGAGAAAAAGAATATAAAATTGAATAAATGCCTTGGCTAGCGAAGTCTTGTGACCTTTGATACCCGAGCAAGTACGCCCTAGGGGATTGTCTCTGCACCCAGCGCCCTAAGGCCTTCTGGTCTGGGAGTCGTTGGTCGAAAGCTCGTTAAATGGGTATCATTGAAAAGCTTAAGAAGGCCTAGCATTGCACATTTGGGTGAATAAAAGCATAATAAGCCCTTGTTGCGCTTCAGCTTGTATCTTTGTGTTGGTTTGGTCATTGTTTGGTTTTCATAAGAAATTCTTAGCTTAAAACCTAAATTTTTCCTTCTTTAGAAGTATAGCATGTGAAATCTTTGCTTTTATCAAGCTTGCTCATGACATTGCACTCATACACTGCATCTGAGTAATAGGTTGTGATTTGCAGATTGTATGGCTATATAACTATAGCTTGAGCCGATACATTGATCATTGCTCTTATTATCTCTCTGAGGCGAATCTGATTGGAATTCATATGATGGTTGTTACTTTGGGATGCATTTTCATGTAGTTAGTTTCATATCATGTAGTTGCATTTGTGTTTTTGCTTGAGGGCAAGCAATAGTTCAAGTTTGGGGGTATTTGATAAGTAGGTTTTATACCTACTTATTGGACACCAACTTACTCTGATTATGGCTTAAACTCAATCACTTTAGTGTCTTTTAATGCGTTTATCTTTGTTTTGTATGTTTTAGGTAGGAAACTCCAAAAGGTAGGAAACGGTGTGATAAAGGCATGATATGGCATGAAAATGAGCATATAGCATGAACTCGACAACAAGGCTGGTGGATTGGCATGGAGACGGACAAAGTGGCATGGTATGGGCAAAAGCAGGCGTGTGGAGTTGGTGGAAAACCTATGTGAAGCAGATGGGGGCTTGGCATGAAGATGGTTTGAGGTTAGGAACATATGATGATGGCCTCAATGTAGCATTGTGAAGGAACAAGAAGCACCTAAGAAAGGAGCAAAGGATTGTGCAAGAATGCAAGCACCGGGAAGTCAAGCTGCAGCAGAAAGTAGCACGCGCGGCCGCGCCCATAACACATAGGAAGTCGGCGCGCCCGCGCTATTTGGCAGGCCAGAGGGGCATTATATGGGCATTGGCGCGCCCGCTCCAGAGAAGCATAGTGTGGTCGCGCGACTGCGCCAGGGCTTGACTGAAGGGTTGACCTTTTATTTTGTTTGCTCGACTGAATGTAATAATTATAAGGCTTGGGGTTCCTTTGAACATATATCACTTAGCATTTATCAGATTTAGATTGGAACTTTGAAGTTTGGGTTCCTATATTCTAGGGTTAGAGAGTGTGAAGGTTTTACAGGCTTCTCTTCTTCTTCCTTCTTGCTCTAGTAGTATTACATTTCTAGGGTTCATCTTGGAACTCATTTGTGGTCCAGACTCGAGTTTGCTATCTTCTATTGAAAGGGGGAAACCACAAGATTTGCACTTTCTTTCTCTATTTTCTCTCATTTTATAGTTGCTCAATGCTTAGTTTGAATCCCATAATGGTGGGAGGTTCCGTGATGAACTAACTTCTATTATGGGATTCTAATGGATTCTATTTGCTAAATCTAGGGTTTATGTCTCTTTAATATAAATGGATGATAATATATGGTTTGCCTAACATGGTTGCTTGTATGCCTAGATGCTTAATCAACATCTACTCTAATAGTTTATATGAACTTGAAACAATGAAGCGTAAACTTAGATTTTTCCATGTTAGCATACGTTTGTGATGTGACGCCCCCAAATCCAGATTACCTGACCCCCCGAGTTTGGTGCTCACGATCCAACATATAAATATCATCTAACTACCCATTTATTTATGAATAAAAATATACATCTCATTAACTGATATTGTTAATATATTATCCCAGGTTTTCTAACCTTAATATTATAAATATACCCTTAGTTATACAAAAAGGGTTATACATAACAACATAATAAATACGGTTCATAGTAACTACTCCTGCAGTTTGCCTTTGCCCTTGTCCTTCTCAGACCCTCCGGCTACTTCGTTCTTAGCTGAAGTGTTATATTTAAGCAAGGGTGAGCAACGAGTTTGCTCCGCAAGTAAATCATACAATAAAGTATAAGAATCCAGAATATTAGACTATCGTTTCGATCGAATGTCACCAAAGTTCGAAGGACTTTGAATTAGTTGAACAAATCATTAATCAATAACAAGTCTTTTTCTCATTTTATGCAAAATAATAATTCAACAGTGAAAGAGTACAACGCTTCCGAAGTTTTCAACAATGTTTAATCGCTTATCAAAAATCAATTCAACGCAATAACAAAGTGGATAATTTCTAGATTTTATGCTGAGCGATCTCACTGGATCTTGAACTTCTCGAGTAACTATCAAAGGTTTTACTTTGAATTACCCAGGTGTATCAGATATCATAAAGATTAAATCATACCCCTCCGCAAGTACACAAAGTGATCAGCTTCGTTATACCCAATATTATGCATAATACTAACACGCGCGCAACAGCCGAATATACGACCACAAAGCCCCCTTTTTATCAAAAGGTTGTTCTTCTCAGTCTTAAAACCAGAATTTAAATTACAACAACGAAATATGATAATTTCAATATCTAATCTCTTTCTCGATCTAGCCGAAATAATTGGCATCGACCTTTCAATAATAATTGAGTTCTCTTCTCGAACCTATCAAGTTTCAACAAATGTTCGTCTAGCTAAAACAATTAGCTACGACATATCTCAAACGATTCAATAATAGACAGGAATTAACTGTACTATTTGAAATCAATAATAACTTCTACGGATGTGAATAACCAACAACAGTTATTCCCCAAGCATATTCTCAAAATCAATAATTCAATTTGAATTAATAAACATGCACTAACTGCGAATAATCAACAATAATTCTCAGACGTGGTATAATCAGCAATAATTAACCACCACTATATTTGAAAAGTAATAACTCGAGATTGAGTTAAGGAAACTTGCCTTCTTCGTTGATTACTGCTACACAATATATTCTATATGCGTTTGAAAGACTTATAATCAACAATATCGGTCTCATAATTAGCCCAAAAAATCATAACACAGTACTGTAATTTACAGTCAATATATCTCCTAGACACATCATCACATAGTCACATCATTGTTTATAACCTATACACACACTAATCAAGTCTAACTAGTTCAGTCTGGTTGGACTTCGGTCTCAGCTCGGTGTTCTGATCACCCTTATCCGACAATTAACACATTTATTATTAATTAAACTTTGTCTCAAAGCTTCAATATTATTTTAAATAAGTCAAATATCATACATAATATTTTTCAGAAGCTTTTAATAATTTTCAAATAATTATTATATTTTATAATAATTTTTTAAACACTGGAATCATTTTTAAATAATTTAAATACTGAATAATCCTCTCATCATTAATATTTAAATAATATTAAAATATTAATGAATCCCTTGTAAAAATATTAAAGTTATTTATAATAACTCAAAATATTTTTAAAACACCAATATTCTCCTTAAATAATTTTTAAAACAATTAAAATCATTTTTAAATAATTACCATTAATATTTAAATATTAATGTATTTCTCATCAAAATATTAAAAGTCATATTTTATAACTTAAAATATTTTTAAATCACTTATTTCATTTTTAAATGATTTTTAAATCAATAAAAATCATTATTAACTCATTTATTTAATATAATAATTAAATAAATCTAATATCATTAATATTATATTATCAATGAAATTTATCTCAAAAATATTAAAAATTTTATTTTATAACTTCAAATATTTTTAAACACTTTATTCTTATTTAAAATGATTTTTATAATATTAAAATCATTTTTTTACTAATTTATTTAATATACTTATTAAATAAATTAAATATCATTAATATTCAATTAAATATAAATATTAATGAAAAATATGTCAAATTATCAAAAGTTAATTTTCATAACTTAAAATAATTTTTAAAACTAATTTTGTAATTTTTATAAATTATTTTCTATTTTTAATCATTTTTCAGAAATTAATATAATTAATTTTATTAAAACCGTCGCTATAGCCTATAGCGACACTTTCTGTCGCTGTTGGTGTTCTTGAGCTTCAAGAACACTGACGAACAGCTTCAAGGTGTCTCCTTTGACTACCTTTAATTCTCAGCCTATGTTGTTTCTGGGTCATCTAAGACATTGATCTTGTAGTATTTATGTAACACTACATGTTCCAACAATCATCAAGGTCCTACAACATCATAGTTGCAAGATTTAAAGCTTCAAACTCACTGTCAGAACGTTTCTGGGTTTTCTAGGTTACCCAGAAACCCAGTCAGTTCCAAGGTGGAACTTAGGTTCTGGTCATCAATTAGGTGTTTTAATGGTTCTAGATTGTAGTTCTCATGTCGAGGAACAAGTATATAACTCTAGTTTAGTCCAACTACATCACAATCACAAGATTTGAGCCGGTCAAACCTTGTCAGAGAACTTGTTCATACATTTTCTGGAAATTCCAGAAAACAGAAATCGTGATCAAACAGCCTACTTTGACCATCCACTACTTTCAATATATTTGTTATTTAAGGGATCTAAAGGCATGAACCTATATTTAATATAACATACTACAACCTAGATACAACAACACAAACAAATCATCTAACATCTGTCAGATATAGGCTTAAGAAAATCTTGTCAGACGTTGATGAAGAATTTCTGGGTTTCCCAGAAACTCTTGGTCATGCACGGTCAACCCACTTTGACCATCAATATCTTGTAATCTGGACATGCTATGAAAATGATTCCACTTCCAGATTACAGTCCACATAGCATAATACAAATCTAATACATCTAACAGGCCAAATCATAAACATGTATGAATCTATGGCCCCTGACATTTGCTTGTCAGACCATATTTTATGTTTCTTAGCAGTTTTTCAAAACATCATTTTAAAGCATTTTTGATGTTATGGATCTATGATATAACATCATAGATCACCAAATAACATCTAATAGCACTTAAATAAACATATAAACAATATTTTTGTCTTAGCATACAAGATCAAACTCAGTTAGGGTTTATACCTCTCTTGTCCAATCTTTGATTCTTGCTCTCCTACACTGATCTTGATGATCTAGGGGCTTGGTTAGTGACTGAAATACTTGATTATTTCGTGGCTAAGGAGAGCGAAAAGGTTGGTTGAGTATTCATGAGAAAATAAGCTTAAGTGTTGAATTTTCTCTCTCTTGAATCACTTAGATTGTTGATACAATGTATCTAACATGCAAGGTGGCACTTTAGAGATCAGATTTGGCCAAGATTTGCAACACATGGTCTTACCTAACATGGTGAGTCACAAGATTTGCTAAATCTCTTTACTTAAATTATAAGTAAAGGGTATTTTGGTCTTTTCGCCCCAAAAAAAGTTATTTTCGTAATTTATCTCATATTTTTAAGGGTATTCTAGTCATTTGACATAACTACTTTTAATTCTCACCCTTAGGGTTTGATAATCTCAATTAGGGTTTGCTAATTAGGGTTTAAGGTTCCCGATTATAAAATTAGGGTTTCCCAGAATTCGATTAGGGTTCTTAAATGTTCGTTAGGGTTTCTCAATCACATATTAAGGTTTCTAATTCCTCATTAAGGTTTACTAAGTTTATACCCTATCCGATCAATCATTGATCATAATTTTTATACTGTACAAACACATATTCATCAATACAATTATTATAACTGTATTTTCTACCGAATCCCTATCCGTAACTAGAGTTAGGGTTTATATTCTCTGTTAAACAAAATTGACTCATATTTCTCAATCAATACACAAATTGACCACTTCTCTAAACTCGTATCACAGATACTCAACACAATATCGATAATCAATATCATTATTATTAAAAAAAAAATTATTCACAAAATTTTGAATTATTCAAAATTCTGGGTCCTCACATGTGAAACATGCACTGGCTGAGTTTTATGATTCGCTAGCCGGATAGAAATATACCGTATGGCCGTATGTAGTATAATGGGAGCTTGTTCGTAAATTGGTTTAGCTTGTAAATCGCATAGAAATATAGTTGTTTGGGGCTTTACTGATGTTCATGTGATTTCTATCTTAATTGTGGACATTATATGATTTGGACTTGGTGTATTGAAAGATAGCCAAGTCTCTCATTTGTGCTCCCAGATAGCATTCCTTTATGATTATCCGTGTATGATTTGATGTGTGGTTAACCTGGATGACGCTTGAGATGAAGTTAGGATCCCATATCCCTCTTATTTGAACCCTTCGCTTATTAATTGGTTAAGTCTAGTTTAAATTTTAGTATAATTAATTAAAGAACACTGTGACAACTATTTAAGCAGACAAAGATAATTAATGGACTGTTGCATAATAGATTAGGCCTGACTTCGTTTTCTGTGGGACGATCTCGACTTACCGAGTTATTACTTGCCAACCGTGTACACTTGCATGTGTTTTTGTGTCCGTTTATTTTAACACGTAAACGGTGCAACAGAAGCTTCTGAAACGAACCGGTGATACTCATCCGTTGAAGGCTACTTCAGCAAAGGTCAGATTGCCTGACAACTCAGCCGTTGGCACAACCCCATTGAAGCATCGAAAATAAAACGGTGACACTCAGCCGTTGAAGGCAACTTCAACGAAGGTCAGATTGCCTAACACTATCAGTCGTTGGCACAACCCCAACGAAGCATCAGAAACGAACCGGTGACACCCAGCCATTGAAGGCTACTTCAGCAAAGGTCAGATTGCCTAACACTATCAGCAGTTGGCACAACCTCAGCAAAGCATCAGAAATGAACCGGTGACACCCAGTCGTTGAAGGCTACTTCAGCGAAGGTCAGATTACCTGACAACTCAGTCGTTGGCACAACCCCAGCGAAGCATCGAAAACAAACCAGTGACACTCAGCCGTTGAAGGCTACTTTAGCGAAGGTCAGATTGCCTGACATCTCAGTCGCTGGCAACAACCCCAGCGAATCGTCTGAAACGAACTAGTGACGTTCAGCCGTTGGAGACTACTTCAGTGGAGGTCAGAATGCCTAACATCTCAGCCACCGGTGACAACTCCTGCAAAGCATTGGGAATGAGCTAGTGGCAAAAACAGTGTATTAATTTATCCCCACAAGGGACAAATGATGGAATCCGTTATACAGATCCTCAGAAGAAGCATTGAGAAGGTCCGATGATGTAAATCAGTATCGGCTATCATCAGGGTAGGCCTCGGGAGTCTCCAATGAATGAACTCAACAAAAAAGAAACATCCCAAAAGGAGGAAAAGTCTGAAAATTAATTTGGAGACACGAGGCGTAAGGCGACCACCCTAACGTTAATCTCAGGAATGCCACACGGCATCAGCCAAGAGAAAATCTTTCCTAATCGGCTATTATGGATAACGTCATCCTCAGCAGAGAATGGCATAAACAGACAATGATAGCATGACAGCAAAGGTTATCACGGATAACATTATCCCCAGCAGAAACTAACGTAATCAATTAGTGATAACCCTCCTCCCTCGGAGGTATCTAACCTTCATAATATATGTGGCTATGCATTACATTTTCATTTATTCTATTTCCAGTGTCTAGCAATCTTTAACTTGTTCATTCCATTTCATTGCATGAGTATGATAAAGAGGGGCATCTATAGACACTCGAAATTTTCTTCAGTCGTGTTATAGACACTCAAAATTTTGTGCTCCTGTTACTAACCCTTTAGGAGGGCAAAACTGTTAACTCAGTCTCAGTCTCAATACCGGGATGTCAACTCATCCCCGATCTCAATACTGGGATGTCAACGCAGCCCTGGTCTCAATACCGAGATGTTAACTCATACCCGGTCTCAATACCGGGATGTCAACTCATCCCAGGTCTCAATACCGGGATGTCAACTTATCCCCAGTCTCAATACTGGGATGTCAACACAACCCCGGTCACAATACCTGGATGTCAACTCAGCTCCGGTCATAACCCGGGAGGTAAGGTCAACCCCGGTCACAATCTGGGAGGTACAGGTCAACCCCGGTCACAACCCGGGAAGTACAGGTCGACCCCGGTCGTAACCCAGGAGGTAAAGGTCAGCCAAGGTCATAACCTGGGAGGTACAGGTTGACCCCGATCACAACCCGGGAGGTACAGGTCAACCCCGGTCACAACCCGGGAGGTACTGGTCAACCCCGGTCTCAACCAGGGAGGTACAGGTCAACTCTGATCACAACTCGGAAGGTCAAGTCAAGCCAAAGCATAACATCATCCCCATAAAAAACCCTGGACACACCAAGTCAGCCTTAGAGACAACCCTGATGACAAACAAAGTTGGCTGGATGCAAACCTCGGAGATAACCTCTGGAAATCAGCCGAAGACAGTGCCAGTACAGGAGACAACCCCTGGAGGGGGAAAATGGTCATTTTACCAACTCAAAGTCGATTCAGTCCAAATCAGGCTGAATTTATACCATCAAGGTCTGAAAGAACCACAACTTTGATACTAAATGGAAACAGCGCAATATAACTCAACGAACAAACTTCGGGGAAACGAAGACTTGGTTATAAATACGTCTTCTTGAACTCGAAAAATGTTTAGTCCCATGTCATTGTGACACTCTTGAAGATGGCTTCCCGAAAAGTTATAGCACACCTCAAACGAACGCTCCGATCAAAAGTTAGAAAGTTTCAAATTTGACCTCGTCATGCTCGGAGTGCATATATTTTGAGGCGACAGAACCCACCAACCGGGCCCTGCCATGTGGTTTCGCAGGTAGACCCGCTGCTGCCTTTGATAGAGCTGCTTCCATCTGGTTCATAAATATAAGTGCACCCCGGCCCAGGCCAAAATTAATAAAGAAAAGCTCTGAACCTCTGCCTATTTCGTTTCCTAGCCCGACTTCCAGTATTCCAAACCCATATTTTATCACTCTAACATGTAGATATACTCATATACTACCACATATCAAAAATTAACCGGTAGAAACGGATGTTTGAAGCTTGCGATTTGGAAAAAAGCCCGTGTAGCAGTTCATTGTGAGTATTTTTATGATCAGAAAGTTCATACTACTTCATTGCGCATTTATACACTTGCATGTTAAGTTTAATTTTCTGATTTTTCTCGAAACTCAGTTCTGTGGCCATTTTTGCTTACGTTTTCATACATCTTAGTACATTTATACGTTTTCTGGCATTTCTATAGCCCAGATCGTTGATCTGTGACTTTTAATAGCTTATATATATATATATATATATATATATATGTGTGTGTGTGTGTGTGTGTGTGTGTGTGTGTATATATATACGTATATATTGACTCTGTCGGACTAGGTTATCTTTCCAGTCCCGATTTGGCTTTTTTGTATATATATTAACTTTTCAATTCTGTCAAGCCCGGATGTCAAATCCGTAGCAGTTTACTATTTTTATATATATAACTATATATATATATACATATATATATATATATATATAATTTTCTGACTTATTTGGGCCTGGATTTCTACTTCGTGGCTTTTTTATTACTTTAATATATATATACTACCTGTATATATTAACATTTACATTCCAGTTTGGCCTGAATCATTTCATGGCCTTTGTACAACGTTTATAAATATATATATATACTTACATTTCTGTCCGGGCATAGGATTGTAAATCTGTCGCCCTTTACAGTTTTTATTTATATATATTTACATTCTGTAGAGCCTGGATCATCCCGTGGCTCTTTCATAGCTTATATATATATATATATATATATATATATATATATATATATATATATATATACATACATTCAGCCGAGCCTAGATCATTATATATATTTCAATTCTGTCCAGCCTGAATTATTCCGTGGCTTTTTATAGTTTTTATAAATATATATATATATATATATATATATATATATTCATTCCAGTCCGGACATAGGATTTGACATCCATCGCGCTTTATTGCTTTTATATATATATTTCCATTCTGTCAAGCCTGAATTACTTCGTGGCTTTTTACAGCTTTTATATATATATATATATATATATATATATATACATTCCAGTCCGGGTATCGGAGTGAAAACCCATCGCTCTTTACATCTTTCGTATATATATAACTATATATATATATATATCTTTTATTCATTGTGATTAAATTGCTGCTGTAAATATTCATTTGATATGAATCGGCGGTAACATCTATTTGGGCGAACTAGATTTCCTTAAATCTCGCCAATTCTATCTTTTAAACGGTTCAAAATAGGTTGAAACAGAATCGGGAAGCTAGAATGGCTTAGATTTACTTAAATCTAGCAGTTTTTCTAGTTTTATTCATTCAGAAAGCAATCTCGTGGCCCTTAGATCGCTATCTAGTGGGAACGAGACGCTTTGGCTATGTGCATACCGGGATTTACTGATGAATCCTTGGTTCTTGCGACATCTGGATATAAATATACATTTTATGTGCATATTTGAGCTGAGTAAGTTTTATTGGATTCCCTCTGTTAGCCTAGGAATAGTGGGATTCATGATTAAACTGATCAGAGTATGATACCCACGACGGACAAACTCCGCATTACAAATGTACCCTGCCAATTTTTTTATAAAAATGTACATCCGAAATATCTTAAAACGGTTATCCGAGTTTAAGGTCTCAACATAATGAGAACAATGGTTTGTCGTGTCAAAGTCACTCCGATGACTGTCATGCCCATGAGAAAACCGGCACTTGTATATATTTTGTGGTCGAGGATGTTTCGCAGCCCGACAATCATCATTCAAATTGAGCTAAAAGGGTAAAAAGATAAAATGGAAGTATCAACAGGCTTCTATTCCTATGAGAGCGTAGGGGTTTGAAAACCGGCTTTCAAAACATCATTTTAAATATCTTGTCTAAAAAGGACTTTTGCAAATCAAATCAAACCCTTCGTATATAGGTTTAACGAAGCAAAACACTACTTTCAATCAAACAAACGTAGGCCCAATTTCTTCCAGCATTCACACATACACATTGCAAATATAAAAGTGAAATATTGAAAAGATGTGGTACCGTGTTTACACGGGAGTTGTGGGATGCCTAACACCTTCCCCACACTTACCCAAGCCCCCAAACTTAGAACATCGATTTCAAAGATTCAGTTTCTATAGTGTCCAATAATTGGACCTACTTTTAAACAAAAACAAAACTCGGTTGAGTTGGTACAACCATTTCAAATCTACCAACTGGCGACTCTATAAAACGGTCAAATTGTCGACATGATACATGTTGGTCTTTTCCTAAAAAACTTTCAACCTTTTTTTATAAGAAAAGATAAAATAAAGGTAGAAATAGAACTTATGAAAAGACAGAAAGATCCGGGCCCGACTCGACCCGCACATTTTTTCAACGACGTCGACAATAGCTTTAATATATATATACTAACTGTATATATTAACATTTATATTTCGGTTTTGCCTAGATTGGAAATTCGTGGCCTTTTTACAACTTATATATATATATATTATAGTCGAGCTTGGAGTAATTCGTGGCTCTTTTACAGCTTTTATAAATATATATATCTACATTATAGTTGAGCCTGGATTAATTCGTGGCTCTTTTACAGCTTTTATAAATATATATATTTACATTCTAGTCGAGCCTGGATTAATTCGTGGCTCTTTTACATATTTTAAATATATATATATATATACATATAAATATTTACATTCCAGTCGAGCCTGGATTAATTCGTGACTTTTTACTGCTTATATATATTTGCATTTCTTTGTCGGGTCTTAGATTGAAAAATAAGTCGCCCTTTACACCTTTTATATATATATATATATATATATATATATATATTCTTTGTTCATTTTGATTAAATATTTTCTTTAAATATTCATTTGATATGAATTTGCACTGATGTAAATATTGTGGATTAGATTTATCTAAATCTTGCCCTTTCTACCTTTTAAACGGTTCAAAATAGGTCCAACCAGAACCGAAAAGCTAGAATGGCTAAGAATTATTTAAATCTAGCTTTCATTATAATTTTATTAAATATTAAAGTAGTCTCGCGACCCTTAGATTCCTATCTAGTGGGAACGAGAAGCTTTGGCTACGCGCATGCAAGGATTTGACTGATGAATCCTTGGTTTTGAGACGTCTAGATGTAAATATACATTCTTTGTGAATATCTATACTGCGCAGTTTTTCTTGGCATTTTTCTGTGAGCCTAGGAATCGTGAGATTCATGATCAAACTGATCAGAATCTGATTCCCACGATGGACAACTCCACATTACAAATGTATCCTGCCAGTTTTTCTATAAAATGTACATCCGAAGAACCTTAAAATGGTTATCCAGATTTAAGGTTTCAAACATATTAAAATATGGTTTGTCGTGCCAAAGTACCTCCGATGGCTGTCATGCCCATGAGAAGACCGTCACTTGTATATAAATTCTGTTGTCGAGGATGCTTCGCATCTCGACAATAAACATCCGAATCAAGCTAAAGGCTAAAAAGAATAAAAATGGAAGTATCAACATGCATCAATTCCTACGTGAGCGTAAGGGTTTGAAAACCAATCTTTTCAAAACATCATTCTCATATCTTGTCTAAAAAAGAACTTTTGCAAATCAAATCAAACCCTTCGTATATAGGCTCAACGAAGCACGACAATACTTTCAAAAAAAATAAACGTAGGCTCAATTACTCCCAGCATACACATACACATTGCAATTTAAAAAGGAAATATTGAAAAGATGTGGTACCGTGTTTCACGGGAGTTGGGGGTGCCTAACACTTTCCCCCCACTTAACCAAGCCGACGTACTTTAAGAATTTCGGTTTCAAGACCAAGTTTCGACAATGTCCAGTAATTGGGCCTACTTGCAAAATTAAACAAAACTCGGTTGAGTTGGTACAACCATTTCCAAATCTACTAACTGGCGACTCTGTAAATTTTTCAAATCGTCGACATGATACATATTGGCCTTTTCCTAAAAAACTTCACCCTTCATAAAAACAGATAAAACAAATAAGGGTAGAAGGCAACAAAACTTGGGAAAAGAGAAAGATCATGTCCAAAGAGACAAGATTTTTTCCCGACGTCGACAAGTGGCGACTCTGCTGGGGACAGTAGAGGGCTTAGGCATCGCTCAAATCTTTTCAAAATTTCCCTGTTATATATGCGTCTGTGTGGATGTTGCATTTTACATTGAATGGATGTGAATGAATGCTTTATTTCTTTATATTAGTACTTCGCACAATGTCATCATTTCATACGGTGAGACACGATGTATGTGAATGTATGCTGTGTGATTTCTCCACCAGGAGGCAAACCCGTCAGTGTTTTATTACTAGACTCAAATCAGATTAATTCTGGGAGGCTCAGGAAAGGCACCACTCAGATCCGCTCCAATTGAAAGACTAGATTAATTTCCCCTCTAGTAGTATGCGAAGATCTGGGGACCTTAATGCCGAAAAGCCGCAAGAGTAGCCTAAGATAGGTTAGCCTCTGATTAACCAAATTCGAAGGGAAGCTTCTTCATGCCTTCCTTTTTCAATTCAATGTTAATTTTTCAATTCCAATGTAAATATACATGTCTTGTAAATCCTGTCATGCTATCCTGTCATCAAAACAACTGACCTCTGTTTTACAAGATAAGATTAAAAAACCTCAAAAATAAACACATCATGGTATGCATCCTTTTGATATATACACATCCAAATTAACACACCTATGTTTATTGTAGGAAAAAATTTATCCCGTTACCAGGTCAAAATCTAAGAAAGCACTAAGCCCATCTTCAAACATGGCTTCAAGTGCTCAACCAGAATCCACCCCTGTTTTTAGGGAAGAGTTTGAAGGATTAAAGAACCAGATAGAAGACTTGGGTATTTTCTTGAAAGAACAAAGCAAAGGCCTTCAAGGAAAACAAACACCCTGTCATACAGAATC
Source organism: Panax stipuleanatus (assembly GCA_020205555.1). Taxonomy (NCBI): domain Eukaryota; kingdom Viridiplantae; phylum Streptophyta; class Magnoliopsida; order Apiales; family Araliaceae; genus Panax; species Panax stipuleanatus. The sequence goes on from CM035116.1 coordinate 90,128,600, forward strand.
ATCTGCACCCGGTGGTAGTCAAGAGACCGGAAAGAAAGACACTCAGATCCCTGAGCCTCAGAACCAGGATATGACCAACAAAATCCCTGAAATCATCAACCTCAACAAAGAGCAGGAAGCTGGTGATATCTGAAAAAGGTCCAACAAATGGAAGAAACCATCCGGTCCATCAAAGGGACTGGGGCATTTGGGAGTGTCAATTATTCAGACTTATGTAAATTCCCAGGGGCTCGTTATCCCGAAAAATTTTAAGTCCCTGATTTTGAGAAATATGATGGATTAGGGGATCCCTACACTCATTTTAAGGTATTCATCGAAGAACTCGGATTCTATACAGAGGATGAGAAGCTCAGAATGCAATTATTCTAGAAGAGTCTGACCAGAGAAGGCTAGAGCATGGTATGCTCTACTAGACAATTCAAAGATTCACAATTGGGAAGAGTTAGCATATGGCTTCCTCAGTCAATATAGCTTCCAGTCTTAGATGGCTCTAGACAGTTATCAAATCACCAAGATAAAGAGCAAAACACCGAGTCATTCAGGGAGTATGCCCAACGATGGAGGCGGGTGGCAGCACAAGTCACCCCACTTATGACTGAGTCTGAGATAATTATGACCTTCATCGACATTCAAGAAGTTCTGTATTATGAAAGGGTCCTAGATGGCATAGGAAAACCATTCTCGGAGATGATCAAACACGGAGAAATGGATGAAATGGGACTAAAGTCTGGAAAAATAGAAGATCTTACCACCTTGGAAGCCATTGCCGAGCATATCCAATCTGCGAGTTATGGGAGTAATCCCTGGAGAACACACAAGAAAGTAGAAGAAGTGTCCTTAGTATTACAGGGACGGGATCAAAGAGGCAATCCAATCTTGCCAATTTAAAAGAGAAACTTTTCCCCTTTTCAAGCTCCAGCACATCCTTCAAATCCTGCATTTCAGAAAAATTTGAATGCCAGACGTCGAAGAACGTTTATGCCCCTAGGGGATTCACTAGAAAATGTACTAAAACTATTGGCAACACAGAAGAAGATTGTTCAACTCCTACCACCAACCAATACCGACGGAGGGAATTTCAACCCAAGTAAAAAGTGTATATACCATTTCGGATCACCAGACCATGATACACAAGACTGTTGGTCTCTCAAGCATAAAATCCAAGACTTGATAGACAATGGAGAGATTGTGGTGACCAAACAGGAGCAACCGCATGTGCAAAATAATCCCCTCCCTCAGCACAAAGAGGAGAATTTCAACATGATTAGCATGAAGAGTGGAGAAGGATCCAAATATCTTCATTATGTTGAAGAGTCAACTCAATCATTAATAATATCCCAGACAGTTGGGAGTTCTCAAAAAGGCGGTTCCTAATAGAACAGGAAATCAAGTCTATTAAGGAATAGATTGGATAGTTGGCGGATCTGGTAATGTATCAACATCAGATAACCAGGCAGCTCATAAATCAGACCAACCAACATGAAGCGGGTTCTCCTACACCAGAAATTAGTCCAATTTCTATGAGAGACTATAACCTTCTTTATGAGCATGAACCCTGGGTAGACAATGTGGCCAAGGAAGAGAAATTCCAAGCTTATAGGGAATTCGACTTCTAGAGGAACTTTACTAATTTAAACTAACCGATGAAGGAAATCCTCAAAATGCTGATCAATGAGGGGATGGTTACGGATTTGTTACCCCCGGTGAACCCTCGATCCAGAAATTTCAAGCCTGACCAAATCTACCAGTATTATTCCAATGCACCCATTCATGACACCGATGATTGTTGGGTACTTTGTCACCTGATTCAGAACCTGATTGAAAGTGGTGAACTGATAAAAGGAAATCAGGAGTGTGGTTATCCCGATGAGGAATCACTCTTTATTCCCATGGCGTGGAATCAGGAAACAGTGGCTGTTATCTCCTATGAGAAGGATCTATCCATCATACCCCTAATACTTCCAGGAAAAGTGGAAAAAGAAGTACAGAATCCTATAAAAGTAGTTGTGCCCGAGCCTTTAATATTGCCCTTCAAATGACAATACCCTGTTGTCAGCCTGAAGAGAGTCCCATTGAACTACGGGAAGGATGAAGTTTCAACCTCAAACAATATTGACAGCATATCCAAAGAAAACCCACTGTACCTGCCTTAACGGGTGATAAATTAAGTCATTAAAGCTAAAGGGAAAGTGGCTGAAGAGAAAATTGAAGAATTTCTCAACAAAATAGGGCATAATGAGATCACGGTGGTGAAAAGCTTGAAAGAGGCACCCAAATAGATATCCATCCTAGATCTGGTCTTATCCTTGGTGGATCATCGTAACATTCTAGTGAAAGTACTAGAGGAAGCATATATATCGAAAACGGTCGATACTGAGAAATTCTGTCATGTGACAGAGCACATTTTTAATAGCAATGTGATATCCTTTACTGACGATGATATACCCGCAGAAGGAATGGGTCATTGCAAATCACTACACATCGCAGTGTTGTCCTCAGGGTATGTGATCAGAGGTGTGCTAATATGTGGAGGATCGTCCCTAAACATCAGTCCCTACGACACCTTGGAGAGGATGAAGATCAACCCAAATCGGATCCGTACCAGTTATGTAGTTATCCGGGCTTTCGATAGGTCTTGACGAGAGGCTGTGGGAGAGATTAAGCTTCCACTTGAGATTGGTCCCCACACTTTCTATTTACCCTTCCAGGTACTCAACATTACCACTGGATACAATTTGTTGTTGGGAAGGCAGTGAATCCACATGGCAGGAGCAGTTCCATCCACCCTCCATCAGCAGCTCAAGTATGTCATTGATGACAACCTAATCATGGTAAATAATGAACCAGAATACACTTTCTGCATACAGAGTGACATGTCGGTGATCAGTCTAGATGAAGGGATTGAACCTGGTAGTTTTCAGGCTCTGGAGGTGAGCAATACTCAGTACCTACCTATTGGGGCACCCTCTTTGAAACCAAATGTCTCTCCCGAAGTAATAACGGTTGGGCAGGAGATGGTATCTTTGGGTTTTCGCCATGGAGAAGGGTTAAGAAAAAATCAACAGGATATCAAGAGTCCCGTACAAATCTCGAGCCAGTCTGGGAAAGCCGGATTGGGCTATTTATTCGGGTCAAACCATAAGAACCCACACAAGCATCCAAAGGTTCCTGCTTCCACTATACTACCACCAAACCTCACTGATGCCGGGTTTGTGAAACCAATAAAGAAGATTCCTGCTATTGTGTCAGGCATGTTATTTCCTCCAGTGATACCGATAAGTGAAAGAAAAGCACCAGAGATCGATGGGATGAGCAAAAAAGGAAAAGAAAAGTTCATACACGAAGGACGAGATCCATTTGCTAACATGTATGATGCACTATGATGGTATGAATGATGATATCTCAGACAGTGACAAAGAAGATCAGATCCTGAATTCCTCGCATCAAGAAGGGGAAGGGTGGCAGTTTAAAGAAGAACCCCGACTCTGATATGAAGGATGTCGCAATCATCATCAGAGATGAAGCAGACGACTACAAATCTTTTATCCTCCCTATTCACGAGGATTTGACATTGGACAATTGGAGCAGCGTCCCTTGCCTCATTCAAAAAGGGTAAAAGGGCAGAAAGTCCATCAGCCCTAGAACATGGTTTTATTTACTGCTTATTTTGTTTCACAACTATAACAGTTACTTTTGTCATGCTTTTGCTAAATGCTTTGTATGTTTAAACAGTTTCATATATTAAAGTGAAAGCATTTTGTTTTCATGAATCCAGATTTGGATTTGTTTGTCACTGCTGATGAGATGCCAAACTGTCACAGTGACTACAACTTTAATATATAAATGAACTTCGATTTGATGGGGATTGATTAAGAGGAGATAGATGACCATGAGGTAGCCGAGAAGATCAAAGAATGGGTCAAAGACAAACCCAAACCAAACCTTTATCAAACCATCAATGTCAATATCGGAACCTTAGAAAACCCTCAAAGAAATCCAGATAGGCCTAGACCTCACCCAAGACCAAAGAGCCGACCTGATTGAACTCCTAACTCAGTTCCAGGATGTGTTTGCATGGTCGCATAAAGACATGATTGGCTTTTCCACTGACATTGTCATCCATTAACTCCCCATCAAAGATGGATTCAAGCCAGTCAAACAAAATCTCAAGCGATTGAAACACGAATGGAGTCTGAAAGTCAAAGAAGTGGTTGTTAAGAAATTCAAAGCCGCCATCATCGTGGTATCAACATACCCGGAGTGGCTGTCAAACATAGTTCCCATGCCTAAACCCGGAGGGAAGGTACGAGTATGCGTGGATTACCAGGATTTGAACAAAACCTATCTCAAAGATAACTTCCCAGTACCTTTCATCCATATCCTGATAGACAATATGGCGCAGTATGACATGTATTCTTTTGTGGATTGCTTTTCTAGAATATTTTACTTTGACCTTATCAATGCCGATGCCACATATCAGCGAGCCATGATGGCCCTATTTCACAACATGATGCACAAGGAAATAGAGGTTTATGTGGATGACATCATCGACAAATCCCGGAAGGAGGACGATCACATCATCCATTTCAGAAAGACGTTCAACAGGTTGCGTAAGTACAACCTCAAGCTGAATACAGCCAAATATGCTTTTGGTGTTAAATTGGGCAAGTTGTGCAGCGCCCCCAAATTAGGGTCCCCAGAACCTCGGACCTGGTACGTTACGATACATCATTTCTATAACTATTGCGGAAGATATAAACTTAAATTGTTTATACAATAACTTTTGTAACATAATTCCCAAGGTCTATAACCTTAACTTAATACCTGCATTCAATATCCTACACGATATACAATGTCATTTGTATCCAATACTATTACCATTTTAACAGTACAATAATCCAATCCTGAAACTTGTCTTTGCCTTTCACTGTGTCCGAAGTTTCGTCTTCATCTGAAATGTTTTATCATGATATAGCAACGGTGAGCAACGACTTTGCTCAACAAGTTTAAATACAACAAGGATATATCATGATTGAAAAGAATAATAATAAGCTGTCAAACTTTCAATAATATAAGAATTGTTAAAGAACATGAATGAATAATGTTGAATAGCCAACAATGAACATGAATAAATTCAACTAAAGGTGATCAACCTTTCATACCTGATGAGCATATGCAACATGCACTAAGTGCGAATCAATAATCAGTATAGATGTGAATAATTAACAATAATTAATCACGAACATGCTTTGAAATATAACTCAAAGTTGAGTTAGAGAAAACTTGCCTGCATAGTCGATTACCGTTACACAATTTAAGTTAATCGCTTTATTGGAAAGACCTAACAGTTATAAGATTGATATTTCAACTAGCATAATATACCTTATAAGTAAATTATCTAACATTTAAACGCATGGTCAAATATTAGATAACCTTAACACTATACATACACAAGTCTAAACCTAGCACACATCGAGTCTTTAATAATATTCAATATAGTATACTGAGTGGTTTCCCACAAACAACAAACAAATTAGTTTTCTTCTAGTTTACACTATTTTCACAGTGAGTTAGATCGGTTACTAATTCGTAGATCTCTTCCTCATATGAAGGATTCGTTTAGCCCAGCTACTATACATCAACCATTAAAGAGTACGATGTACTACCTTAGACGTAACACTACTGTATCATATAACTTGTGAATTAACACTTCGTCTTTTATTTTTAAGTCTTTCTTTATAATCTAGTAAGTCGAATACCTAATCCAGCAACCTAGATTCAAATAACTTGTTGTTTCCCAACATAACAAATATGATATAACTAATCCAGCAACTTGGATTCAAACTTAATTTCAATTTAGTAAACTAATTTCCAATCCAGCAAACTGGATTCAACTAACATCTAATCTAGCAAGTCTGGATTGAACTGACCATCAATCGAGCAACCTGGATTATCCAAATAGATCAATCCAGCATCCTGGATTGTCTAAACATCTCATCCACCAAATTGATGGCCAATCCAGCAAACCAGATTGCAATCCAACAACTTGATGGCCAATCCATCTAGCTGGATTTCCTTTTTTTTAATTTAATCATCTTATTATTTTTCTTTCTTTTGTCCATGCATAAATACATGTATTTCATACACAAAAATAATTTTTCAAGAATTTTTCAATTTCCTTAAGTATTTTTCAAAAATTCATTTCTAGTTAATTCCTTAAGAAAATAACTACCTCACACTTAACTCCAAAAATTTCCAAATTTTGGCGGGATCTTATACATGTTATCGTGAGCCTCCAGTTTAAATTCCGTGGCCATCGGAGTTATACAACTCCGATTATAGTGATTTTAGTCAAAAAAATGTAAATATTGAAATAGTCATAACTTGCTCAATTTAAGTCGGAATAAGTTTATTTTTGGGCACAAGCTACTTTATCCCATATATTTTCATGTCCCAAAAGGCCTGATTTTATTTCATAACTTAAGTGGATGAAACTGCCCTTCAAAAATCTGGACAGCCTACTTTTTGGGTTTTTCAGATTTGGCATCCTTTGCTAAAAACTGTCTAGACTGAAATCTACAACTTCAGTGATTCCACTTGAAAAGGTTAGAAGACTTATAGATCTAAGTCCAGAAATTAACCACACTCAAAAATTCAAAATACACTAGGAGATATGGTTGTTTGAATTTCATGTTACGTTTTCTCAAAATCTGATTTTTCTTATTTTTGTTATTTCTAAGAAATCTTCCATATCCTCACCTATTCATCAACATAATTAATCATCAAATAATATAATACCTATTAAGACCTCATATACTCATGGATCTATCAGTGATCCATGATCTAATTCACCAAAAATTACCAATCATAAGATTAAACACAAGTAAAAGCTAGGAAAATTAAGTTTTCTTACTTTTTAAAACATAGTTTCCTTTTTCTTGCTTTTGATCTAACTTTTGATTATAAAAAGTGATAGATCCAAATATATAACACTTATAAACATATAGATCTAAGTTTTTGGAGTTTTGAATCATAGATCCATGTCTTGATCTAGAACAATAAAACACAAATTTCATGAACTAGTTTAAAGCTTATACATTTGCTTTGTAAATATTCTTTCTTGATCTATCCAAATAGATGATAATTTAGGGGAGAAGAAAGATCAAACTTCCTTCTCTCTCTCCCTCTTCCCACCGTCCCTCTCCCCTCTCTCTAGCTTTGCTATGGAGAGTTAGCAAATAAGGAAATAAGAGAATGAAATAAAGTAACAAAGAGAATGAATGATTTGTGTGTTGGTAAATATGATATAGATATATCATATGTATGTAATATTTTTACCCAACACTCTAGCTCTTTCTCTCACTCATTAATGAAATCATTGCTTGCACACTTGAACAAAATGAGTGGCTTAATAAATGGGTGACACATGTTAGAGTTGGTGGGGAGTTGTTGAGAGTAGATAAACTTAATCATTACATTCATGAACCTTTCTTCTCTCTATATGGTCCGAATTTTCTAGCCCATTTTGCTCCCTACTTGGTTTGTTTTTATTGCTTTATTAACTTACTAAATGTCCAACATCCTCTTTAATTGGGCCAAGACTTGGGTCATTCCTTTAATTACTTTGGGCTTGATAATAAAATATTTGGGCTATGTAAATTAACATAGTCCACTATTTATAATTCTATCATACCCTAATCATTTAATTAGGGTTTCTATTCACTCAATTTATAAATCAAATCCTTACTCAAATATATTTAATTACTTAACCCAATTAGACTTGCTTTAATTAGGTTATAAAATTAATAAATTGAGATAATAAAATAAATCCCTTAGAGTAAGTTAATATGTTAAATACTAACATCCTTTCCTATTATAACCCTTAGGTTATTTAAATTTCCATACCTAATATATGTATATATATATATATATATATATATATTAGGTTACATTAGTTTCTTTTATTTGCTTATTATATAATAAACAAATATAAGCAATCAAATAATATACATACTCATACCTAATAATTTAATACGTTGAGACATGTCCCACAAATCTCATACTATATTTATCCTTATCATTCCTCTTGCTAAAGTATTTATAGCACATCACAAAAAAATATATATATATATATATATATATATATATATGTTTAACTATACATATACACATTTTAAGAATTCAAATCAAACCATATAGGTTCTTTAAAAAAAAATTAATTATTCCTCTAATTTTCATCTAGGTTTTATTCCTTAACCTTTATTTTAATCATTTAAGATTTTATAAATTCTCGGGTTGTCACAAGTTGCTAGGATTTCTGGTGAGCAATAGAGGCATTGAGCTGGATCCCGCCAAGATTAAAGCCATCACGAAGATGCCGATGCCCCAAACAGAGAAGGAAATACGAGGGTTTCTATGGAGAATCAATTTCATAAGCCGGTTCATTTCTCAGCTTACAGCAACGTGTGAACCTATCTTCAAATTACTACGGAAGAATTCCTCCACAAAATGGAATAAAGATTGTCAAAAAGCTTTCCTTTCCATCAAGAAGCAGTTGATTGAAGCACATGTCTCAGTACCCCCGAGGGATGAAGTTCCCTTGTTTATGTACTTGTCAGTCAATGCCAACGCAATAGGTTTTATGCTAGGACAGAAAGATGTTAGTAGCAAGGATAGCGTTATCTACTACATCAGCAAAAGATTCAGCAGCGGCGAATTGAAGTACACTCTGATTGAGAAGACATGATGTGCATTAACATGGGCTGCCATGAGGTTACAACACTATCTGCATGGGCACACGACCTATCTCATATCCCGCATGGATCCACTGAAGTACGTGTTCAGTAAACCAATGTTGAATTATCGATTGTCCAAATGGCAATTGATCCTCCATCAGTTCGACATTATTTAGGTGACTCAGAAGTCCATCAAAGGTCAGGGCATTGCAGATCAACTAGCCGAAGCACCGTCAGGGGATTTTAAACCCCTGGAAACTTATTTCCCGAATGATGGGATCATGACAATTCAACAAAATATGACAAGAAAATACCGTCCAACCTTGGAACATGTATTTCGATGGAGCAGTGAACATAGAAGATGCCAGAGCTGGGGCAGTCCTTGTCTCTGGTACAGGAGAACAGTATCCTGTGGCTACTAAGTTACAATTTTTCGACACCAACAACACGACTGAGTTTGAAGGCTACATAATGGGGTTGAAATTAGCCCAGTCCATGGGTATCAAGCGTTTACTAGTCTTTGGGGATTCCGAATTGGTCATTAGACAAACAACCGGGGTGTATCACACCAAATAATTGCATCTACTGCCCTATCACCGGCAAGTTATCAACATATCCATGGATTTTGAAGAAATAACCTTTATCCACATCCCTCGAGGAAAGATTGACTTCGCTGATGCACTGACAATGTTAGCTTCCCTGATTCACATATCTAGTAGAATGGGAATTTCTAACATCAAATTCACAAGTCAAAAGGCCCCAATATATGAGAATTACATTAGAGAATTATCAATTGCAATACCTCCTTACAAACAGCAGTGGTATCAAGATATAAATGAATATCTGCGAGATGGATCTACACCCGCTAGGGCAAGCCAAGCCGGATGAAAGAGGATTCACAAGATGGCTATGAAGTTTTATCTGAGCGGAGACGCACTCTATAAAAGGGATGTTGGAATAGGCCTTTTAAGATGCCTCGATAAAGATCAAGCCTAGAGATTGATGGATGAAGCACACGACGGAGTCTGTGGTCCACACATGAGCGGTCATTTGCTGGCCAAGAAGATATTAAGAACATGGCATTACTGGATCTCTCTCAAAGATGACTGTGATGATCACCACAGTCAGGAGATGCTACCAAATCCAAGTACATGGAAATGTCATACACGCTCCTCCAAACGAACTGCACAATATAAGTTCGCCATGAACTTTCTCTATGTGGGGAATGGAATTGATTGGGCCCATTGAACCTAAAGCCATCAATGGTCATCGATTCATCTTCACCATGATCGATTACTTCACCAAGTGGGTTGAAGCTGCCTCTTTTTCCAAAGTCACCAAAGAGGTAATCATTGGTTTCATCAGAAATAATGTCGTCTGTCGATATGGACAACCGGAGGTGATCGTATCAGACAACGCCAAAAATTTAAACAACCAGATGATGATGGAGTTATACAGCAAGTTCCATATCAAGAATCTCAATTTCATCATCTATCGGCCCAAGATGAATGGTGATGTCGAAGCGGCCAAGAAGAATATCAAGAAGATCATGCATAAAATTTCGGCCAATCACAAAGGATGACCTGACCTGTTACCTCTGACTCTGTTAGCATACAGAACGTCAATGCGCACTTCTACTTGGGCTACCCCTGTGACGAACGAGAATTTTGTAAAGTTATTTGAATATTTATTGAATTAAATAAATATTTTTGATGCTTTAATTATTGAGTTAAATAATTAATTCATGAATTTGTGATAGATTAATTTAATTATATGTGTTACATTGATTAAATTAATGTGTGGTAATTTTATAGTTCAAAGTATATATATTTAATTGAGCTTATTTGAATTAATGAGTTGTTTAAATAAGCAGAATATTATTCTAATTAATTTAATTATAGAGTTAATGATTAATAAAGGAGAATATTAATTATGTGACAATGTGATTTTATGGGAGTTTGTCTTATTTTATTTAATTGATTTAAATAAAATTAATTGGTTAATTAGTAATGTAACAATTAACTATATAATAAGAAAGCTATTAAAATAAATAGAAAAAGTATTAGTTGTGCTAGCCAAACAAGGCCCTTGTAGAAGTTTATCAGTTATCAATACAACGGATATTATATATACGTATATTCATATTGTTGTGTCGAACTTGTGTTTTCATATTCTAAGTTCAGAGAGAAAAGATAGAGAAATTGAGAAGAAGAAATTGAGAGAGAAAGAGATTTGAAAAAATCATTTGTATTATCTTTGAATCATCTTCACAATCTAACAAGGGTAATCACTCTTCTTAGTTTTCAAATTTAGAATTTTAAAGTTCTTTATTTACGTACTTTGATGTTTTATGTAAAAACTAGTTTTTGTAATTAAGGTATAATATGTCTATATATATATATATATATATATATATATATGTGTGTGTGTGTGTGTGTGTGTGATCATAACATGTTTTCGAACATGTAATCATGTTTTAAAATAATCAATTTCACATGAATATGCCTTAATTAGATTTTTTGTGAAATTACAGAGTTTTCATTAACGTATTTTCAAAGTTCTCAGTTTAGAACTATTTTAATAATTAAGATAAGATATGATCATATGGATATCTGTAGATGTTAATATCATGCGTTGTATCTTGTAATACATGAATTACAGTGATCACACCATGAAATTTTGATGAAATTGGGGATTTCATCAATAACAAAGTATAAGGGTTGTATGAATAACCCATATGGGTAAATTACATGCTTTAATCATATGTTTAACTTAAAATTGACACTTGATTATGATAATACATGTTTAACCAAAGAAACCAAACTTTGAATGGATGGATTCGGAGTTATAACGAATCTGTGACGTTAAATTTTATGTTTTTCTTCAAAACTATATAGAACACCAAGAACGGTGAAATTTCATGATTTGATTCGAGTAATTGCATGATTTAAGATGTTAAAAACATGTTAATAACATTGTATGATGTTTCTATGAAGTTTATACTTCATAAAAATCACGGTACTAGTTTGATTTGCATTTAATTTGGATTATTGGGCCAATAAAGTGTCAAAATCGCGAACCAAAAAATGTACCAGCGGTATGCCCCTCCCCAGCGGGGCCCAATAGCCATAAAGCCCCGCCCTAGAGGGGGTGGGTGCTGTCCAGAATTTTATTTTGGTTTTCGAGACTGTGTTGACTTTCTGTAGTAAAATAAGCATAACTTCCTCATACGAACTCCGATTAAGGCAATTCAGAATGATTCGGAAAGATAACGAGTAGACCTACAACTTTCATTCTTTAAGGTTTTTGATTTGAAGTCGTTAAAATGGGTCAAATTGGCCATCTTTGTGACTAATGCGTATTCGGAGGCAATTAGAGGGCGTTGAACATGCACGTACGCAAGTATAGTGCTCTCGACGATAAAAGATGTTGTTCTAAGTTATAAAATATGAATATTATATGATTTGAAGTTCATGTTAATAAACTAAGTTATTGACATGTATAAGATAATGTGTAGGTTCAAGTTAACAAACTAAGTGCTAACTGAATATTTTGATCGTAAAACTTAATTATGATTGTTTGAAGGATTATAACTATATGATACGCATATTGTGAATTAATACTCATATTATGTGGTTATTTAATAAGTTAACACTAGGAACCAAGTTGTAAGTTGACTTAAATGAAAAGTTCAATAGTTGAACATAGAAGTTATGAAACTAACCGACATCATATGCATAATGTAATGTGTAGGACGTTGAAGAATTGAATTGTGACTAGATTTGTAGCTTGCTCACGAGGCAAGTATTCTATCCCTAACTTATTATTGTTGATCAAATCTTTACATTGAGCAAGTTATAGACTTAAATTCTATAGCGAGCAAGTTCTTATCTTTGATTATTCAAGTTCAAGATTTTATATGAGATGTTATTATTCTTTTAAAAGTATCACTTCAGTTATACAATACTTATTCGATTGTATACTATTGAGAAGTTATTATTCAAGTTGAATATCATTTATTGTTGAATCCTTTAAGACTAGTGAACCCTTATTGGTTCAACTGGTCTATAGTTGATGAATGTTCTAAATTTGAGAACTGTTATGGAGTTTATCCAAACCAAACTTTCTTTGGTGCGGACTCTGATGTCAAACTGAGATGAACAACCCTAATATAGGGGATTGATGATGCTTTAAGCATTGAGGTATTGTGCACAGTATTGGTACGAAGGGCTGATCCCCCTAAGTACGAGAAGTAAAGTCCATAGTCTTATGACTGCTAAAGGTTTAAAGGTTAATATACTTGACAACCTAGGACATAGTTCAAGGTCTTATGACTCTCAGATGTAATTTGATTCTCGATTATTCTTCTTGATTCAAAAGTTGAGCTTTCTGTTATTCAAATTTCTTTGATTCACTCGCATGCTATTATTGTCATATTTTTATACTTGCGGGCATTCGTGCTCACTCTTGCATAATAACATTGCATCTAAGAATGAACGATGTGATGAGCCTTCCAGTAGCAAGGGAAAAGGAAAAGTTAACAAGTATTAAAGAGTTGTTATATTATTGAAAAAGTTAAAGTTCAAGACTTATGTGTAATGGTAAGACTTATTTGTTTACATTTCTGCAACAGAGATATAAGGTTAAGTATAACCTGGGATTGATTTTGTATTTATTATTTCAGATGTTGTAACCCTATTATAGGGAGATGATGGATTATTTATCTATTAAATGAATTTTATTATTTATGGGTAGATAGTCATATGATATTTGAACAGTGAACACCAAATCCTGTGGAAATTAAGATACCGGATTTGGGGGTGTCACAAGTTGGTATCAAAGCCGTAGGTTATGAACCTTAGGTGGGGGAAAACCTTAGGATAATAGCCTTCGAGAACATAGTAATGATAACTCTCATTGAGATTTAAGAAAGATAATAAATTTCCTTATTGCTATGTGTTTATAATTATATAATTGCTAGAGTATCGATTATCATCACTTCATATCTAAGGGTTAAAAAAATTATTTTGTTGGGATGTCAGATGCTGGAGGATCTAGTCAGCCCAGGGATGTTATACCCCTAGAGACTAGAGATGAGGAGCCCCGAGACATACATACAGTCTAGGAGCAGCTAGTTCAGCCAAAGCCATCTCCTTTGATCACAGTCGTTGGTTGGGAGCATGAGCCAGAGGTTGACTTAGAGGAGGATCCTGAGGAGTTTGAGATCCCGGCTGAGGCAGCAGAGGAGAAGGATGAAAACCCTGAGGAGTTCCCACTGAACTTTATCAGCGCTGAGATGTATGATGAATTATATGAATGTAACATAGAGTTACGAGATACGATTCAGGAGCTGAGGGAGCAGACGGTTACTCAACGGACTACCATCGAGCAAAAGGATGGTGAAGTTGAGACACTCCACACTCGTCTTGGAAATGTGGAGTGGGACTTGGTTCATGAGAAGGGCCAAAGTGAGCAGAATTCAGAGGAGATAGAAAGGTTGAAGAATGAGTTGAAAGAGAAATCAGAAAAACTCGCCATAGCAGAGGAAGCTTGGGTGAGCAATTCACGACGTGCAGATCTTGTAGAGGATAATGCGCGTACAAAGAGGGCTAAGGTTGAAGAGACGGGCTACACGTTTCTGAGGGCAATTGATGAGGCTCAGGACCGGGTTATGAGCTATCAAGTTCAGTTCGAGGGAATGCTTGGGTATATGCTAGATCGCGGGACTATGTCCCGCATTATGGAGGAAGAGCGTAGCAGAGCTGTTCGACGCCTTAGTAGGCCTTGATAGGGACAATATGATTATGTGAATGCTTAACTGATAGTTAATAATATAATTTCTAATGTGGTTGTAAACAAATGAATATTATGATGATTTAAATCCTGAGGATTCTTTATCTCGGGATAGTTGATGTAAATGGCAGAGATGCTATCGTACTATGCTTAAAACTTTTGATTTTAATAAAATATCAAGGTTTATTTGAAATGAGATGTGTTAAGTGATTATGTTAAATATTTAAGTTAAGTCTTAAGTATTTAAGAGATTGAATAAAGATCGAATAAGCGTATATCTTAACAGAAATATACCGCCAAGAAAAAGACAAAACCGTCGACAAGCCCAAGAAATGTCAACCAATAATAATAACAACAATGAGGCCAATGCGAACCCCGTTCAGCAGTTAGTGAACCTGTTAGTTAGAGCAATGAACAATCAGCCTCAAGCTCCACCGAACACTTCGTTTAAGGACTTTAAGGAGGTGGGACCGCCGGAGTTCAAAGGGTCCACGAACCCGATAGAAGCCCAGACTTGGGTTATGGAGATAGAGAAAGTTTTCGATGTCACCCGAGTTAGGGAAGACTAGAAGACCGCCTACGCAACGTTCATGTTAAAATCAGAAGCCAGCTACTGGTGGTAGAAAAATAAGGTCAGGCGAAGAGAGGGTGTAATAACCTAGGAAAGGTTCAAGGAAATATTTTTTGAGATGTACTTCCTTACCAGCTCCCAGAATTAAATGAAGGAGCAGTTTCAAGAGTTAAAGCAGGGCAATATGTCCGTGCCAGATTACGAGGCAAAGTTTAACAAGTTAGCTAGGTTCGCCCAATATCAAGTGCATAGTGAAGAGAGAAAGGCTAGGCGATTTGAGCAGGGACTGAAACCCTAGTTGTATAGCAAAGTGTCAATGTTTCAATTGAACAATTTTGCAAAGCGGTAACCAAGTACAACCAGGATCAAAAGAAGAAGAAGAAGAATGAAAGTGAGTGGAAATAATAAGGCTAGTGGCAGCAATACGGGAGGACGCAATAATCAAAAACGAAGGTGGAATGGTAACCCGTCAAACCAGCAAGGGAGTCAGAAGAAAAGAATAGATGCATGCCCAACCTGCAAAAAGGCTCACTTGGGAGTCTGCATGAAGGGGAAAAGAGTTTGCTATACTTAGTGGTCAGGAAGGCCACATAGCACCTAACTGCCCAAACTCTAAGAAGGGCGCCTGCTATACATATGGGTCAAAGGATCACTTGCCTAGGAACTGTCCCAAGAAGGCATCTGGAGGGGCAGGGGCAGGTGGAAACAAGGGAAATAATGGTGGAAACTCTCTTACAATTACAGGACCAACTTCAACAAACCGACCAACTGCAAGGACATTCAACATGACAGTGCAGGATGTTATGCAGTCTCGTGATGTGGTGTCAGGTATCATTCCTATCAATAAAGTCAATGCTTATATTATATTTAATTTGGGTTCTACTTGTTCATTTATATCTAATGACTTTGAAAAAACTTAGAATTTCATAAGGACGAGTTAGAATACCCTATGAACATAGAGATTACAAACAGGGAAGTGATTCCTATTAAGTATATACAAAAGAACTGTAGGGTGGATATTAAGGGTAACGTTATGAACGTAGATCTTATCCCGATTAAACTTGGGGAATTTGACATTATTCTGGGAATGGATTGGCTATTCAATTATGGGGCTGTAATTGATTGTCAGAAAAAATGTACTAACCTTATAATCCCGTCAAAGGTTGTGTTTTATGGAAGCAAATCGCCTAGACTAGCGAGTTATCTGACGATGATGCAAGCCAGGAATTTATTAGGACAAGGCTGTATAGGATATTTAGCCTACATAGTCGATAGTCGTAAAGAGAATCCGAAGTTAGAGGAAATACCAGTCGTAAGGGACTACATGGATGTGTTCCCGGACGATCTGCCAGGACTTCCGCCGGATAGGGAAGTAGAATTCGTGATCGATTTGGCACCAGGAACAACTCCAATATCGAAAGCACCGTACTAGATAACTCCGGTAGAAATGAAAGAATTAATTGTTCAGCTACAAGAGCTACTGGATAAGAAATATATTCAACCGAGCGTATCACCGTGGGGAGTGCCGGTATTATTCGTTAAGAAGAAGGATGGGATGATGCGGCTTTGCATCAATTATAGAGAGTTAAACAAGGTTACCATTAAGAACAGGTACCCATTGCCAAGAATTGATGAACTGTTTGATCAATTAAAGGGAGTTAGATATTTCTCAAAGATAGACCTAAGAAGTGGTTATCATCAGCTAAAGGTGAGGCCAGAAGCTATTTCGAAGAACGCGTTTAGGACTCGGTATGGTCACTACGAGTTTTTGGTTATGTTATTTGGTTTAACAAATTTGCCTGCGGTGTTTATGGGCGTAATGAAGGGAGTGTTCAAGCCGTTTTTGGACAAATTCGTGGTGGTCTTTATCGATGACATTTTAGTGTACTCGAAGACCAAGGAGGAACATGTAGAACACCTGAAGGTGACATTAGAGGCATTTAGAATACCTACGCTTCCACTAATGATCCATTGCTTAATTAGTCTATTTATTTCTATTATCCTAAATATTCCATTCACATTTAATTATACCCAGTTCGTCAAACTTACCACACGTTATGAGTTCAGGAACTTTCCACAATCATATGAGTTTAAGAACTTGTCCTAGATAGACCATTGACGTCCATTCGCTGAGGGGTTCAAAAAATTTCATATAATTATGAGTCACGAACTTACCATAAGTATGAGTTTTAAGAACTCGCAACTAATCTTATATTCTCTACCTATCCGTTATACACATGAGAAAAGAATCTCCTTCTCATCATACATATAGCGAATAGTGCGACACCGACATTTCATTGATTATCAATGTGATAAACTAAGTAGTCGTTAGACCAAGCACAAAACCCCCGTCCATACAAAAGTTTGTACAACTCAGCTATCACATGAGTCCTTAATTGAAATCCCACATAATCCTAGCTCCCTCAATACTCGATAAGAATTTTATTTAATCCGTATGTACAATACTACAACTCTTTCCTGAGTTTAACTCGTACTATATCATAGTACCACTATCATACATCAATTCTGCTATAAAGATTTCAACCATTTGATTGATCATCTGTCCTTTTTATGACCTCATCAGATCACGTTGTGATCTCATACTATAATCGTATTATATTACGATTCTTTCCTATCTTATGATCGTTTTGTTTTACGATCTTCATTCACTTTATACTTTTAGTCTTTTAGACTCTACCTATTCATTACTAGAGTTTATCTTTATCATAAGAGTTAGGTAACTCTTGATTTTATAACTTGTCAGTTTCTTCTTTAAATCTTATTGACTTACATATACCTTGCCCAATTTCATCGCTTAAATTTCAAACTCTATTTAATTTTATTCCTTATCCTCATCACTGCAGTTATAGCCTAAGGTAAGCCTACCTATGGTTTATAACCTACAGCTCTGATACCAAATGTGACGCCCCCAAATTCAGATCCCCCAGAACCTCAGACCTGGTACATTATGATACATCATTTCTATAACTAATGCGGAAGATATAAACATAAATTATTTATACAATAAACTTTTACACATAATTCCTAAGGTCTGTTAACCTTAACTGATTACCTGTATTCAATATTCTATACGACATACAATGTCTTTTGCTTTCAATACTATTACAATTTTAACCGTATAATAATCTAATTCTGGAACTTGTCTATGCCTTTGCCTGTCTCCGAAGTTTCGTTTTAATCTGAAATATTTATCATAATATAGCAAGGGTGAGCAACAAGTTTGCCCAGCAAGTTTTAAATACAACAAGGATATATCATAATTGAAAGAAAGAATAAACTTTCGAATTTTCAATAATATAATAATTGTGAAAGAGCATAAATCAGAGTTTCAATAAATGAATGACTGAATCAATAACGTTTAATGTCAACAAGGACAACGAACAATTTTAACTGAACCTTATGGTAATGAAGGTGATCAACCTTTCATACCTAATGAACATATGCAACATGCACTAAGTATAAATTAATAATCAGTATAGATGTGAAAAATTAACAATGATTAATCACGAACATGCTTTACAATAACAACTCGAGTTCGAGTTAGGAAACTTGCCTGAACCGTCGATTATTGCTACGCAATTTAAGTTAATCACTTTATTGAAAAGACCTTTGTTTCTCTTCCTTCTTCTTCTCCATAAGCTTTGTTAGGAACCTAAGAAACATCAAAACTCTCCCTCTCTTTCTTCCCTCTCTTGTCCGAATCCTTCATGGCTCCCTATCTCTCTCTTGGTTACTTTTTCTAAGTTAAGGAATGAATATAATGAAAGAGAAAATACATTGAAGTATACTTTAGTTGTGGTGGTTAGTGGAGATATTTTGTATATCTATTATTATCTCACAACAACTCTCTATCTCTCTCTCTCTCTCTCTCTCTCTCTCTCTCTCTCTCTCTCTCTCTCTCTCTCTCTCTCTCTCTCTCTCTCTCTCTCTCTCTCTCTCTCTCTCTCTCTTCTCTCTCTCTCTCTCTCTCTCTTCTTATCATTGCATAAGGGTTGCTTGTGGACTAAAGGTTGCTTGTTAGGTTGGTGAAATGATAAGGCTCAAACCAAAGCTTGACAACTTATGTGGTAGTTCACCAACTAAAGCTATTTAATCATTAAATGCCTCCCCCCTTATTCTTCCTCCTAAATTTCGGCCCTATGGCCTTCATGGGCTCAAATTTATTTTCTTTTCAAAGCCCAAATAGCTTACTTAGCATCCCATAGGTCCTCACTCAATTGGGCCACCAATTGAGCTACTCAAACAAATCTTTGGGCTTGAAATTTTTATTCTTTGGACTTGCAAAACAACATAGTTTATACTATTTAACTTTTTATTCTCTCCTAATTATTTAGTTAGGGTTTCTATTCCCATCCCTAATTGGACTTAAGCTTGGGCCTTTCTTTAATTCCTTTAGGCTTGCTAATTTTATTATTTAGCTTACTAACTAAAATAAACGTGGGCTTCCACCAATATTTAAATTGGGCCATCATAATACTTGTCCCATACATGATATATTGGCTAGTTTATCAACTTAGTTGCCATTAAATCCAATTAACTACAAGTCCAATGCTTAAATAAACAATTGGGCTACTTATTCAATTCCTTGGGCCATATAATTATCTTAGTCCATTAAATCTATTATCACTAGAACTAATGCTCAATATTTTTGATATATACATATTGTTAATTTTCTCTATATACAAAATAAATGTATACACATTATATAATGTATATTTATTTAATCATACACATAATTCACATACCTAATTTATATATTAGGTCACCAAACTTTATAGGTATCGTAGTACCTTATCCTTAATATTCCATCAAACACATATAGATTCATCTCTAGGGTTTAGAAATTTTGTAACCCATAATTCCTCTATTCTCAATCAAATAATACACCATTTAGGTTCTTTTTTAAATTTTTTAACTAAAATCTCAACTTCCCATCTAGGTTTTATTCCTTAATCTTTATTTAATCATTTAAAATCTTATAAATTCTCGGGTTGTCACATTCAACCCTTCCTCTAAGAATTCCGTCCCCGAAATTTACCTTACACCTTACACCTTTCATACTCATCATCACATGCTACCCAAAACATCACTCACCAGAGTTAAATTTTTCAAATCATGCTGAGGAGTCATATAGACTACGAACTTTCATTTTCAAAAAAGTTATACAGAAATTCATCTACTAACCTTCATGACTTACGGACATAGAGGGTAATTAGCCCGTTATGCCCTATACTTATTAAGTACTACGTGTCGGAATAATTTTTCCCCGTTCCTCTTATTCGCCTTAGGCGCGTAAAATTTTCCCAAATTTTGGGATGTTTACCTCAGTCTTATCGGATTCCGCACCAAAATCATTTGGTTCGGGAAAATCTTCAAAGAACGCTCATAATTTTCATAAACGTTGGTTTAGCTGAATCAAATAGCTTAGACTCATACCAATAATTCAATTTTAATCGAAATATTTATGTATAGCCAAACCCCGTTGGCAAAAAAAATATTTTGAAAATGACGTCATGATACCGTTATGTATTTACAGCCCGTTTGAGGATTCCGTCATTGTGTGACATTGTTATAACACATCATACAATAGTGGGACAACGATTTTTAGATCGAATTCAACACTAAGTATTCGTGTATTTACAACTTCATCAACTTTTTATCATCTCTGCACTAGGTTACATGATGCATCAATGATAAATAAAACACATTTTGATATTTCAAATCATTGTCGTCAAGCCAAAATAATTAGCATAGACTATTCTTTAAACTGTTCAAAAATCATTGTAAATCAATTTTATCATCTCAACAGGTGACGATGTGTCAGTGTCCCGAAGTCCACACATACACACTAGTCACCGGAATTTGAGAATAAAAATTTATTTTTAAAAGGCATATAGTGCGTATTTATCTTGATGTAAAAAATTTTGAAGTCTAGCATAGCTAGAAGATTTAGAATACCTACGCTTCCACTAATGATCCGTTGCTTAATCAGTCTATCTATTACTATTATCCTAAATACTCCATTCACACTTAATTATACATAGTTCGTCAAACTTACCACACGTTATGAGTTCAGGAACTTTCCACAATCATATGAGTTTAAGAACTTGTCCTAGACAGACCATTGGCGTCCATTCATTGAGGGGTTCAAAACATTTCATATAATTATGAGTCACGAACTTACCATAAGTATGAGTTTTAAGAACTCACAACTAATCTTATATTCTCTACCTATCCGTTATACACATGAGAAAAGAATCACCTTCTCATCATACATATAGCGAATAGCGCGACACCGATATTTCAATGATTATCAATGTGATAAACTAAGTAGTCGTTAGACCAAGCACAAAACCCCCGCCCATACAAAAGTTTGTACAACTCAGCTATCACATGAGTCCTCAATTGAAATCCCACATAATCTTAGCTCCCTCAATACTCGATCCGAATTTTATTTAATCCGTATCTACAATACTACAACTTTTTCCTAAGTTTAACTCGTACTATATCATAGTACCACTATCATACAGCAATTTTGCTAAAAAGTTTTCAATCATTTGATTGATCATTTGTCCTTTTTATGACCTCATCAGATCACGTTGTGATCTCATACTATAATCGTATTATATTACGATTCTTTTCTATCTTATGATCGTTTTGTTTTACGATCTTCATTCACTTTATACTTTGTCTTTTAGACTCTACCTATTCATTACTAGAGTTAATCTTTATCATAAGAGTTAGGTAACTCTTGATTTTATAACTTGTCAGTTTCTTCTTTAAATCTTATTGACTTACATATACCTTGCCCAAATACATCACTTAAATTTTAAACTATATTTGAGTTTATTCCTTATCCTCATCACTGCGGTTATAGCCTAAGATAACCCTACTTAAGGTTTATAACCTACAGCTCTGATACCAACTGTGACGTCCCCAAATTCAGATCCCCCATAACCTCAGACCTGGTACATTATGATACATCATTTCTATAACTAATGCGGAAGATATAAACATAAATTATTTATATAATAAACTTTTACACATAATTCCCAAGGTCTGTTAATCTTAACTAATTACCTATATTCAATATTCTATACGACATGCAATGTCATTTGCTTTCAATACTATTACAATTTTAACCGTATAATAATTCAATTCTGGAACTTGTTTATGCCTTTGCCTGTCTCCGATGTTTCGTTTTAATCTGAAATGTTTATCATGATATAGCAAGGGTGAGCAACAAGTTTGCCCAGCAAGTTTTAAATACAACAAGGATATATCATGATTGAAAGAAAGAATAAGCTTTCGAATTTTCAACAATATAATAATTGTGAAGGAGCATAAATCAGAGTTTTAATAAATGAATGCCTGAATCAATAATGTTTAATGTCAACAAGGACAATGAATAATTTTAACTGAACCTTATGGTAATGAAGGTGATCAACCTTTCATACCTGATGAACATATGAAATATGCACTAAGTACGAATCAATAATCAGTATGGATGTGAATAATCAATAATGATTAATCACGAACATACTTTACAATAACGACTCAAGTTCGAGTTAGGAAACTTGCCTGAACCGTCGATTACTGCTACGCAATTTAAGTTAATCGCTTTATTGAAAAGACCTTTGTTTCTCTTCCATCTTCTTCTCTATAAGCTTTGTTAGGAACCTAAGAAACATCAAAACTTTCCCTCTCTTTCTTCCCTCTCTTGTCCGAATCCTTTATGGCTCCCTCTCTTTCTCTTGGTTACTTTTTCTAAGTTAAGGAATAAATATGATGAAAAAGAAAATACATTGAAGTATACTTTAGTTGTGGTGGTTAGTGGAGATATTTTGTATATCTATTATTATCTCCCAACAACTCTCTCTCTCTCTCTCTCTCTCTCTTCTTATCATTGCATAAGGGTTGCTTGTGGACTAAAGGTTGCTTGTTAGGTTGGTGAAATGATAACGCTCAAACCAAAGCTTGACAACTTATGTGGTAGTTCACCAACTAAAGCTACTTAATCATTACATGCCTCCCCCCTTATTCCTCCTCCTAAATTTTTGCCCTATGGCCTTCTTGGGCTGAAATTTATTTTCTTTTTAAAGCCCAAATAGCTTACTTAACATCCCATAGGTCCTCACTCAATTGGGCCACCAATTGAGCTACTCAAACAAATCTTTGGGCTTGAAATTTTTATTCTTTGGACTTGCAAAACAACATAGTTTATATTATTTAATTTTTTATTCTCTCCTAATCATTTAGTTAAGGTTTCTATTCCCATCCCTAATTGGACTTAAGCTTGGGCCTTCCTTTAATTCCTTTAGGCTAGCTAATTTTATTATTTAGCTTACTAACTAAAATGAACGTGGGCTTCCACCAATATTTAAATTGGTCCATCATAATACTTGTCCCATACATGATATATATTGGCTAGTTTATCAACTTAGTTGCCATTAAATCCAATTAACTACAAGTCCAATGCTTAAATAAACAATTAGGCTACTTATTCAATTCCTTGGGCCATACAATTATCTTAGTCCATTAAATCTATTATCACTATAACTAATGCTCAACATTTTTGATATATACATATTCTTAATTATCTCTATATAAAAAGTAAATGTATACACATTATATAATGTATATTTATTTAATCATACACATAATTCACATACCTAATTTATATATTAGGTCACCAAACTTTATAGGTATCGTAGTACCTTATCCTTAATATTCCATCAAACACATATAGATTCATCTCTAGGGTTTAGAAATTTTGTAAACCATAATTCCTCTATTCTCAATCAAATAATACACCATTTAGGTTCTTCTTTAAAAATTTTAACTAAATCCTCAAATTCCCATCTAGGTTTTATTCCTTAACCATTATTTAATAATTTAAAATCATATAAATTCTCGAGTTGTCACATTCACCCCTTCTTCTAAGAATTTCGTCCTCGAAATTTACCTTATACCTTACACCTTTCATACTCACCATCACATGCTACCCAAAACATCACTCACCAGAGTTAAATTTTTTAAATCATGTTGAGGAGTCATATAGACTACGAACTTTTATTTTCAAAAAGGTTATACAGAAATTCATCCGCTAACCGTCATGACTTACGGACACAGAGGGTAATTAGCCCGTTATGCCATGTTCTTATTCAGTACTACTTGTCGGAACAATTTTTTTCCCGTTCCTCTTTTCCGCCTTAGGCGCATAAAATTTTTCCAAATTTTGGGATGCTTACCTCAGTCTTATCGGATTTCGCAACAAAACCATTTGGTTCAGAAAAATTTTCAAAGAACGTTCAGAATTTTCATAAACGTTGGTCAAGCTGAATCAAATAGCTTAGACTCATTTCAATAATTCAATTTCAATCAAAATATTTATGTATAGCCAAACCCCGTTAGCAAAAATAATATTTTAAAAATGACGTCATGATACCGTACTGTATTTACAGCCCGTTTGAGGATTCAGTCATTGTGTGACTTTGTTATAACACATCATACAATAGTGGGACAACAATTTTTAGATCGAATTCAACACTAAGAATTCCTATATTTACATCTTCGCCAATTTTTTATCATCTCTACACCAGGTTACATGATGCATCAATGATAAATAAAACACATTTTGATATTTCAAATCATTTTCGTCAAGCCAAAAAAATTAGCATAGACTATTCTTTAAACGGTTAAAAAATCATTGTAATTCAGTTTTATCATCTCAACATGTAACGACGTGTCAATGTCCCGAAGTCCACACATACACACTAGTCACCGGAATTTGAGAATAAAAATTTATTTTTAAAAGGCTCATAGAGCGTATTTAGTTTGATGTCAAAAATTTCAAAGTCTAGCATAGCTAGAAGATTAAGAATACCTACGCTTCCACTAATGATCCATTGCTTAATCAGTCTATCTTTTCCTATTATCCTATATACTCCATTCACACTTAATTATACCCAGTTCGTCAAACTTACCACACGTTATGAGTTCAGGAACTTTCCACAATCATATGAGTTTAAGAACTTGTCCTAGACAGACCATTGGTGTCCATTCGCTGAGGGGTTCAAAACATTTCATATAATTATGAGCCACGAACTTACCATAAGTATGAGTTGTAAGAACTCGCAACTAATCTTATATTCTCTACCTATCCGTTATACACATGGGAAAAGAATCACCTTCTCATCATACATATAGCGAATAGCGCGACACCGACATTTCAATGATTATCAATGTGATAAACTAAGTAGTCGTTAGAACAAGCACAAAACCCCCGCCCATACAAAAGTTTGTACAACTCAGCTATCACATGAGTCCTCAATTAAAATCCCACATAATCATAGCTCCCTCAATACTCGACACGAATTTCATTTAATCCGTATCTACAATACTACAACTCTTTACTGAGTTTAACTCGTACTATATCATAGTACCACTATCATACAACAATTCTGCTATAAAGTTTTCAACCATTTGATTGGTCAAATGTCCTTTTTATGACCTCATCAGATCACGTTGTGATCTCATACTATAATCGTATTATATTACGATTCTTTCCTATCTTATGATCGTTTTGTTTTACGATCTTCTTTCACTTTATACTTTTAATCTTTTAGACTCTACCTATTCATTACTAGAGTTTATCTTTATCATAAGAGTTAGGTAACTCTTGATTTTATAACTTGTCAGGATTCTTCTTTGAATCTTATTGACTTACATATACCTTGCCCAATAACATCGCTTAAATTTCAAACTATATTTTAGTTTACTCCTTATCCTCATCACTGCGGTTATAGCCTAGGGTAACCCTACCTAAGGTTTATAACCTGCAGCTCTGATACCAACTGTGACGTCCCCAAATCCGGATCCCCCCAGAACCTCGAACCTGGTACATTACGATACATCATTTCTATAACTAATGCGGAAGATATAAATATAAATTGTTTATACAATAAAATTTTACACATAATTCCCAAGGTCTGTTAACCTTAACTGATTACCTGTATTCAATATTCTATACGACATACAATGTCATTTGCTTTCAATACTATTACAATTTTAATCGTATAATAATCCAATTCTGGAACTTGTCTATGCCTTTGCCTGTCTCCGAAGTTTCGTTTTAATCTGAAATGTTTATCATGATATAGCAAGGGTGAACAACAAGTTTGCCCAGCAAGTTTTAAATACAACAAGAATATATCATGATTATAAGAAAGAATATGCTTTCGAATTTTCAACAATATAATAATTATGAATGAGCATAAATCAGAGTTTCAATAAATGAATGACTGAATCAATAATGTTTAATGTCAACAAGGACAATGAACAATTTTAACTGAACCTTATGGTAATGAAGGTGATCAGCCTTTCATACCTGATGAACATATGCAACATGCACTAAGTACGAATCAATAATCAGTATAGATGTGAATAATCAACAATGGTTAATCACGAACATACTTTACAATAACAACTCGAGTTCGAGTTAAAAAACTTGCATGAACCGTCGATTACTGCTACACAATTTAAGTTAATCGCTTTATTGAAAAGACCTTTGCTTCTCTTCCTTCTTCTTCTCCATAAGCTTTGTTAGGAACCTAAGAAACATCAAAACTCTCCCTCTCTTTCTTCCCTCTCTTGTCCGAATCCTTCATGGCTCCCTATCTCTCTCTTGGTTACTTTTTCTAAGTTAAGGAATGAATATGATGAAAAAGAAAGTACATTGAAGTATACTTTAATTGTGGTGGTTAGTGGAGATATTTTGTATATCTATTATTATCTCCCAACAACTCTCTCTCTCCCTCTCTTCTTATCATTGCATAAGGGTTGCTTGTGGACTAAAGGTTGCTTGTTAGGTTGGTGAAATGATAAGGCTCAAACCAAAGCTTGACAACTTATGTGGTAGTTCACTAACTAAAGATACTTAATCATTACATGCCTCCCCCCTTATTCCTCCTCCTAAATTTCGGCCCTATGGCCTTCTTGGGCTCAAATTTATTTTCTTTTTAAATCCCAAATAGCTTAGTTAGCATCCCATAGGTCCTCACTCAATTGGGCCACCAATTGAGCTACTCAAACAAATCTTTGGGCTTGAAATTTTTATTCTTTGGACTTGCAAAATAATATAGTTTATACTTTTTAAGTTTTTTATTCTCTCATAATCATTTATTTAGGGTTTCTATTCCCATCCCTAATTGGACTTAAGCTTGGGCCTTTCTTTAATTCCTTTAGGCTTGCTAATTTTATTATTTAGCTTACTAACTAAAATAAACATGGGCTTCCACCAATATTTAAATTGGGCCATCATAATACTTGTCCCATACATGATATATTGGCTAGTTTATCAACTTAGTTGCCATTAAATCCAATTAACTACAAGTCCAATGCTTAAATAAACAATTGGGCTACTTATTCAATTCCTTGGGCCATATAATTATCTTAGTCCATTAAATCTATTATCACTAGAACTAATGCTCAATATTTTTGATATATACATATTGTTAATTATCTCTATATACAACATAAATGTATACACATTATATAATGTATATTTTTTTAATCATCCACATAATTCACATACCTAATTTATATATTAGGTCACCAAACTTTATAGGTATTGTAGTACCTTATCCTTAATATTCCATCAAACACATATAGATTCATCTCTAGGGTTTAGAAATTTTGTAAACCATAATTCCTCTATTCTCAATTAAATAATACACCATTTAGGTTCTTCTTTAAAATTTTTAACTAAATCCTCAAATTTCCATCTAGGTTTTATTCCTTAACCTTTATTTAATCATTTAAAATCTTATAAATTCTCGGGTTGTCACAGTGCTTATGCAAAATGGCAGAGTCATTGCGTATGCGTCACGACAGTTGAAGGATTACGAGAAGGGGTATCCAACCCACGATCTAGAATTGGTGGCGGTGGTATTCGCTTTGAAGATTTGGAGACACTATCTCTGTGGAGAGAAGTGTGAAATATATATAGACCACAAAAGTCTAAAATATATTTTAACCCATGAAATTTGAATATGCGTCAGAAAAGATGGTTAGAACTAATTAAGGACTACGATTGTGATATCTTATACCACCCAGGTAAAGCGAATGTAGTAGCCGACGCCTTAAGGAGAAAGGGTAGGGAGAAGTTAATGATGCTAACAGCACAGGAAGAGTTGATTTCAGTAATGGAAAAGCTGGAATTGGAAGTAGGATATCCAATGGAAACTGAAGAGAAGCTGTTCCAGATGCAAGCCTGGTATAACTCTATTGGATAAGGTTAAGGAAGCTCAAATCCTAGATAAGGAATGTGAGGAAGCAAAGAAAAAGATATCTGAAGGAACAGAACTAAAATTCAAAATGGACAATGAGGGATTGTTGAGGTTTGAAAATAGAGTTTGGGTACCGCCAGTACCAGAAATCATGGAGGACATTCTAAGAGAGGCTCATAGTTTGAGGTATTTATTTAATCTCGGAAAGTACCAAGATGTATCAAGATTTATGACAACATTTTTGGTGGCCAAATATGAAGAGAGACGTTGCCGATTGTGTTACCAAGTGTCTGACCTGTCAGAGAGTGAAGGCAGAACATCAGAGACCGAGTGGTTTGCTACAACCTCTAGAGATCCCAGAATGGAAATGGGAACATATTACGATGGATTTCGTGGTGGGCCTTCCGACGACCAAGAAAGGCTACGACGCAGTATGGGTTATCGTTGATCGATTGACAAAATTCGCACACTTCCTTCCGATCAGAATCAGATTTAACCTAGATCAGTTGGCGAAGTTATATGTGAAAGAGATTGTTTCGAGGCATGGAGTACTAGTGTCTATTATTTTCGATCGTGATCCGCGCTTCACATCGAATTTCTGGAAACGACTACAGGAATGCATGCGGACACAGTTGAGAATGAGTACAGTTTATCACCCTCAAACTGATGGGCAAAGCGAAAGGACAATCCAGACCTTAGAGGATATGCTGAGAGCATGCATCATGGATTTTAAAGGCAATTGGGATGATCACATACCGCTTGTGGAATTCGGTTATAACAATAGTTACCACGCTAGTATTGATATGCCGCCTTACGAAGCGTTATACGGAGTACCAGTGTCTATTGTTTTCTATATATATATATGTGTGTGATCGTAACATGTTTTCTAACGTGTAATCATGTTTTAAAATAATCATTTACACATGAATATGCCTTAATTAGATTTTTTTGTGAAATTATAGAGTTTTCATTAACGTATTTTCAAAGTTCTCTGTTTAGAACTATTTTGATAATTAAGATAAGATATGATTATATGGATATCTATAGATGTTAATATCATGCGTTGTATAATGTAATACATGAATTATAGTGATCACACCATAGAATTTTGATAAAATTGGGGGTTTCATGAATAAAAAAGTATAAGGGTTGTATGAATAACCCATATGGGTAAATTAAATGCTTTAATCGTATGTCTAACTTAAAATTGACACTTGATTATGATAATACATGTTTAAACAAAGAAACCAAACTTTGAACGGATGGATTCGGAGTTATAACGAATCTGTGACGTAAACTTTTATGTTTTTCTTCAAAACTATCAAGAACACCAAGAACGGTGAAATTTCATGATTTCATTCTATTAATTGCAAGATTTAAGATGTTAAAAATATGTTAATAACATTGTATGATATTTCTATGAAGTTTATACTTCATAGAAATCACGGTACTAGTTTGATTTGCATTTAATTGGGATTATTGGGCCAATAAAATGTCAAAATCTCGAACCAAAAAATGTACCAGTAGTATGACCTGCCCCAGCGGGTCCCCATAGCCATAAAGCACCGCCCCAACGAGGGTGGGTGCTGTCCGGGAGTTTTTTTTGGTTTCCAAACTATTTTGACCTCCTGTAGAAAAATAATCATAACTTCTTCATACAAACTCTGATTAAGGCAATTCAGAATGATTCGGAAAGATAACGAGTATACCTACAACTTTTATTTTTTAAGTTTTTTGATTTGAAGTCGTTAAAAGGGGTCAAATTGGCCATCTTTGTGAGTGATGCGTATTCATAGGCAATCGGAGGACGCCGAACATGCACTTACGCAAGTATAGTGCTCTCGACGATAAAAGATGTTGTTCTAAGTTATAAAACATGAATATTATATGATTTGAAGTTCATGTTAATAAACTAAGTTATTGACATGTATAAGATAATGTGAAGGTTCAAGTTAACAAACTAAGTGCGAACTGAATATTGTGATCGTAAAACTTGATTATGATTGTTTGAAGGATTATACCTATATGATATGCATATTGTAAACTCATACTCATGTTGTGGTTATTTAATAAGTTAACACTAGAAACCAAGTTCTAAGTTGACTTAAATGAAAAGTTCAATAGTTGAACATAGAAGTTATGAAACTAATCAACATCGTATGCATAATGTAATGTGTAGGACATTGAGGAATTGAATTATAACTAGATTTGTAGCTTGCGTATGAGGCAAGTATTCTATCCCTAACTTATTATTGTTGAGCAAGTATCCTAAACTCAAATCTTTACATTGAGCAAGTTATAGACTTAAATTCTATATCGAGCAAGTTCTTATCTTTGATTATTCAAGTTCAAGATTTTATATGAGATGTTATGATTCTTTTAAAAGTATCACTTCAGTTATACAATACTTATTCGATTGTATACTCTTGAGAAGTTATTATTCAAGTTGAATATCATCTATTATTGAATCCTTTAAGACTAGTGAACCCTTATTGATTCGACTGGTCCATAGTTGATGAACATTCTAAATTTAAGAACTGTTATGGAGTTTATCCAAATAAAACTTTCTTTGGTGCGGACTCTGATGTCAAACTGAGATGAACAACCCTAATATAGTGGATTGATGATGCTTTAAGCGTTGAGGTATTGTGTACAGTATTGGTACGAAGGGCTAATCTCCCTAAGTACGAGAAGTAAAGTCCATAGTCTTATGACTGTTAAAGGTTTAAAGGTTAATATACTTGACAACTTAGGACATAGTTCAAGGTCTTATGACTCTCAGATGTAATTTGATTCTCGATTATTATTCTTGATTCAAAAGTTGATCTTTCTGTTTTTCAAATTTCTTTGATTCACTCGCATGTTATTATTGTCATATTTTTATACTTGCGGGCATTCGTGCTCACTCTTGCATAATAACATTGCAGCTAAAAATGAACGATGTGATGAGCCTTCTAGTAGCAAGGGAAAATGAAAAGTTAACAAGTGTTGAAGACTTATTATGTTATTGAAAAAGTTAAAGTTCAAGACTTATGTGTAATGGTTAAGACTTATTTGTTTACGTTTTCGCAACAGAGATTTAAGGTTAAGTATAACCTAGGATTGATTATGTATTTATTATTTCAGATGTTGTAACCCTATTATAGGGAGATGATGAATTATTTATCTATTAAATGAATTTCATTATTTATGGGTAAATAGTCATATGATATTTGAACAGTGAATACCAAATCCTGTGGAAATTAAGATACCGGATTTGGGGGTGTCACAATCCCCTACTTATTGGTCTATGGCATGAAAGCAGTACTTCCCATAGAAGTAGAAATGGAGTCCCTGCGAGTGTTAATAGACGCTCAGATGGAAAAAGATCAGTGGTTGCAAGAGCGGTACCACCAGATGTCCCTGATAGATGAAAAGAGGGCTATAACCATTTTTCACAGGCAATTATATCAGCAAAGGATTGCCCGATCATACAACAAGAATGTCCGAATCCAATAATTCAAAGAGAACGACTTGGTATTGAAGAAAGTTCTGGCCAACCAAGAAGAAGCCAAAGGAAAGTTCAACCCAAATTGGGAAGGCCCTTTCATTGTCAAAGAAGTGTTGACAGGAGGAGCTATCAGATTGCAAGAAATTAATAGAAATGAATTTCCCCAGCTTATCAATTCAGACACCGTGAAAAGGTATTATGTCTAAAACATTTGCCGGCCATCATCCTGGTCCTGCGAATCAAATCCAATCAGTTCTAGTTTTTACAAAGCCTGAACTATGAATGACCTGATCTCCCTCAACGAGGGAGTACGTACGCATCCATTCCTGGTGCAGTCAGACCAAATAAAAAATTCAAAAACCCTCCAAACCAAAACAAAAGTTTTAAAACCCATCAAACCTAAAAGAAACACTTCTAAAACCTTTCACACAAAACTCGAACTACGAATGACCTGATCTCCCTCAACTCGGGAGTACGTAGGCAGCCATTCATGGTGCAGTTTGACCATCAAAGAAAAATAAAAAACAAATAAAAACCAGTCCTAAGAAATCGAAACCTTATAAAACCCAAATATTATCAAGTCTCCCTAGTCAACAAGCCCTGCTGAGATATTCTCCGAAATCTCAATGTCAATCCATCAAGGAAAAGCTCATAATACATCAAGACAACAAGTCATGAAAGAAGTGGTAATCACTCTGCAATGACAATACATATCCAACAGGGGAGTGAGTTAAAATATATTTCTCTACTATATATTACGGTTTGATATATACACTTTGTCCTATACATGAAAAAAATGGCTGATCTAGTATGTTCAGGAAAAACAAAGCTAGTCTATGAACCCATGGACAAACGGGAGCAGTGCCAACATGGCATCCATCTCAAAAGATAGAGCAGCAGCTGCAAGCTCATAACCCTCGGTCTCCAGAATAGCAAGAACATCCACAGCCATCTGTATAGTGCTATTGTGGCCATCTATGAAAGCACTCATATCTGCAACCAGGCTGTGTGTATATGATCTAAGTGCAGTGTTGTCCGCCATATAAATATATCGGGTAGATATAGCCTCGTCCTTTTCAATATAAGCGGCATCTCGGGCGACTAAGGCCTCCTCAACCTCCTCAAAAGTTGCATCTTGGGTAGACCGAGCCTCATCTCTCTCAACAAATATTGCATCCCAAGTGGCTCGAGCCTCGTCTCTATCAGCAAAAGTTGTGTCTCTGCTATAAAGGGTTGTCAACATCAACATCCTAGCCTGATCTCTCTTGAAAGCCATCCGAGCTAATGAATCAATAACAGGTGGATCTATTTTGGCATGGATGCTTGGAGGGTCACTAACTAAAGTCGTTGTCAAACCGAAAAATAACTCATCCTTCATGGGAGAATCAGGATCCTCCATAGGCTCCTCCTCATCTGAATTCATACTCGGATCTGACTAGATAGTCGTAACCAATGCAATATCAGACTCTAACCATGCAGAATACTCTGGAGAACGATCCGGATGGCTAGTAGAGAAATCAACCTTCTCCCTGTGAGTCTAACACTCATAAGTCTTGATTAAGTCAGCTGACGACAAAGATGAAGCTGATATCCGCTTATCAATGGCTCCCTCAAAGTGGTGAAGTCTCTAAAACTGATCAAACTGTCCCATGACTGCTAACAGATGGTATGTGGTCACCCCTCTCAAAACCACTAGAGGCAAATAATCCATATCAACTGCATGAGTGATGAAGCTGTAAAGGGAGCTCAGCCCTGAGCATGGCAAGATCGAAAAGGGATGCTCGATCTTCGACAAAAAGGCTAACCATGATGCTGCATCTGAACACTCCGCTGGCTGAAAGGAGTATGACATGGCTATCTCATGGGTAAAGCAATATCCATGGTGTCTGAAGGTGCCGATCAAACTCAAATGCGTCATGAACCATATATACAGCAGAACGGCGCTGCCTCTGAAAAATCCCCCTGGATGGGTACTGCAGAAAGTAGTCGACCACAGAGTCTCGTCTTATATCATCGGTAGAATTATACAACCCTGTCTGAGGCCACGAACCACTACCATCAAGCCAGTGTCTAAGTGATCTATATATAGGGGCATGTACAAATAAGTAGTGACGCACATCAATAGAACATCTACACGTGAAAACTGCTGCAGGAATGATGAAATCTCCATAATATTTCTCGTAGCTGTCTAACCTACCAAAGCGTTAAATCAAAAAATCCATGGACACCACATGTCCTGCAATAACCTCCTCAGTGATGACTCTGCGCCTCAGACCTATCATACCCATGAATGGTCGCCTCAAGTCACTGATGACTGTCTTGGCACAAGGCAAATCGAGTGCTAAGCCTGTGAAGCGCTCATACTACTCTAATGTAGGAGTCAACTCGTGAAGCCCAAACCGAAAAACCTGGCACGCGGGTATTCAGTAGGATATCATGCCATCCACAAATCCCTGCGGAACCTGGAAAGCTAAAAGGCCTAGAGAGTGCCCTAGCATCTGGTCAACTGTCCATTTGGTTGTGAGAGGAAGACTATCATACCACGATCTCAGAGAAGATGCTACCAAAGATGGCGGTGAATACTCGATACGGATGACCGTGG
Organism: Panax stipuleanatus; assembly: GCA_020205555.1. Taxonomy (NCBI): domain Eukaryota; kingdom Viridiplantae; phylum Streptophyta; class Magnoliopsida; order Apiales; family Araliaceae; genus Panax; species Panax stipuleanatus. The sequence goes on from CM035116.1 coordinate 90,163,101, forward strand.
ATGACAACATTTGTATAACCGTATCATAAGACCATCCAGGGGTCAAATCTAAACTCACCTGCTTAAGTGCATATATATGACATAATACATACATAATGACATAGATAAATAACAATAGGATGTAATAGATAGGAAATATCATGCATATCAAGAATAAACTATCTACTGCAATTATCATCTTTGTCTGCTCATAAAATACAAAATAAAAAAGTACAGGGCCCAACTACTAACAGAGGCCTATCAAAAGATATAGCGAGAAATGGGGCATCTAAAAAAGGCCTGTCAAAAGATATAGGGAGAAAAGCTATCCGAAGAGATCTAGAATATCTGTCTCCAGACTATCAACCTGTTGCAGCTCCTTCTGAGTGATAGAATATTGGCCAGTGGGAATGTCCGATCGATACAAGGGAGGATCAGCACCTGCATAGCTGCTAGAAAATGGACCTGTTGAGGGCCAGCTCCAAAGCTGGAAGGATCAAAAGAATCTGCCTCGGATGGATCCCGGCCAAGGTGCCTGATAAAGAAATGAGCCCTCTCCAACCGCTGGGTCAGTCCTACAATCTGGTCCAGATGAATAGGCTATCAGAGGCAAGCTATCCAGTCTGTCATCATGATAGACCCTAACACCATGTCTTCCATAAACTGGGTAGCACGAGTCTGAACCCCAATGGTATGAGAAATCCACCAGCTGTGAAATGCCTCCTAGCTGTAAGGGCCCTCTGACAGAGTGAAGCCATCTATGCCCACCAGGGGAATGTCTGTGAGTGGTTGAGCCAATGGCCAATGATGCCAAGTAGGAGGAACAAAGGGAATATGGATATCTCCCACGACGCTCTGAATAGTACGCTCTCCCAAGTAGAGCTCCTAGCCTCCCTCGGTCAAAAATAAAACCCGGCGAGTGGACAATGTAAACTCCCGACCAGTCATAAAGCCCTCCTCGAACCGACTGTTAAAAAGTTAAAAGTGTAAGGGACCCACGAGATCGAATCGGCCGTCAATAGCTCTAGCTTCAAGTGGGAGTGGGTGAATCCCTCGGTTACAGGGACCTTCGTAAATGTGGAGTGATGTCAACGCCGTCCCCTCAGATAGGTCTCTAGGCCCAGAGTAGTGGTTGGGCGTAGGCACGGAAGTCTTTCATATGTCCTAAACTGGCAATACAAAGATCAAAAGTCCCCAGTAGTAAAGACTGACAAACACAAATGAAAAAATTGAAAGGTGAAAGAGAAAATAACTCACCAGCAGGAATGGGTAAAAACCTAGCCAAGCCTCTGTCACGCCCTCCGAGCGTATGTGCATCCCTCAGAGAAAATAGGCAAAGGTGTAGGTTCCCTAATCAAAATCATTGAGGTGCTCAACTTATCGAGTAGCGCTGACCAGGGTGAAAGACACCATCGAGGAGTTGTCTGCAAGGAAACAACCCTGATGATCACCAAAAATAGTCGCCGAAGGATGTGATCTCTAACCCTCTGATCATCAGGCAGAGGCTCAAGAAAAGCCACACTCTGGACACCCACGCTCAAGGGACCAGAACAAACATTCTGACCTTTGATGGTCATTACAGGAACTCCCAAAATGGAGCGAACAGCAACCGGTGAAATTTCAGCCACCAATGGCACTAGCTCGCCTGCAAACTCTATCCCGATGATGAACCTCCAGTCCATAGGCATAATCACCACCTCGTAGTCGAACAAATAAAGAGACTGGGTCTGGTGGAACCAGCGCTCAGACAAAGACCTCAGATAACCCCAGGGGCAACGGCGAAGAGGTATAGAAAAGAAGGCCTCGAACCCCCAGGTGTCGACGATGGCCCGATACTTCGGATACAGAGTATGGTATAAGGAGTGGACACTAAACCAGTTCCCCCTGGGCTGTGTAAAGCCAGGAACCTGTATCAAATGGCCAGTCCAGATTAAACATGTGCCTTGAAATGGCAAAAGAAAGAAACACAGAAAATTCATAAGGAAAACTTCAGTCACCTCGTTGGCATAAAAATATATCGATGAATGGCGTCTCAAATTGCCCAGTAACTCCTCAATTGGCACCACAATAGCTAGAAGCTCCCTAAGTGGAGCATGAGTTGTGGCAGGATCAAAAAATGGGACATCCTCATCTTCCACATCAACTGGTGGCTCAGCCCGGATGGGACGAATCACAGACTCAGCCAAACGGCGAGGCGGTCAGGCTGGACTTAGCTGAGGAACACCAGAAGCTCTCCTCTGCCTCACTTCTGAAGTGCTGCTAGCACTACCAAGTCTATCTGGCTCCATAACCTGGATAAAGTCTCCAAATCACCTCAAAAAGGGTGAGGTAAGCCTTAAACCTACGACTTATTAAATTAAATCTTTACTTTATGCATTTTTAAGTCCTAAAGCATGCAGTAGTTAAACAAAATTCCCAGTAGAGTTAAAATTACATGTTTATTAAATGTTCAGGCTTTTGATTTTTTTTGCTAGAGTCTCCTTTGTAAAATGGACTGTCCGTATGCACATAAGCATGACTAGGTGGCCATTCAGTAGCACACCTACCCAAAAATAGAAATAGTTTATATTTATGAAAAAAAATCAAAATTAAACTCCCCATGGCTGCTAAATTACCATGTACATTTTTAGTTGAAAATACAGGCTCATTTGCTCTCAAAAAGGATGAGTAAACTGATCAAAAAGGGCGTTAATTGATTATCTCAGAAGTTAAATTTTTTTACATCAGAACGTTCATCACAGTAAAATATGCATATTTACTAAGTCTGAATTTTTTTATCAAGTTATATAGGCACGCCTATTCGCTATATTTTGTTTAAAAGCATGCTATATGATATTTAACATTCTAACGGTCAAAACTAAAAAAGAAATGATGTAAACATTACCAGAGATGTGTAGAGCATTTGTACGGTGGCAGAATCTGAAAAAAGCTGCCTGAACTCCGTAGATCTGAAGAAAAAAATTGAATTTTCTTTAGAATTCAAGTTTGACAATGAACTTTGAAAGCCACGGGAGTCAAGTTATTAATCGCAGGGAGGAGCAGCCCCACATGTGACTGTCGTACCTCTACCTAGGGCTCCCTAGGGTGGGGCCCACCCCCTCTGGTTCGGTCCGATTTGAGTGGAAACGGAGTTTATAGAAGCTAAAAAGTTAAATCCAAAAAAAAAAAAACTGGTACGCGATTGAGCAGATTGCCCTGAAATCATGCGTATAAGCGGCAAATTCCCGACGAAGGGAGAAACTTCATGTAAGCCATTTGTTAAGACCCTGAAGTGATACTCGGAAGCCAATGATGAAAACTACTAAAAAATATCCTAAAAACTGCCTCCATCAGAGCATCGGGAAAGTCTAGCGTTATGAATAGTGGATTTGAATGAGTCAGAGTCTCCAGGTTTGTCCGAGGGTATGATTGCTCATAAATATCATGTCCACGTCTAGATCGATTAGGTCTAACACTATCATCCATTGGCAACAACTCCAACGAAGCATCGGGAACGATCTGGTGATGAAGTCGTTGAGAACTACTTCAGCGAAGGTCAGATCAAATGACATTCCAGCCGTTGGCGTCAACTCCAACGAAGCATCAGGAACAATCCGGTGATGAAGCCGTTGAGAACTAACTCAACGAGGGTCAGATTGAATGACATTATCAGTCGTTGGCGATAACTCCAACGAAGCATCAAGAACGATCCGGTGATGAAGCCGTTGAAGGCTACTTCAATGAGGATCAGATTGATTTACATTATCAGCCGTTTGCGTCAACTCCAAAAAAGCATTGGGAATGAGCCGGTGATGAAAACAGTGTATAAGTTTATCCCCACAGATGACAGATGATGGAATCTGTTATACAAATCCCCAGCGGGAGCACCGAGAAGGATCGGTTATTCAACCGACCGTTGCAGACTACCGTTCGAGTAGGCACCGAGAAGGTTCGGTGACGGTCGATTCTAGAAACTACAGTTCGAGTAGGAACCAAGTCAAGATCAATAGACCGGTATAAACTACCAGTTAGGTAGGCATCAACAGGAATGGTGGCATCAACAAAACACTAATTCAAACCGTTGGCGACAACTCCAACATAGCGTCGGGAAAAATTCGATGATGTAAACCGGTGTAAGCTATCAACATGATAAGCATCGGGAGTCTCCAATGAGGTCACACATCATAAAAAGAATATCCCTAGCCTAGGAAAAAGTCAGAAAGCTTATCTGAAGGCGAAGGATGTGGATGACAACTCCAACGTCAGGTTTTAAAATGTCCAATAGTATCAGTCAAGAGAAAATCTTCCCACAAAGATTATCAACGGACGTGGTAAACCATTGGCTTCAAACCAATGTAGCAACGAGAAAGAATCGATGGTGGTTTATACATTGAAAAAAAACCACTAGAGTAGGAGTCAAGAGAATTCTGTGAGGGCTATTATGAATGACGTCCTCCCCAGCAGAAAATGGCGTAAACAACCAGTGATAGCCCCAACACCACGAAATCATATAACATTCATAACATATAATGCCATGCATTATATTACATTGGCATATATCATATTTCCAGTGTCTAACATTCTTTATCATGTTCATTCCATTGCATTGCATAAACACGATAAAGAGGGGAATCTGTAGACAGTCGAAATTTTGCATTCCTGTTTCTAACCCTGCAGGAGGACAAAATCATCTTTTACCTTCTTAAGACAACCCCGAAAACATAATTCAAGCCCCGGCGACAACACCGGGAGATCAATATCATCCCCGACAACAACACCGGGATGTCAAGTCAAACCCCGACCACAACCCGGGAGGTACAAGCCCCGGCGACAACACCGGGAGATCAATCTCAACCCCGGCGACAACACCAGGATATCAAGTCAAACCCCAGCCACAACCCCGGAGGTACAGCAGCCCCGGTGACAACACCGAATGATCAAACTCAGCCCCGACAGCAATACCGTGATGTCAAGATAAGCCCCAGAAGAACCAGAATGTCAAGTCAAACCCCGACGACAACCCCGGGAGATGTAATCACCCCAGAGACAACCCTAGGAAGCCAAATCAACTTTAAATACAACCCCAAAGCATCAAATCATCCCCCAAGACAACCCTAGGAAACCAAGTCAACCTCGGAGATAACCCTGAGGAAGAACAGAGTCGACTAGGATCAAAACTCGGAGATAACCCCGAGAAAACATTCGAAAATCATGACAACACAGGAGACAATCCTTGGTGGGGTAAAACAGTCATTTTATCAACTTGAAGCCAATTCAGTCAAAATCATGTCAAGTTGATGCAATGAAGGTCAGAAAGAGCCATAACATCGATCCCGAGTGAAAACATCACAATACAGCTCAACGAATAAATTATAAAAAAATAAAGATCCGGTTATAAACCCATCTTCTTGGATTTAGAAAAGGTTAAGTCCCATGTCATTGTGTCGCTCTCGGAGAGGGATTTTTGAAAAGGTATAGCACGCCTCAAACGAACGCTCTGATCAAAAGTTATGAAGGTTCAAACCTGACATCACGTTACTCGGAGAGAATGTACTTCGAGATGACGGGACCCACGAGAGTGGGCCCCACTTGGGGAGCCAGAGGTAGAGGTGCGACAGCCGCAGGTGCACCGACAACCATCGGGTCTTTAAATATAACCTCCATTGCCAAAAAAAGGAGAAAAAAAATAATAAAAGTTTTTGAAACTCCGCCCATTTCGTCCCTTAGCTCTACTTCTAGCGCTCCAAACTTTGATTTTATTCTTCTAACACGTTTGTATGCGTATATTCTACGACATATCAAAAATTAAATGGTGGAAACGTCCATTTGAAGCCTACCGAGTGATAAAAAGTCTGTGTAGCAGTCCATTGTAAGTATTTTTATGATCAGAACTCATTTTCTACTTCATTACGTATATGTGAACGTTCACGTTAAGTTTCAACTTCTAGTTTTTCCCGGAACTCAGTTATGTGGCCATTTTAGCTAACTTTTTAGTGTATATATATATATATATATATATATATATATATATACGTTTTTCTTCTTTTGCACAGCCTGGATCGTCGATCCGTGGCTTTTACTAGCTTTTATGTATATATATATATATATACGTACTAATTTGTTCGGCCTGGATCGCTGATCATTCATGGCCTTTTCAGCTTTATTATATGCATATTTGACTATATATACTAACTTTTAATTCCGTTAGGCCTGAATTGCAAATTCGTGGCCCTTTTACTACTTTTATATATATAACTATATATATATATATATATATATATAATTTTTTCTTACTTCGTTTGGCCTGGATTTATAATTCGTGGCCTTTATCGCTTTAATATATATATACTAACTATATATATTAACATTTATATTTCAGTTTGGCCTGGATTGAAAATTCGTGCCTTTTTACAGCTTTTATAAATATATATATATATATATATATATATATATATATATATATATATATATATATTTACATTACAGTCGAGCCTGGAGTAATTCGTGACTCTTTTACAGCTTTATATATATATATATATATATATATATATATATATATATATATATATATTTGCATTTCTTTGTCAGGTCTTGGATTGAAAAGTTCGTCGCCCTTTACAGCTTTTATATATATATAAATATATATATATTCTTTGTTCAATTTGATTAAATATTTGCTTTAAATGTTCATTTGATATGAATTTGCACTAATGTAAATATTGTGGATTAGATTTATCGAAATCTGGCCTTTTCTACCATTCAAACGGTTCAAAATAGGTCCAACCGGAACCGGAAAGCTAGAATGGATAATATTTATTTAAATCTAGCTTTCATTCTAGTTTTTTTAAAATATTAAAGCAACCTCGAGACCCTTAGATCCCTATCTAGTGGGAACGAGAAGCTTTGGCTACGCGCATGCAAGGATTTGACTGATGAATCCTTTGTTTTGCGACGTCTAGATGTAAATATACATTCTTTGTGAATATCTTTGTTATGCAGGTTTTCTTGGCCTTTTTCTGTGAGCCTAGGAATCGCGGGAATCATGATCAAACTGATCAGAATCTGATTCCCACGATGGACAACTCCACATTACAAATGTATTCTGCCAGTTTTTCTGTAAAATGTACATTCGAATAACCTTAAAATGGTTATCCGGATTTAAGGTTCCAAACATATTAAAATATGGTTTGTCGTGCCAGAGTCACTCCGATTGCTGTCATGCCCATGAGAAGACCGACACTTGTATATAAATTCTGTAGTCGAGGATGCTTTGCATCCTGATAATAAACATCCGAATCGAACCAAAGGCTAAAAAGAATAAAAATGGAAGTATCAACATGCTTTAATTCCTACGTGAGCGTAAGGGTTTGAAAATCAATCTTTCCAAAACATCATTTTCATATCTTGTCTAAAAAATGACATTGGCAAATCAAATCAAACCCTTAGTATATAGGCTCAATGAAGCACGACAATACTTTTAAAAAAATAAATGTAGGATCAATTACTCCCAGCATACACATACACATTGCAATTTAAAAAGGAAATATTGAAAAGATATTTCACGGGAGTTGGGGGGTGCCTAACACCTTATCCCGACTTAACCAAGCCCCCGAACTTTAAGAATTTCGGTTTCAAGACCAAGTTTCAATAGTGTCCAGTAATTGGGCGTACTTGCAAAATCAAACAAAACTAGGTTGAGTTGGTACAACTATTTCCAAATCTACCAAGTAGCGACTCTGTAAACCTTTCAAATCGTTGACATAATACATTTTGGCCTTTTCCTAAAAAACTTCACCCTTTATAAAAACTGATAAAATAAATAAGGGTAGAAGACAACAAACCTTAGGAAAAGAGAAAGATCAGGTCTAAAGAGATAAGATTTTTTCCCGACGTTGACACTTTGTTTGTATTCAGATGTTGTGAATGAGGCTCAATTATTGGAGCGAGATAATTAGACTGTTCAACCAAAGGAAAACAACCATAGTCGTACCGGTGGCAACAGTAATCGGAACAATGATAACCAATGTGGAGGAAATTATCATGCCAGAAATGGTAACCACTTCGGTGGTAAGCATGGCTAAGATAATAGAAGAAGTGAGTCGGGTGGAAATTTTAAAAAGAGAAGATTCAATAATGAAGACGGAAAGACATCGGCAACAGCACCAGCACCAGCAACCGTTTCTAGGGGAGGGGAACGACCACCAAAGTATGTTACAAATGCGGACAAGAGGGACACATCAGTCAAAACTGCACACAGCAATCCAAGGTGTGCTACAATTGCGGAAAGGAAGGTCATATAGCTCGAGTGTGCCCTATAGCAAGCCAAACCCAGTTGGGATGGTGACACCTAAAGCTATCCCAGATAAGTCAAAGTCAGTGGTTCAGGGGAGAGCTTTTGTCCTGACTTCCCAAAAAGTGAGGAACCCGAATGAAGTTATCACGGGTAAGCTAATCATAAACTCTTGCGAAATCTATGCCTTATTAGATATTGGTTCTACCCATTCTTTTATTTCACCTGCTTGTGCTCAACGTTTGAACTTGACCCCTTAGAAATTAGACTTTGATTTATCTGTTGAAACTTCGTTGGGAGAAACCTTCGTTACATCCACCGTTTACAAATCTTGGTTGATTCAAATTGGCACCCTCACATTACCTGTTAATCTCATCACTTTGAAAATACTTGCATTTGATGTGATTTTAGGAATCGACTGATTAACCACTCATCATGCTAAAATTGATTATTTTTGTAAAGTCATTAGCTTTCATATTCCTAACGAACCTGTTATACGAATTCAAATAATCAAACCACTAAAATCAACCACTGTCATTTCAAGTCATAAAGCTATTCGTTTATTGAAAAACAAATGTCAAGCTTTCTTAGCCCATGTTACAGATTTAAACAAGAAAACGTCAGATTTGAATGATATTTCTGTTGTTAATAAATTCCCTGATGTATTTCTTGAAGAACTTCTTGGCCTACCCCCGGAACGTGAAGTTGAATTTTTTATTGACCTTGAACCCGATACAAAACCCATTTCCAAAACCCCATATCGAATGGCTCCTACTGAATTTCAGGAGTTAAAGGTCCAACTACAGGAGTTATTAGACATCGGCTTTATGCGTCCTAGTACATTGCCTTGGGGTGCTCCTATTTTATTCGTAAAGAAGAAAGACGGGAGTATTCGATTTTGTATTGACTATCGGGAGTTGAACCATGTCACCATCAAAAATAGGTATCTGTTACCTCGCATTGATGACTTGTTTGACCAATTGCAAGGTGCTAAATTCTTCTCCAAGATCAATCTTCGTCCTGAATATCATCAGTTAAAGATTAAAACTGATGACATTCCAAAGACTACATTCAGAACTCGTTACGGGCATTATGAATTCTTAGTCATGTCTTTTGGATTGACTAATTCTTCTACGGCCTTCATGGATATGATGAACCGGATATTCAAGAAATATTTGGATCATTTTGTGATTGTCTTTATTGATGACATCCTCATTTACTCAAAAAGCCGTGAAGATCATAAGCAACACTTGAGGCTGATACTCCAAAAGCTTCGTGAAAACAAACTATATGCCAAGTTAAAGAAATACAAGTTCTGGCTTAAGGAAGTAGCATTCCTTGGGCATGTGGTATCGAAACATGGAATATCAGTTGACCCGACGAAGATTGAAGTAATACAAAGTTGGGAGCAACCTAAGTCAGTAACCAAAAAACGTAGCTTTCTGGGATTAGCTGGTTATTATCGGAGATTCGTAGAAGGATTTTCTTGAATCGCTACTCCATTAACCCAGCTGACTCGAAAAGATATAAAATTCGGCTGGAGTGAGGAATGTGAGAAGAGCTTCCAAGAGCTCAAGAGGAGACTCATTTCAGCACCTGTTCTGACAATACCATCAAGTTCGGAGGGATTTGTCATCTACAGCGATGCTTCATACAAAGGTTTAGGATGTGTTCTCGTGCAACATGGGAAAGTTATAGCCTATGCCTCACGACAACTCAAAGAATATGAGAGAAATTATCCTACTCATGATCTAGAGTTGGCAGCTGTCGTTTTCGCGTTGAAGATCTAGAGATACTACCTGTATGGGGAGAAAGTGGAGATCTATACTTACCATAAGAGCCTTAAATATTTCTTCACCCAAAAGGAACTCAACATGCGGCAACGACGTTGGCTCGAGCTGTTGAAAGATTATGATCATACCATTCAATACCATCATAAAAAAGCGAACGTCAGAATTTAAATAAAGAGATTAACCAAATATGTAAAAACTTCAGTTTTGCAGTTCAGTTTCACCAAGCGCAGCAATCAATTAATCAAGTTATTATTCTTTACCCTTCAATGAAACTATTAACCCTAGATAACAATAAGCTCTATTATTCGAAATTCTCCTTAGATATTCACCGTATGAAACAAGCTCTTCACCAGATTCAACTAGCATACAACCTAGAATAAGCTCTCTAGATTTAATATGATAGAAGCATTAAGAAATAGAGAATTAGGCTAATCCAAGCAACAAACACATAAGCTCGATTTGTTTAACTTGTTTTCTGATAATCTTAGCAACACACAAAAGCTTGTCCACAATTAGTATCACTAATTTACTACTTGTGATGAAGACAGATATCAATTACACGTAATACCAATCTTAATCTAGCATATGATAATGATTAAATTAACTTAATTGGTCATATCAAATTAATTAGATCAATTAGCATGCAATCAATGAAAACAGATTATCAGAAAAAATTTCATACAAGAAGGAATAAATAATAATACTTAATTAATCAATTACTTGTAACAAGGTTCCACCTCCCTTTAGAACTGAATAAAAAAACTAGCATGACATGCTCCAAATCTGCATTTCAATGAGGTATGATAGTTGGTAGAAGATTGAATGAATAAAATCCTGACTATCATCCTCTATTTATAGTGCTAGACAAAGACCTAAATCCTATGACAACTTGGAATCCAAATTCTAAAAGGAATTACAATTACAACTATTTTCTATAATAAAATCCAATTTAAAAATAAATATTAATCTCAAAGAAATCCTAAATCTACTAGAAATAAAAATCCTAGAACTGTCGTGTGACTGAGTCTTCAATTCCTTGCTGCCATAATTAAATATCATCGGCCCACATGTGAATGTTCACTAGCCCACGTGAGCTGCTAATTTGTGATATACTAGGAATGCTTTTAGCTGCTACGCAATTTCCTTTGCATGTTAGGAATATGACTAAATCCGTGGGCCCCTTAAGATTGCTAGGCTTCTTAATTCCTTTAATTGCATTCCCTTTAATTGTAATGTCCCATTAACCGTGGCCCATTCCTTTTGTCAAGTTGCTTAATTTCGTGGGCCATTCCTTTACAAGCTGGGACGTGAGCTTCCAGCATGACAACAAACCGTGGCCCATGTTCAATCCCATTCCTTTTCCTTTGCTAATTTAGAAGGCATGCAACCGTGGCCCACTAGGAATTGGCAAGCATGATGATGCCCACGTGAGCTGCTAATAAGTCCTTAGCATGCTACAATTCCAAACTCCAATTGGTAATATGCCAAAGTCGGCCCACATCATATAATATATGCTGATCAAGATTTTAATTGCCAACATGCCTAGGAATCCATGACCGGCTAGGCTAAAGGAATTCGTGAGCTGCTACAATTAAGAAGGAACGTGAGCTGCTGGACTTGTGATAGGAAATCGAGAGCTGTTAACTTTGTAAGTGCAATTGGGCTATCCAAACCGTGGCCCAAATGCTTCAATTCGTGACTCAATATGACATCCTTTAATTCGTGGGCTTCTTAAGCTGCTCCACCCGTGAGCCCATGTATTGAATTGGGTCAGCCCAATTTGTCCCAAATTAAATTCCAATTCGTCCCGTTTTAATATATTAGCTCCAAATAATCCTGAAAACAATAAACACAGTAATTAAGCCCGTTTACACCACAAAATATGTAATAAACTAAATAAAATGAAATTGAAATAAACGAATAATATGCAATTATCAAATTCCCCCACACTTAGCCTTTACACGTCCTCGTGTAAATCAAAAGTTCGATTTTCATAAATTCTACTCAACCATAACGTCAAAAGGATTTCAAGACCAAATCATGATTATCAATACTAAACCCACAAAAACATGATCAATGTTCATCTATTAACTCAAGATAACCACTTTGCCACTTCACCAATGAATTTCATTAAATCAAATAGTATTCACATAAACACTCTTCTATAATCCACACACTTACTCAACATAGTTACCATGTAGCAAAAACCGTGCACACCACTCAAAAACTCAAAACATATTTTTCCTGCTTTATTTTTATTTTTATTTTTCACTAGGACCCTTCCATTTTTCCTCTTTGTTTCCGGTGAATGCATTTTATGCTTCGTTTCACCTTCCTCAATCATTCTTTTGTAAAGTGAGTGCATTTTATGCTCCATCTCACTTATTCGCATGTGTTTATGGGAGAGTGCATTTTATGCTCCATTTCATCCCACCACATGGTTTCTCTTTTGCTTCTTTTTCTCTTTCTCAACAATTTCTTTGATTTTTCAACTTTTTTTTTGATTTTTTTTCACATGGTCCTACAAACAGCATAAACAGTTCAATAGTTCTAGAGCATGAGATTAGTGCACATAGACAACTCCACAGATAACTCAGCCAACTAAGCATACATCACATGTTCAAGTACTCATGAGACACAAATTCAATTCAAATCAACTACTATGGATCATGACATAGTTTTTTTCAATCATTAACCAATTCAGCATCAAACAGATTTTGAATTTTTAGCATTGATTTCCAATTGTTGACTTTAGCCTTCGAACACATAGGCAAAATAGAATTATGGAAATCAAATTTTTTCAAAAATTTTCAAGGCAGATCAAATATCCCTAAATAAAAAAAATAAAAACCTAAATCTTTCCCCCCACACTCAAACCTGACATTGTCCCCAATGTAAGAAAATCATGCAAAGAAGAAAGAATTACATGCAAAATAAATAAAAAAACTAAATAGTAAAGGGATAGAAAAATCAAATCTGATTTCTTGGGTTGCCTCCCAAGCAGCTGCCCTTATTTAAAGTCATTGGCTTGACATCATGTCTCCTTCCAATACTTCATAGACCGGATCATCTAGCTCTACCATCTCAATATTTTCCACCTGATGTCCCTCATAGAATGGTTTTAATCTATATCCATTCACTTTAAAAATCTTTCCTGTACTTGGACTATGAATCTCAACTGCACCATGAGAAAACATATTAGTGATAACAAAAGTACCAACCCATCTAGATCTCAATTTACCTGGAAATAACTAGCCGAGAATGATATAACAAAACTTTCTGACCCACAACAAAGGTTTTCCGCACAATTTGCTTATCATGAAAGGCCTTGGTCTTTTCCTTGTAAATCTTCGAACTTTCATAGGTTTCATTCCTCAATTCTTCCAACTCTTGTAACTGCAACTTCCTGTGTACTCCAACTGCTTCCAAACCCATGTTGCACTACTTGATTGCCCAAAAAGCCCTATGCTCTAACTCAACTGGTAAATGGCAGGGTTTCCCAAACATAATCCGATATGGTGACATCCCAATAGGAGTTTTGAATGTCGTTCGATAAGCCCACGGTGCATCATCTAGTCTCAGACTCCAATCCTTCCTGCTTGGGTTGACTACCTTCTCGAAAATGGATTTGATTTTCCGGTTGGACGCCTCAGCTTGGCCATTACTTTGCGGATGGTAGGATGTAGAAACCTTGTGCAAAACATTGTACTTCTTGAACAAAGCCGCTAATACCCTATTACAAAAGTGAGTTCCGCGATCGCTAATGATGGCCCGGGGTGCTCCAAACCTGAAAAATATGTTAGTGCTGACAAAATCTGCAATAACTTTAGAATCGTCAGTCCTAGTGGCTTTAGCTTCCACCCATTTTGAGACATAATCAGCAGCCAAAATAATATATACATTCCCAAAGGATGAAGGAAAAGGTCCCATAAAATCTATACCCCAAACGTCAAAAATCTCAACAACTAAAATAGGAGTTTGAGGCATTTGATTTCTTTGAGAGATATTACCCGTCCTTTGGCAATTATCACATGTTTTACAAAACAGATAGGAATCTTTAAAAAGTGACGGCTAATAAAAACCACTTTCCAAAACTTTGTTAGCAGTTCTTTTTGGACCAAAATGTCCTCCACAAGCCTGAGAATGGCAAAAAACTAGAATAGATTGGAATTCATTATTTGGCACACATCTTCTAATTATCTGGTCAGCACAAAATTTCCATAAGTATGGATCATCCCAAACATAGTGTCTAGCATCACTCTTTAGCTTTTCCTTCTAGGATTTGGAAAATTCTTTAGGAAAATATGCACTTACCAAATAGTTCACCAGATTTGCATACCATGGAGTTTCAGCATGGATGGAAAGTAGCTGCTCATCTGGGAAAGAATCACGCAAGGGTAGTTCATCCTCTTCTCTCAACAATCTACTCAGGTGATCTGCTACCAAGTTGTCCTCACCTTTTTTATCTTTGATCTCCAAGTTAAATTCTTGCAAAAGGAGAATCCATCTAATAATCCTAGGTTTAGAGTCCTTCTTAGTTAGCAAATACCTGAGAGCAGCATGGTCAGAATAAACAATAACTTTAGTACCAAGTAGATATGATCGAAATTTATCTAAAGCAAAAACCACAGATAAAAGTTCTTTTTCAGTTGTGGAATAGTTTATCTGAGCCCCATTCAAAGTTCTAGAAGCATAGTAGATGGCATGAACAACTTTGTCAACCCTTTGTCCCAAAACAGCCCCTACTGCATAGTTGCTTGCGTCGCACATGATCTCAAATGGAAACTTCCAATTCGGTGGTTGGATCACAGGGGCAGAGGTCAACAATTTCTTTAAAATATTAAAAGCCTCATTGCACTCATCATTAAACTGAAAGTCCACATCCTTTTGTAGCAACTTACACAAGGGCAATGCAATCTTCGAGAAATCCTTGATAAATCTTCGATAGAATCCTGCATGACCAAGAAAAGAACGAATCTCCCGCACACTAATGGGGTAAGGCAAAGCAGAAATAATATCTATCTTAGCTTTATCAACTTCGAGACCCTTAGATGATACAACATGACCAAGTACTATTCCTTGTTCTACCATAAAATGACATTTTTTCCAGTTTAGAACAAGATTAGTTTCCACGCATCTATCCAAAACACGACTCAAATTATCTAAGCATGAATCCAAAGAATCACCATGTATTGTGAAATCATCCATAAAGACCTCAATGCAATTTTCTAGAAGATCTGAAAAAATGCTTACCATGCATCTTTGAAAAGTACCAGGAGCATTACAGAGTCCAAATGACATACGTCGGTATGCAAATGTGCCGAAGGGACATGTGAATATGGTCTTTTCTTGGTCCTCTGGTGTAATCACAATCTGGTTATATCCTGAAAAACCATCTAGAAAACAATAATAAGTGTGCCCCGCTAATCTTTCCAACATTTGATCAATAAAAGGAAGAGGAAAATAATCTTTTCTTGTTACAACATTTAATTTCCTGTAGTCAATACACACTCTCCATCCTGTTTGCATCCGTGTGGGCACCAACTTATTATCATCATTCTTGACAACGGTGATTCTGGATTTCTTTGGGACTACCTGCACTGGACTCACCCATTGACTATCGAAAATGGGATAGATTATGCCTGCATCAAGCAGTTTGAGTACCTCTTTTTTCTCCACCTCCATCATGGGTGGATTCATTCTTCTTTGTGCGTCCCTCGTGGGCTTAGCTCCATCCTCTAACAATATCCGATGCATGCACATCGTAGGACTAATACCTTTGATATCTGCTATCGTCTAACCAAAAACTGTGACATGGTCCCTTAGGACTCTCAGCAATTTATCTTCCTGCATTTTAGTTAGATTGCTAGCAATAATAACAGGCAAAGTATCATTAGTCCCCAAATATGTATATTTCAAATGTGCAGGTAATTGTTTTAATTACTGGGTTGGAGCTTGCACAACAGATGGTAGTAACTTCTGATGAGAAACAGGTAATTGAATAGAATGTACTGCTGACTTATCTGAGAATTTCGGCAACGAGTGTAGTGCAGCCACATAATTTACTTCAACTCTTGAGTTTTCTCAATCTCATCTTCTGTGACGCCCCCAAATCCACGTTCCTTCGAAACCTCTGATTCGGTGCAGTCACGATACTACTAACGCGGAACTATTACATCTTTTAATCATTTGTAAAAGAATACAATTTGCTTTATTATAATTTAGAATATAAATTCTATTCATATCCAAGATCTCGTCTTTACATCATATTCGATGTTACTAAAATACGGAATAATTTAAACTTTTTCAATTTCTTTAGAATAAATTCTTTTATTGATTTCACAATCTTAAATCAATTACAATTCCTGAATCAACTATATAATATGATTCACTATATTCAAATTACCGTATAAAGGTTCACAACTCAACTCGATATCCTCTATGTATTAACTAATACATCTTTACAATGCATCAATCATTAAACATCGTAAATATATATCAAGCACACTCCTAGAACCTAAACAGGGTTCAAACGATAATCTAAGTAGTATTCTTCGTTGCGATAATATCTATCTTTATCAATCAAGAAGCACGAAATCTTTACCGTGAATCCTTAACCTGCAAAAGTGGTTATTTGCAAGAGTGAGCTCGACAGCTCAGCAATTCTAACAGTTTTCATGGACCACATAGCATATAACATCATACTCAGTTCATGCATTTATAAACAATTTATATTTACTACGCATGTTACTTTTTACATGACACGTATATCATCAAAGATCAACTTTCAATCTCATATATATCTCATATACAGTTCATATATAAGTTTACATCATCACAGCATAATATAATTCAACTAACAGTTATTGAATTCATATATCAAATAGGAACTGAAAGACTTGCCTGATTCGTAGTTTAACAACTACGACTTAACTGCTTAAGAATATCTGCACTTCGTGTAATCTTACACAGTTATATTAATCATAGAGACCACACTCATCAGTTATATGTATCCACACATTCTCAATGTAATAATAAAGGTTACATTGTTGTCTAACTTGGTTCTTAGAACCTTTGTCTCACTTTCTTATCATATTCTTAGAATAACTATGTAAGTATACGTATACTTTAACCATACGTACTTACTACCATTCTCTACATACACATGCCCGTCTACCACTAATCTATTTATATATAGCTAGTGTAGTCCATCTTTTGAGTTAATCATTCTCATATATCATTACTAACACATAAGGCCATAACAAAGCAAATATACTCTATTAACTGTCGAAGTCGGATTCAAGTATTAACATGTGGTCCTACATAGCATGTATACACATTAAAGGATACTTTCATGCTCATTTAATCTTTTCACGTTCAATTTACATAATATAGGTTCTAAGTTAATACCCGTAAAAACTTAAGTCCATTCAAGGCTATAAAGTCATAAAGTCTAACATGCTCACTTTTTAAACACATAAGGTAATCATATAACCCATGTTAGGCATGCTCATGAATATTCATATTTCATACATGTAGCTATCATAGTTATTAGTTTGAAAACATGCTTCGTTTATGCCTCACTTGAATCACAACACCTAATCATGGTATATATACATGTAGGATACATGATCGAGTCTACGAGTATTATCAAACATGTTTACAATTATCAGAATTCAAATCTCAATATACATGTCAAGACTCATGTGCAAAAATGTATACTTTCACTAGTAAATTTCACTAATAGGGTCTAATACGCCCATGCTATCTGGATTTATGTGTTAACATATTCGGCACGCATTTCTAAGTCATCTAAACATGCTCGCAAAGTCAGAATGTATTCATGACCTTTACGGGCCAAGGTTAACCTTCGAAACTTACATTTTCGTTGGAAATGTTCACTAACGAGGTCCAGTATGCTCATGTTATACTATGAAATATATGTATGCAAATCAACATGCCTTTCATGCATTCTTAAACCATACTAATATGTCTCCAAAGTCAGAATATAAACATGACTTATATACGCCAAAATTCGTTTATAAAACCTTAAGTTTATTTTCAAAACTATAACTTCATCATTCACATAAGCGATCCGAATATAATATGCACATACTAGTTTAACAAGTCCATATATACGTATTAATCATACCAGCATGCTTGTCCTAATTCCTTTCAATATCTATCACTTAGCAAACACCAAGAAGGAACAAAATCTGCAGAAACTGGGATCAGGGACAGGCGCAGCTGCGCAGCTCCCCAGTTCAAAACTTGCACAACTGCACAGGGCCTTGGCCAACAAAACTCAAGTTTGGTACTGGAGCAGCTGCGTAGCACACTAGTATAACAAGGGCACCGCTGCGCTGTTGCCTGGATCAAGTTGATTGCTTCTGCTTCGGCAGAAGCTAAGCTAAATCCCAATTCTTTCTACGAATTATCTATCAAATCAACTATATTATAGTTCTATCATGCTTATTAGTTCATATAACTTTAGACAAGCATTCCACAATCCAATTACCATCTAATTGAACATAATCAATAACTTAAGAAATTCAAGAATTCTACAATTATCAAACTATGGACACTGTAAAAGTTTTACCTTTGTGAATTGAAATTCTATGCTTGTTGACATCTCTAATTCTTAGCCTCCTTCTCCAATTAGTACATTCACTCTATATCTTATACTTGACAGAAAACTCAGCAACATCAAATGAGAAGGAGGAAGCCTTATTTATAGAATTTCAAATATCCAGACAATCCAATTTTCTCATGAATCAAACCCATGGATTTCAAGTTTGAATAATGGTTAAGGAATGGTGGTTGAGAGTGGGTGAAATTCATCATGAGTTCCACACCCCTTGTAATTATTAGCTAGTTTTGTTGAATTTGAGGAGCATCAATAGGCATAGCTTCTAGCCATTCACGTGAGGAGATATGAGGAGGGACTCACAATTAGGGACAAGAAGTAATATCAGCATTTGCAACTAGCAAGTGTACTACACTAATGTTATACACTTATACACCTTATATATACACTTAGGGTACATAATTTCATTTTATAAACACATAGGCTATAAAATATATATACACCTTCATTTCATATAGCTTAGGTTATGAATTATAAATGTAATCCCTAATTACAATGTATCATATATCATCCATATATACCTCATCCTATCGGATATAATTATATCGGGTATTATCACATTACATTGTCTCCTTTATTATTAAATTTTATTAATTCAATAATTGTTTACAATATATCCATGATATATTATTTTATTATATACTCAATATACACATCGTCACACACACATCTTATGTAACGTAATAAACTTTACTATATAGTTTATATACCTAAATAACGTAGTCACATCGCACTTTACATTTCGTATAATATATAGCTAACTACCATACGTTATACTTTTAATATCGCATGTTTGCACATAGAAATTAATAAATCACTTTATCTTATCAATTAATTAATAATAATATTAATTAATCCATTTCTCATTAATCAATGGAATTATAATTTCTACACTAATTGATTAACACTTTATATGATTTATTATCACGTTAAATAAATATAAATCTTATTATATTTATAAATCATTTATTCATTAATCAACGTATTATCACATAATTACTTGATAATATTATATTATCCATAATAATAATGTAATAGGATAATATACCCCATTCCTTATCAATATAATTTTCGATTATATTCATAATCAATCTCTTTATTATTATATTACCACTAGCCATAATAATAAAGCAATATACTATTATAATAACAATTAATATAGATTAATTGTTTAATTAAAAATTCTTCCATCCTTGAGTTAATTAATTCACCAACGAATCTACTATCGTGTCACACAAAGCATCTCCTACAAGCTTAATCTTAAGCTTATTATTATTCTCATCACTTTCTCATCTCTCACCACATTACTACTTATAACATGTTCAATTAAATTAGAACTATTAAGTCCAAGGTCCACATATAAATATATTACAAATAGAATATTCAAATATTATTTATAACACTTACGGTACCATAGCAAATCAAGTTATTAAAATAACTTAGTTTCCTTTTAGAAATTAAACTCCTTTTGAAAATACATTAGAAATTATGTATTTAGCCATAACATAAAATATTATTTTTTCTCCAAATAAGGATATTCATTATTAGAAAATAATTTACTTATTGTCTCAAGATATTATAATTAATATAATATCTATTAGAAATAATCACATGTACGACACATGTACATTATATATAGAAAATAAGTAATAAGTTTATTTTCCATTATAATAAATTGTTTTCATCAATTTATTTACATATTGCAAATATGTAATATATCTATCATATTAATCAATCACACCTTATACAAAATATATAAGGTAATATTGCTATAAAAAAAAATAACATTTCCTCCTTTTATTAAAATAATTCAATATTAAAAATTATTTTAATACCCTTTATTAGAAATATATAATAATTATTTCTCTTTCTTTTTTATAGATTGTCCTCAAAACAATTTCTTCAAATATTAAATATTTATTTAAAGATATAATGATTTCCATCCTCTTTTAATAACGTATATATATTTAACGTTATTCGCACATTAGACTTTCTCACATATTACCACTCTAAGTAATATATAGAAGGTACTAATTATAATCATATGTTCAACATATATATTAATCCATTTCTTTACTTAAGTAAATTAAACACTGCACCATATCATTAAGGTTCAATATTAACATTATATTATTCCATAATATAACTCTCAACTTAAATTAACTAATATTTATTCTTATTAGTTAATTCCTTAACTAACTCATGCTTCACTATCCAAACCTATTCACGGATAGCTTAAGTGCTATTAATAACCTATATTATAAACATACTAGTTATTAATACACATACACAAGAATATGGTGATTATACATTAAGGATATTTAATGTCACCAACTTACTATGATAAAATAATTCTATAAATTATTTAATATCGATATAAATTTATCCATTTCCTTTATCTCAACTGAATCGCCTCTACGCTAAGTAACAAATATATATTAATAGTATATTTATAAATCACAAATATACATATTACATAGTCCATATTACCCTATGTAATATAATACCACATACCTCATATCACATATATACTCTTATTCGAACCCATCTCACAGTTTAAGAATTTTATTTATTAAATCCTTATTTAATAATATCTAAAAATCTGGGTTCTTACATCCTCTCCCCCTTATAAGGATTCCGTCCTCGGAATCACCGAATCTTCCTCTACTCGGTGCTATTCAGAATATTACATATTCTTTAGAATAATTTTATCCATTCTCTTTTCAGAAGTTTTATTATTATAACTTTCTCAATTGCATTCTATCACTTTCTCCTTTCTAAAGAACATTCTACTTACTACATTCATCCTTTAGAAGAATTAGAATCTTCCACGATTTTTCAATAATTGGGAAGTAGTATGAATAACTCAGATTTCAAATTATGCTGAAGGGTCACACAAGACCGTGAACTTTTCTCCAGGTTTACTAATGCTTCAACACAATTCTTCACACCGTAAACCAGAGTGTTTATTAATCACAAAGACTGAAAACACCCTCCACGAGTACTCTAGGTGGCTACCCTATTGTACTACTACGTTGGGCCGCAACGTAGCATGTTGTAACGACTATATGCGTTATGTTCGTGACCACTATCTCCGAAAATATATTCCCGTTATAGGGTTGTTCAACTCAGCTTATTAACTTTTAAATCCGCACCAGAGCAATCTGGTTTGGCATAAATACACAAGAATGTTTGAATTCTATAATCTCTTTTCAACAGTCGCCTAGCCGAATCAAATAGCTTAGACTCTCATCAACAATTCGGACATCAATCGAAAGAATTTAGTCAACTTTTCATAATTCGAAAGAAAACCAAAAATCATTTTATGACGTCATGATGATGCACCAACTTAGCAGTATGTTTAGGATTCCGTCATTTTGTGACTTTGCCATAATATATCATACCATAATGGGCTGACGATCTTACGATCACTTCTGACACTAGGTTCGATTGCATTAATGACTCCATCGTTTTACCATCATACACTATATCAATAATGCACATGGTCAAAATACATTTTAAAAGATTTTCAAATTTATTTTTGTCTTAGCCGAAACAAATAGCTTAGACATACGAATAACGGTGTTGTTTTTTTTTTTAAACTCATTGGTTCAGTCACCCGACCCAATGTTTTTCTCAAGAAAACTAAAGTGCGAACACTAGCACGAAGTCAATAAATTTTGAAAATCTAGCATAGCTAGAAGATTCAGAAAAATCCAAATTTCTCCATCACTTCAATCTCTTACTACCATCAATGCTCACTATTCCAAAACTCTTATATAATATATCTATTCTCAGTACAGTTCGCCAACTTACCACACCATGGAAGCTCAGGAACTTACCACAATCATATGGGTGTAGAAACTTATCCTAGTCAGACCAAAGTCGTCCATTCGCTGAGGGGTCCCTCCATACGATTATGAGTCACGAACTTGTCATAGGCATGAGTCTTAATAACTCGCACCTAATCTTAATATTATCTAATTTAATCTTAGAAATCTCTATCTATCAAAATAAACATGAGGAAAGAATTACCTTTCCGCCATATGTATAATGATACCGCGACACTAACATTCCAACGATTATCAATGTGACGCACTCAATGCAAGCACAAAACTTCTGCCCATACAAAAGTTTGTACAACTAAGTCATCACATGAGTCATCAATGGAAGTCCAACACTTAACTCTATCTTACTCTATCACTTCCTCGTTACGAACTTTCTATGTTTCATCACATACAACTCCTCATGAGTTCATCTCGTACTTTTTATAGTACATTCACTTATAGCATCAAGCTATACATACTTAGTCGTTACAGACTATCTATCATTTCACAGTTCAATCTGATCACGTTGTGATCATCGGTTGACCTTAGGGTTCTTTCCCTATTATCAACCAAACTCCATCTGAGTTTATTCTCACTATCTTTGTCATATACATCTTATAGACATTGTCTTCACACATTTTTATTACTGGAGTTAGGAAACTCCTGATTCTCATTCTCTAGATACTTCAAGATTCTTCTTTGAATCTTCACGTATATATTTTAATCTTATCTTTCACTCTCTCAAGTTATAGTCTAAGGTATATTTACCCAATGTTTATAACCAACAGCTTTGATACCAACCGGTGACGCCCCCAAATCCACGTTCCTTCGAAACCTCTGATTCGGTGCAGTCACGATACTACTAACGCGGAACTATTACATCTTTTAATCATTTGTAAAAGAATACAATTTGCTTTATTATAATTTAGAATATAAATTCTATTCATATCCAAGATCTCGTCTTTACATCATATTCGATGTTACTAAAATGCGAAATAATTTAAACTTTTTCAATTTCTTTAGAATAAATTCTTTTATTGATTTCATAATCTTAAATCAATTACAATTCCTGAATCAACTATATAATATGTTTCACTATATTCAAATTACCGTATAAAGGTTCACAACTCAACTCGATATCCTCTATGTATTAACTAATACATCTTTACAATGCATCAATCATTAAACATCGTAAATATATATCAAGCACACTCCTAGAACCTAAACAGGGTTCAAACGATAATCTAAGTAGTATTCTTCGTTGCGATAATATCTATCTTTATCAATCAAGAAGCACGAAATCTGTACCGTGAATCCTTAACCTGCAAAAGTGGTTATTTGCAAGAGTGTGCTTGACAGCTCAGCAATTCTAACAGTTTTCATGCATCACATAGCATATAACATCATACTCAGTTCATGCATTTATAAACAATTTATATTTACTACGCATGTTACTTTTCACATAACACGTATATCATCAAAGATCAACTTTCAATCTCATATATATCTCATATACAGTTCATATATAAGTTTACATCATCACAGCATAATATAATTCAACTAACAGTTATTGAATTCATATATCAAATAGGAATTGAAAGATTTGCCTGATTCGTAGTTTAACAACTACGACTTAACTGCTTAAGAATATCTGCACTTCGTGTAATCTTACACAGTTATATTAATCATAGAGACCACACTCATCAGTTATATGTATCCACACATTCTCAATATATTAATAAAGGTTACATTGTTGTCTAACTTGGTTCTTAGAACCTTTGTCTCACTTTCTTATCATATTCTTAGAATAACTATGTAAGTATACGTATACTTTAACCATACGTACTTACTACCATTCTCTACATACACATGTCCGTCTACCACTAATCTATTTACATATAGCTAGTGTAGTCCATCTTTTGAGTTAATCATTCTCATATATCATTACTAACACATAAGGCCATAACAAAGCAAATATACTCTATTAACTGTCGAAGTCGGATTCAAGTATTAACATGTGGTCCTACATAGCATGTATACACATTAAAGGATACTTTCATACTCGTTTAACCTTTTCACGTTCAATTTACATGATATAGGTTCTAAGTTAATACCCGTAAAAACTTTAGTCCATTCAAGGCTATAAAGTCATAAAGTCTAACATGCTCACTTTTTAAACACATAAGGTAATCATATAACCCATGTTAGGCATGCTCATGAATATTCATATTTCATACATGTAGCTATCATAGTTATTAGTTTGAAAACATGCTTCGTTTATGCTTCACTTGAATCACAACACCTAATCATGGTATATATACATGTAGGATACATGATCGAGTCTACGAGTATTATCAAACATGTTTACAATTATCAGAATTCAAATCTCAATATACATGTCAAGACTCACGTGCAAAAATGTATACTTTCACTAGTAAATTTCACTAATAGGGTCTAATACGTCCATGCTATCTAGATTCATGTGTTAACATGTTCGACACGTATTTCTAAGTCATCTAAACATGCTCGCAAAATCAGAATGTATTCATGACATTTACGTGCCACGGTTCACCTTCGAAACTAATATTTTCGTTGGAAATGTTCACTAACGAGGTCTAGTATGCTCATGTTATACTATAAAACATATGTATGCAAATCAACATGCCTTTCATGCATTCTTAAACCATACTAATGTGTCTCCAAAGTCAGAATATAAACATGACTTCTATACGCCAAAATTCGTTTATAAAACCTTAAGTTTATTTTCAAAACTATAACTTCATCGTTCACATAAGCGATCCGAATATAATATGCACATACTAGTTTAACAAGTTCATATATATGTATTAATCAGACCAGCATGCTTGTCCTAATTCCTTTCAATATCTATCACTTAGCAGCCACCAAGCAGGAACAAAATCTGCAGAAATTGGGATCAGGGACCGGTGCAGCTGCGCAGCTCCCCAGTTCAAAACTGGCACAACTGCGCAGGGCCTTGGCCAACAAAACTCAAGTCTGGTACTGGCACAGCTGCGTAGCACCCCAGTATAACTAGGGCGCAGATACGCCGTTGCCTGGATCAAGTTGATTGCTTCTGCTTCGGCAGAAGCTAAGCAAAATCCCAATTCTTTCTACGAATTATCTATCAAATCAACTATATTATAGTTCTATCATGCTTATTAGTTCGTATAACTTTAGACAAGCATTCCACAATCCAATTACAATCTAATTGAACATAATCAATAACTTAAGGAATTCAAGAATTCTCCAATTATCAAACTATGGACACTGTAAAAGTTTTACCTTTGTGAATTAAAATTCTATGCTT
The DNA here is from genome assembly GCA_020205555.1 of Panax stipuleanatus. Lineage (NCBI taxonomy): Eukaryota > Viridiplantae > Streptophyta > Magnoliopsida > Apiales > Araliaceae > Panax > Panax stipuleanatus. The sequence continues at coordinate 90,188,944 of CM035116.1, forward strand.
GTTGACATCTCCAATTCTTAGTCTCTTTCTCCAATTAGTACACTCACTCTATATCTTATACTTGACAGAAAACTCAGCAACATCAAATGAGAAGGAGGAAGCCTTATTTATAGAATTTCAAATATCCAGACAATCCAATTTTCTCATGAATCAAACCCATGGATTTCATGTTTGTATAATGGTTAAGGAATGGTGGTTGAGAGTGGGTGAAATTCATCATGAGTTCCACACCCCTTGTAATTATTAGCTAGTTTTGTTCAATTTGAGAAGCATCAATAGGCATAGCTTCTAGCCATTCACATGAGGAGAAATGAGGAGGGACTCACAATTAGGGACAAGAAGTAATCTCAGCATTTGCAACTAGCAAGTGTACTACACTAATGTTATACACTTATACACCTTATATATACACTTAGGGTACACAATTTCATTTTATAAACACATAGGCTATAAAATATATATACACCTTCATTTCATATAGCTTAGGTTATGAATTATAAATGTAATCCCTAATTACAATGTATCATATATTATCCATATATATCTCATCCTACCGAATATAATTATATCGGGTATTATCACATTACATTGTCTCATTTATTATTAAATTTTATTAATTCAATAATTGTTTACAATATATCCATGATATATTATTTTATTATATACTCAATATACACATCGTCACACACACATCTTATGTAACTCAATAAACTTTACTATATAGTTTATATACCTAAATAACCTAGTCACATCGCACTTTACACTTCGTATAATATATAACTAACTACCATACGTTATACTTTTAATATCGCATGCTTGCACATAGAAATTAATAAATTACTTTATCTTATCAATTAATTAATAATAATATTAATTAATCCATTTCTCATTAATCAATGGAATTATAATTTCTACACTAATTGATTAACACTTTATATGATTTATTATCACGTTAAATAAATATAAATCCTATTATATTTATAAATCATTTACTCATTAATCAACGTATTATCACATAATTACTTGATAATATTATATTATCCATAATAATAATATAATAGGATAATATACCTCATTCCTTATCAATATAATTTTCGATTATATTCATAATCAATCTCTTTATTATTATATTACCACTGGCCATAATAATAAAGCAATATATTATTATAATAATAATTAATATAGATTAAATTCTTCCATCCTTGAATTAATTAATTCACCAACGAATATACTATCGTGCCACACAAGGTATCTCCCACAAACTTAATCTTAAGCTTATTATTATTCTCATCACTTTCTCATCTCTCACCACATTACTACTTATAACATGTTCAATTAAATTAGAACTATTAAGTCCAAGGTCCACATATAAATATATTACAAATAGAATATTCAAATATTATTTATAACACTTACGGTACCATAGCAAATCAAGTTATTAAAATAACTTAGTTTCTTTTTATAAATTAAACTCCTTTTGAAAATACATTAGAAATTATGTATTTAGACATAACATAAAATATTATGTTTTCTCCAAATAAGGATATTCATTATTAAAAAATAATTTACTTATTGTCTCAAGATATTATAATTAATATAATATCTATTAGAAATAATCACATGTACGACACATGTACATTATATATAGAAAATAAGTAATAAGTTTATTTTTCATTATAATAAATTGTTTTCATCAATTTATTTACATATTGCAAATATGTAATATATCTATCATACTAATCAATCACACCTTATACAAAATATATAAGGTAATATTGATATAAAAAAAAATAATATTTCCTCCTTTTATTAAAATAATTCAATATTAAAAATTATTTTAATACCCTTTATTAGAAATATATAATAATTATTTCTCTTTCTTTTCTATAGATTGTCCTCAAAACAATTTCTTCAAATATTAAATATTTATTTAAAGATATAATGATTTCCATCCTCTTTTAATAACGTATATATATTTAACGTTATTCGCACATTAGACTTTCTCACATATTACCACTCTAAGTAATATATAGAAGGTACTAATTATAATCATATATTCAACAGATATATTAATCCATTTCTTTACTTAAGTAAATTAAACACTGCACCATATCATTAAGGTTCAATATTAACATTATATTATTCCATAATATAACTCTCAACTTAAATTAAATAATATTTATTCTTATTAGTTAATTCCTTAACTAACTCATGCTTCACTATCCAAACCTATTCACGGATAGCTTAAGTGCTATTAATAACCTATATTATAAACATACTAGTTATTAATACACATACACAAGAATATGGTGATTATACATTAAGGATAATTAATGTCACCAACTTACTATGATAAAATAATTCTATAAATTATTTAATATTGATAGAAATTTATCCACTTCCTTTATCTCAACTGAATCGCCTCTACGCTAAGTAACAAATATATATTAATAGTATATTTATAAATCACAAAAACACATATTACATAGTCCATATTACCCTATGTAATATAATACCACATACCTCATATCACATATATATACTCTTATTCGAACTCATCTCACAGTTTAAGAATTTTATTTATTAAATCCTTATTTAATAATATCTGTAAATCTGGGTTTTTACATCTTCCTTGTCCATATCCAAACTGTGAGTGATGACAACCTCCAAACTATCCCTATGTATTTGTTCAAAAGCTCTACGCACTAAAGAGTCTCTCACATCAATAGCAAAAACCTGTCCTATATCACTAGGGTACCTCATGGCATCATAGATGTTGAATTGAATCTTTTCTCCATCGAATTCCATTGTCAAGGTTCCATTATGCACATCAATCATGGTTCTTGCTATTTTTAAGAATGGTCTTCCTAACAAGATGTGGGAAGGGTTTGGTGATGTATCATCTTCCATGTCCACAATGTAAAAATCTACAGAAAAGATTAGTTCGTTCACCTGCACTAAGACATCTTCGATTACCCCTCGGGGGTAAGTGTTAGTATGATCTGCCAATTGAATAATCACACCAGTATATTTCAAAGGACCTAGATTTAAAGAGGCATAAATAGATAAAGGCATAACATTAATTGAAGCTCCTAAATCTAGCATGGCCTTTTCAAATCTGGTGTTTCCTATTTTGCATGGGATTGTGAACATTCCTGGATCTTTACATTTAGGAGGCATTTTTCTTTGAAGAATAACAGATACATTTTCCCCAACTGTGAGTCTTTCATCATTTTGCAATTTTCTCTACACAGTTATAATTCTTTTAAAAATTTTGTGTATCTTGGCACTTGTTTGATTGCATCAAGGAGAGGGATGTTTACTTCTACTTTCCTAAAAGTTTCCAGAATTTCTTTTTCTTTTTCATCTTTCTTTGAGGTTTTAGAATTTCTGGGAGGAAAGGGAAGAGGAATGTTTTTAAGCTGATTAGGAGGGTTAGGTTGTACCTTGGATTTTTTTGTTTCCTCCTTAGCTGCTTCCTCCTCAAACTCTACTGGGGTAGGTGGTGTATATAACTGTGTTCCACTCTGCAAAGTTATGGCACTTGCATTCTCCCTTGGGTTGACTATTGTTTGAGATGGTAATTTTCCTGAGCCTTTGGATTCTAATATCCCCACAGTTGTAGCCAGCTGTTCTACTTGGTTTCTCAAATCTTGAACCAAAGCTTTTTTCTCCTGCTGGAACTGCTATGTCTGAGTCATGAATCCTTTGAACATATCTTCAAGGGATGTTCCTGAAGTGGCTGGAGCTTCTTGTCGTGGTTGGTACTTAGGTTGTGTCAGTTGGAAACCTTGCTGTCTAGGTGGGAACACTCCTTGTGTTGGTGGCCTATTCCCTCTATAACTGAGGTTCGGATGATCTCTCCAGCCTGGATTGTAAGTGTTTGAGTAGAGATCATACTTCTTTGGTTGTGTTTGGTAGTTCCCTACTGCATTGGCTTGCTATGCATTCTCATCCTCCTGCAATGTTGGGCACGAATCAGTAGTATGCCCTGCCATTAAGCATAATCCACAAGCCTTCGCAACCGGTACGTTTCCTGTTGTTAAATATTGCACCACAGCAGTTAAGTTAGAAATCTGTTGTACCAATTCACTCGTGCTTACCTCACTTACCCTTTGCGGAGCATGGTCATTCCTTGTTCCGTATTGTTGTGAGTTAGCAGCCATGTTTGCAATCAGATTTCTTGCAGCCTCTGGTGTCTTGTCTACTAATGCTCCTCCACTAGCCGCATCGATCATACTTCTTTCCATTGGTATCAATCCCTCGTAGAAGTACTGAATCAAGTGTTGCTCATCGATTTGGTGGGGAGGGCAATTGGAGCACAATTTATTGAATCTCTCCCAGTACTCGTACAGTGTCTCTCCACTAAATTGTCGGATCCCGCAAATCTCCTTCCTTATGTTGGCCACTCTTGAAGCAGGAAAATACTTCTTTAAGAATAGCCCTTTCATGTCGCTCCATGAATTTATTTATCCGGATGGGAGATAGTACAACCAATCCTTTGCTAAATCTGCTAGGGAGAATGGGAAGGCTCTTAATTTGATTTGCTCCTTTGAAATTCTGTGTGGTTTCATAGTCGAGCACACCACATGGAACTCCTTCAAATGCTTGTATGGATCTTCACCTGTAAGACCACGAAAAGTAGGCAAAAGATGAATTAGTCCGGATTTTAGTTCAAATGCAGCATTTAAAGTAGGATATTCAATGCACAAAGGTTGATGAGTAAGATTAGGAGTAGCTAATTATTTTAATGTCCGATTGTTGTTGGGCTCCGCTATCTTTTCTTCTTCGTCTGATTCGGTGAATGATTTGTCAGAAAGTAATTCCAAAGCTAAGTTGAGGCCCGGTGATGATGCAGAAGCCTCGTCTAAATCTGTAGTAGACTGTTGAACTTTTTGCTTCCTTAGCCTCCTTACAGTTTTCTCAATCTCTGGATCAAAATCTAATATAGTAGCCTGAGAAGATCGAGTCATAAAACAAAAACAAAAGAAATAATAGAGTAAAAACAAAATGCACAATTACTCTCTGGCAACGGCGCCAAAATTTGGGAGCTGTTGTTGATACTCCAAAATTAACCTCACTTTCACTTCACGAATTCAACTAATTAGCACAGTAGTAAGCAAGGATCGATCCTATAGAGAGTAAGTTTATTTTAGATTTATTCTACTATTTTAGCAGAAAATAAAGATGGGGGATTTTTGAAATTATTTTAAACTAAGAAAAATAGAATTTAAATAAAGAGATTAACCAAATATGTAAAAATTTCAGTTCTGCAGTTCAGTTTCACCAAGCACATCAATTAATTAATCAAGTTATTATTCTTTACCCTTCAATGAAACTATTAACCCTAGATAACAATAAGCTCTGCTATCCGAAATTCTCCTTAGATATTCACCGTATGAAATAAGCTCTTCACTAGATTCAACTAGCATACAACCTAGAATAAGCTCTCTAGATTTAATATGATAGAAGCATTAAGAAATAGAGAATTAGGCTAATCCAAACAACAAACACATAAGTTCGATTTGTTTAACTTGTTTTCTGATAATCTTAGCAACACACAAAAGCTTGTCCACAATTAGTATCACTAATTTACTACTTGTGATGAAGATAGATATCAATTACACGTAATACCAATCTTAATCTAGTATATGATAATGATTAAATTAACTCAATTGGCCATATCAAATTAATTAGATCAATTAGCATGCAATCAATGAAAACAGATTATCAGAAGAAATTTCTTACAAGAAGGAATAAATAATAATACTTAATTAATCAATTACTTGTAACAAGGTTCCACCCCCCTTTAGAACTGAATAAAGAAACTAGTCTGACATGCTCCAAGTCTGTACTTCACGCTGGTTATCATTGTTCCAATGACTGTTGCCACCGGTACGACTATGGTTGTTGACCTTTGGTTGAACAGTCTCATTATCTCGCTCCAATAATTGAGCCCTATTCACAACATTTGAATACAAACAAATTTTATGAGAAACAAGGTATTGATGAATTTCAGGTTTAAAACCTCTCAAAAACATTCGTGTCATTCGTTCCTCATTATCCACCAAATGGGATGCAAACAGGGATAATTCCGCAAACTTGGAGTCGTATTTTGATACAGTCATATTGTTATGTTCCAGTTTGATGAATTACACCTCCTTCATATGATGAATACTTTCTGGAAAGTACTTGTCGTTGAACAATTCCTGGAACTTTTCCTAAGACATCTTAAGTGCTAAAAGCTGAGTACGTTTCACAGATTCCCACCAGTAATCTGCCTCTCCACGCAACATAAAGGTGGCGAAGGGAACCTTTTCCTCCTCTGTGCATCCCAGGACATCAAACATCAAATATTTTGGTGATTTGCTTAACCCAAGCTTCTGCCTTAAGTGGCTCTGGCTTTCACAAAAACTTCGACAATCCCAACTTCTTGAATTGCTTAGCAGTGACTAGCCGTGAGTTACCATTGTTTGCACCTGTATTTTGAACAGGAGTCTCTCTTGTCTGGTTTTGCATGAATTGTAGAAAGCTCCTAAACACCCCATCGTTCATCATTTGGTCGGTGGTGTTGTTTACAAGAGTATTATTGCCTTCCTGATGCACATTAGTTATTGATTGGCGGTGTATCAATGGTCTCATATACTCCATTGCTTATCTCTCGATTTTCAGATGTCATTCTCAAATACTGCCATAAAATAAGGGTTAATTAAAGAAATTGACATGTCACATATTATCCCTATATTCCGACCGACCAATTAAATAACAAATAAGCTTAGGTATGACAAACTATCGAAAGGTTTTACTCACTATCGAAAGGTTTTACTCGTCTCTCCCCTCCTAGTTCTATTCCCAGATCTCCGTCAGAGATCATATCCCTAAGCTTTGATACCAACTGTTACGCCCCCAAAATAGGTCTACACAACCCATTTTGAGTCACCAAATACATGGTATAGAATCCAAATAAAAACTTCTTATTCGAACTATTACTCTGTCGTACAAAATACGACCACACATAAACTGTGAGTTTCAATACAAATATTGTGTCGTATATGACACGAAAATATTAACGCTCAAATTAAGTCCTCATTACAATTATTGTCACACTATTTTATAGAATAGTGAGGAATACTATAGTAACCATCTTGGACCATTACTCCACTCCCTGACTAGTCCCAGCTACACTCTCGCTTCCTGAGAAGAACAATGGAACCAAAATTAAAAGGGTGAGCTCAATTTGCCCAGTAAAGAATATTATGACTAAGATAATGTAGAAAAAAATTATCCTTAGTCCTTAACAGGGAAAGATCTGATAGAATACAATAGACAATAATTTTTAGATCAACAACTGCAGTGGTAATAGCAATCCATTAGAAGAGTCAAGTAGAGTATGATGTCTACTATCTTCTATGATTTAAAAGTTCATCATCAATATTTTATCCCTATAACATCAATGAATACATATTTTCCAATCAACGAGTTATCTATGCACTACGGACCAAAGATATTCACCAATCAACAGTTCATCTTTGCATTACGGGCTAAAGATAACTTTCACCACAATTTAAGTTTGAGGATTATGACAATGATATAAAGAATGAATCCAGTGAGATCAAGGATAGATATTAAAGATTTATAATTTAATTTATCCATTGTTTCAAGAATGTCCAAATTGTCAACATGAAGATTAAAACATGGATCCAACTTCAAGAATAAGATTCATAAATCAAAGATAATTTGGACAGAAAAAGAAACCAAATTTTTCGTGAATAGTACCTGAATGAATAATACCTGAATGAATAGTACCCCGACATGAAAAGATTACAATTTCAATAAGAAAGTTCAGACCAATATTTCAGTGAAATAATATTAGATGAAGCGAAAACCTTAAGTAATTTTTAATCATTTCAGGAATTATAGAAGCAATACTTACCATAGTAAGTTTAGATTTATGAATATGAAATGAAATAAAATAAAAAACTACAAATGGATTTTCACCCGCTATGCCGTAATCCGCGTAGACATATCATTTCCACAACTTTAATAAAGAATGAATACGAAGGGTTGTTCACCAGGCATGCGGTAATCCGCATAGACAGGTTATTCCCACAGCTTAATAAAGAAGGAATACGAAGGGTAATTCACCATTCATTCGGTAATCCAAGTAGACAGGTTATTCCCACAGCTTAATAAAGAATAGAATGACAACCCTTACGAGTATTGAAAGACAATAACATCCTTTACGAGTATAAAATAACATCCTTTACGAGTATAAAATAACACCTTTTACGAGTATAAATTAACATCTTTTACCTTAGTAGGAGATTGGATACTGCAATAGTGTAGTAGCATAATACTCTTCTTCTTTCAGTCTTATTCTCTCTCAATAATTTCTCTCTCTAAAGCTTTATTGAATTGGTGAGAAAGAAGGAAGGAATGAGCTTCTATTTATAGAAGAATTCTAGCTTGGCCCTTGCAATGTGAAGAGGCAAGTGGCTTGATGCTTGTAATGTGAAAAAGTAAGTGGTTCGACGCCTGTAATGTAAAAAGATAAGTGGTTCGACGCCTATAATGTGAAAAGATAAGTGGTTTGACGCTTGTAATGTGAAAAGGTAAGTAATTTGACGTCTGGTAAAGGCAAGTATTATTAGTGAAAGTGACTCTTAGATGATGACCTATGGGTCCCAATGTAACAATTGAGAATTTTATATATTAATTGTGAATATTTATTGAATTAAATAAATATTTTATTAAATTTATTTGTAGAGATAAATAAATAAATTGTGTGATTGTTGTGGATAATTTAAATAAGTGCCATATATTTAATTAAATTGATATGTTAGCAATGGTATAGCATAATTCTAATTTAGTTGAGAATAATTCAATTAGATTTAATATTATGTGCTAAGTGTTAAGAATAATTGTTACATGAATTATGTTTAATAAAGGAATTACAATTGTGTAACAATTTGATATTATGTGTTTTATCAATTAATGAATGTTAGCTTTTATTTAATTGAATTAGAATGTGGTAATTTAATTAAATAAGTGTAATATTTAATCTATGGATTTAAAAAGTTATTAAAAGACTAAAAAAGGGTTTTAATGTGTTTTACCAAACAAGGCCCTTGTACTTGTTTAATCTTATTTCTTCCAAACAATGCCTTAACCTAAAGAAGTTAGTTTTTAAAAATAATGTGATTTTGCCAAACATAGCCTTGGGCTTTTCAAATTTTGTAACCTATGTAATAAGTGGTAGTTAGTATAGCAATTAGTATATTACTTATTATCTATATTAATAATATAAGTTACATATATATTATAACATATGTATTATATATGTATATGTATATTGTATATTGTATAATATATGTTAAGTTAAAAGATACATTTGTTTTTCTAAAAGCTTAAGTCTAAACAAAGAAAGAAAGAAGAAGAGAGTTAGAGAGAGTTATCAGAGAAGAAGAATAGGAAGAAGAAGAAGAAGGGAAAGCTTTAAGAAGACAAAGAAAGCCACATCATCATCATCTCCATCTCTCTCTTAAGTCAAAAACTAGTAAGGTTATACCCTAACCCTTGTACTCAATTTTTATGTGTTGTAAATCTTTTTTATCAAATTAGGTTTTCATAATCATGAAGTTATATGTATATATGGTATACATATGTTTTTCAAATGTAATTTTATGCCATGAAAGGGTTTTCAAAGTACAATTGTTGTAAAAAGAAGTTTTCAAAGCATGTTCTTCTATGTTTTCATGATTTTAGAATTCTATGTGGAAGTCTCTTTGTGAAAGTTCTTGAATTTGATATATGTATAAGATGTGTACACATATATGTATATATATATATATATGTTTACATATAATTTTTATAGTTATTTAAGAGTTTCAATTCACAAGTATATGACGAACACTATAAAATCATGTTCATAGTAATTTTTTATAAAGTGATGTTGAAAATTGTTTTTAAATCTTTAATGTGAGCATGAGATATGTGTAATATGTGATATAACATGATTATATATGAGTTATATGGTTGTGTTAGCAATTCAAACCATGAATTTTTGATAAACAATAGGAATTGTGTTCATAGTGATTTTCTTTGAATCAATTTCTGAAAAATAACCTTTAAAACTATCAAATTTATGTTTGATTATGAGTTATTGTTAAAATTGATCATATTTTATGTTAGTATATTAAGAATAGAAGTTATTACAATTGGAATTACTTTAATTGATTGAAAAATGAGTTCGTAGTAGCAATTTTTGTCAAGAACGCTTAAAATTGTGTTTTTCCTTGAAAATCATGAAATCTTGATTTTGATTATGTGTTATATGGATTTTAAATGTTATAAGCATGTTAATAAGTTTAAAATATTGTTTGTAGCAAGTTTCATGTTTATCATGTTGGGAAAAATCGAATTCGGTGTGAAGGAATGAACCAAATTGGCTTATTTTTCCACTAGTTCGCGAACCAGCCCCTGTACCAGAGGGAGGACCCGCCCCAGCGGGTTAGCCTGCTTTCCGGGAATGTTGGTTTTTGCTTGTTGAGTTTTCATGCCCCGTTTGTTTAGCTAACTTACTTCTATGACTTGGAAAGTGAAAAATATATAATACGTTAAAATGTTTTTGATGTGTTTAAGTTTGATTGAAGTGTTATGTGAGTATGTTATATGTGTTTGTGTGTGTTATTTTCCTAAGGTACACAACACGGTTCATTGAGTTATAAGCTTATGAATGTATGCCGAGTATAGACTCACGTACTTGACTAGTTAGCAATCAATGTGGTAAATTACATAGTGAATTGGACTTGGATATGAAGTTCGATAGTTTAAATGTTATAATTGGATACTAATAGATGGTTTGAATGTAATATAAATGTGTAGGGTGTTTGTGAAGTGATTGTAATTGTGTTTCAAGTGTAGCTTGCGCTTAAGGCAAGTCTTCTAAACCCTAAACTCGTTAACGTTAAGCAAGTTTCCTATCTCTAAACTTATTATTGTGCAAGTTTTCTAGTTAAACAAGTTTCCATTTCGAACTTGTTAATTTACTTTGTACAAGCGTTGTTGGACTCTAATATTCCTAATGCTCAAATATTGAAGTATTATTGAGGTATTATGATCTTGACTTAGTTGTTCAAGCAAGATTCACTTATTTTTTCAATTGCTTTGAGTAACTTCTAAAGCGTGCCTATCTATTATGAATTTCATTGTCATATCTTATAGTTGGTTCATGATTCTTATATTATGGAACTGTTAAAGTACTATGAGTCGATTCAACTACTCCTAGTTGATGATAGTTGAAACTCCAAAGTTCTCTTATCTACCCAAACCAAACTTTCTTTGGTGCGGACTTGTATTCAATTACTGAGAATGAACAACCCTATTTATTAGGGGATACTTATGCGAAAGTGTTAAGATGGTTGTGCAAAATTTATAGTACAAAGGGTTGATCCCCCTGAGTACTAGTTAAAGGTCCATAGTCTTATTGACTATTGAAGGTTTAAATAGAAATATTTATAACCTAGGACATTGTTCAAGGTCGTATGACCCTCAGATAGATTATATATTCGAACTTTAAAGATGATGAAAGAATTATTATTCAATTCTTATTTTGATGAAAGTAAAGTTATTCAAACTCTTTTGAAACTATTCATACTCTTTTGAAACTATTCATACATGTCATATCATTTTTAAAATTTCAAGTGAGCTTTTGTTTGCCCACTCTTTCATGTTTTATAACCACTTGCAGTTGAGACAAAGGATGTTGACATACCGTCAACAAGTAAAGGAAAAGGAAAGATGAACAAGTGAAGGCTTGTTGTTTCAAGTTTTGATTGTAATAAGACTTAGTCGATTATGTTATGTTTTATTTCCGCATTTATTGTTTGATGTTAAGGTTTAGTTAACCCTGGGATTTTATTGGCAAGTTGTAATCTTTTTTTAAAGGAAGATTTTTTTATTAAGGTTTATGAAGGTTGTAATTTACTTTGCTATTCTTTATTATTGGGTAGATGTATGTTTTTTTTAGAAAGTGAACACCAAATCATATGGAAACGAAGTACCCGGATTTGGGGGTGTCATAGGTTGGTATCAAAGCTATAGGTTATGAACCTTAGGTGGGGGGAAAAACCTTAGGTAGTAGCCTTATAGGAAGATCGAAAAGATAGTGGTGATAGGTAAAGATAATAAACTACCTTATGTGCTATGTGTTTACGTTTAGGTATTCGAAGAGTGACGACTCGATATCATGTAATAATAAACTTTAAAATTCTTTTGTCAGGATGATGAACATTGGAGAATCCAGTCAGGCTAGAGAGGATATACCTCAGGTACCTAGAGAGGAAGAGCCCCGAGACATCCATGTTGTCTGGGAGCTGCTAGGTAGGAGAGAGCCATCTCCAGTGATAACCGTAGCTAGTCAGGAGCGTGAGCTGACACCTATTCTAGAGGAAGAGGACGAGGACGAGTCTGAAGAGCAGGAAGAGGAGGAAGAGGATCCCGAAGAGGAATTTCCACCTCACTCTATTAGTGCTAAGATATACGAGGCAGTTTACGACAGTAACGTGGAGCTTCATGGTCGAGTCGGAGAGCTCAAGGAAACCATCCAGCAGCGGGACGAGACTATTGAGGCTATGGCTAGTGACCTAGGAGAAGCACAGTGGAATTTAATTCACTCAGAGAATGATCAAGATGATGAACGAGCCGAGCTAGTAAAGCTGAAGCAAGATATCCAAGAGGAGTCGACGAAGCACACCAGAGCTGAGGAAACAAGCTTGAGGGCTACTCAATGAGTCGATCGAGCTGAGTACGAGGCGGAAACCAAGAGAGCCAATCTCAGGGAAATAGAATACGCTTTCCATACGGCTATAGATAGGGCCCAGGACCGTATCTTCTATTACCCAGCTTAGTTCCAAGGGTTACCATGGTATGTGGTGGATCGAAGGACAGCGTTTCGGGTGATGGAGGAAGAACGTAGAGAGGCTGTTCGATGTCTTAATATGCCTAGACATTAGAACTTTTAAATTATGTGTTTCTTTTTATAATAAATGTTGTAAGTCCCATAACTTGAGATAATAATGGGATAAAGTGATGATGTAGTCCTGTAACTTGTTCCAGTTAAAGAAAAATGATGTAAATAGCAGGAATGTTATCTATCCTATATTTTTTAAAACTACGAGTAATGAATAAAAGAAGTTTACTGATGTGCTAAGTGTTCATATATGAACTGAGTTATTTAAATGTTTAAAGTTTAACGTGAATACTTAAGAATTGACTAAAGGATCTAATAATAATAATAATATTTTTTAAACAAAAAATGCCTCCTAGAAGAAGACCAACACGTTAAAACCCCCAGGGTTTGACGAACAACAACAATAACGATGGGACGAATCCCAACTCGGTTCAACAGTTGGTGAACCTACTGACAGGAGCGTTGGCAAATCAGCAGCAAGTGCAGGCCACGACATTCAAAGAGTTTAAGGCAGTAGGACCGCCTGAATTCAAGGGATTAACGAACTCGAAAGATTCTCAGACGTGAGTTATGGAAATGGAGAAAGTTTTTGACGTGGCTAGGGTTGGTGAAGACCAGAAAATAGCATTTGTGACTTTCATGTTGAAGTCAGATGCTAGTTGTTGGTGGCAGGCGAATAAGACCAGGGAGGGTGAAGGAGTCATAACGTGGGAACGTTTCAAGGAAATGTTCTACGAAATGTACTTCCCAGCGAGTTCGCAAGACCAGATGGAGGTCCAATTCTTAGAGCTGAAATAGGGAGGAATGACAGTGTCGGAATATGCCGCTAAATTCAACGAGTTGGCCAAGTTTGCTACTTACCAGGTCAGCACGGACGCTAGGAAGGCAAGGAGGTTTGAGCGGGGACTGAAACCCTGGCTCTACATCAAGGTCTCTATGTTCCAGCTGAACACGTTTGCAGCCGTACTGGAAAAGGCCATTCTAGCTGAAGGAGGAAGCAAAGCCGTGACTAAATTCAACCAAGACAAGAAGAAGAAGATTGTGATGAAAAACAAGGCTGGTGGTAGCGTAGCTATCCATCAGAAGAGGAAATGGAATGACAACACCTTTGCTGGGAGTCAGCAGGGAGGATAATAGAAAAGGAAGCTCGAAGTATGTGCTATATGCGGGAAGACTCACACTGGAGTGTGCATAAAAGGGAAACGCGTGTGCTACAATTGTGGTCAGGAAGACCACATCGCGCCGAACTGCCCAAACCCGAAGAAGGGAGCTTGCTATACATGTGGATCCAAGGATCACATGGCTCGTAATTGCCCTAAGAAGCCAGCGACAGGGTCAACAAGGAGTGGAGGAAATTGCAGCGACAACACTCTAACTATTGTCGGACCGTCGCCATTGCAAGCCGTTCGACCCACTGCCCACACATTCAACATGACGGTGCAAGACGCAGTGCAATCAAAGGATGTGGTGGCAGGTATTATTCTGATCAATAGTATAAATACATATGTATTATTTAATTCTGGTGCTACTTGTTCATTCATATCTGATGATTTTGCTAAGACCCTAGACTTAACTATAGAGGAGTTAGCTTACCTCTTGAACATAAAAATTGCGAATATGGAAGTTATTCCTGTTAGGTTAGTGTACAAGAACTGTAGATTGGATATTAAAGGTTAGGAGCTGAGGGTAGATTTGATTCCGATTAAACTTGGGAAATTCGATGCCACATTGGGGATGGACTGGTTGTTCAACCATGGGGCGGTAATCGACTGTCAGAGGAAGTCGGTAAACCTTATGACTCCGTCAAAGGTAGTGTTTTATGGTAGTAAATTGCCTAGACAAGTGAGTTGTCTGACGGTGATGCAAGCCAAGAAACTTTTGACGCAAGGCTGTGTGGAATATCTAGCCTACATAGTAGATATGTGTAAGGAGAGCACGAAAGTAGAAGAGATATCAGTGGTTAAGGAGTTTGTGGACGTGTTTTCGAGTGACTTGCTAGGACTTCGGCCAGATAGGGAGATAGAGTTCGTGATCCACTTAGCACCGGGAAATTGCTCCAATTTCGAAGGCTCCGTACCGAATGGCTCCAGTTGAGATGAAAGAACTGATGGTTCAACTTCAAGAATTGCTAGACAAGAAGTATATTCAACCGAGCGTTTCGCCGTGGGGAGCGCCAGTGTTATTCGTGAAGAAGAAAAATGGAACAATGCGTCTTTGCATTGACTATAGAGAGTTGAATAAAGTTACGATCAAGAATATGTATCCCTTACCTAGGATCGATGACTTGTTTGATCAATTGAAGGGTGCTAAATACTTCTCAAAAATTGATTTGAGAAGCGGGTATCATCAATTGAAGGTGAGGAAGGAAGATATACCAAAAATGGCTTTTAGAACTCGGTATGGTCATTACGAGTTCTTGGTGATGTCATTTGGTTTAACCAATGCCCCAACTGCATTTATGGACCTAATGAACAGGGTGTTTAAGCCATTTTTAGATAAGTTCGTAGTGGTGTTCATAGATGACATCATGGTTTATTCCAAGATCGAGGAGGAACATGATGAACACTTAAGGCTAACCTTAGAATCACTGAGACGAGAGAAGCTTTACGCAAAATTCTAGAAGTGCGAATTTTGGTTAGAACGTGTGCAATTTCTTGGCAATGTAATCGACAAGGATGGTATTTCGGTAGATCCGTCGAAGGTTAAAGCGGTAATGAATTGGGATCAGCAAAAAATGATATCTGAAGTGAGGAGTTTCTTGGGATTGGCATGTTATTACCAGAGATTTATCCAAGACTTTTCCAAGATCGCAACTCCGATGACGAATTTGACTCATAAAATAGTTAAGTTTGTTTGGACGGAGAAGTGTGAGGAAAGTTTTCAGGAACTGAAGAAGAGGTTGAGTACTGCGCCTGTGTTGTCTTTACCGGATAGTACGGGGAATTTTGTGGTATATAGTGATGCCTCACATAAGGGTTTAGGCTATGTGTTGATGCAGAGTGGCAAGGTCATTGCTTATGCATCACGTCAGCTGAAGGATTATGAGAAGGGGTAT
This sequence comes from Panax stipuleanatus, assembly GCA_020205555.1. NCBI lineage: Eukaryota > Viridiplantae > Streptophyta > Magnoliopsida > Apiales > Araliaceae > Panax > Panax stipuleanatus. The sequence continues at coordinate 90,204,969 of CM035116.1, forward strand.
CCGACCCATGACTTGGAATTGGCGGCAGTAGTGTTTGCTCTAAAGATTTGGAGGCACTACTTATATGGACAGAAGTGTGAAATATACACAAATCACAAGAGTCTGAAGTATATTTTTACCCAGAAGGATTTGAACATGCGCCAAAGAATATGGTTGGAACTGAATAAAGACTATGACTGCGAGATACTTTACCATCCAGGTAAAGCTAACGTTGTCGCCGACTCTTTGAGTAGAAAAGGTCGGGAGAAGCTGAATATGTTAACTAATCAAGATCAGTTAATAGAACAGATGTCTAAATTAGAGCTGGAAGTGAAGTTTTCAAATGAATCGAATGAGAAGTTATTTCAAGTAACTACTGGTTCTACTTTGGTAGACAAAGTGAAATAAACACAACTTCACGATGAGGAATGAGAGAATATTTGGAAGAGAATAGCCAATAGCGAAGAGTTTAAATTCAGAATCGATAGTGAGGAACTGCTACGATTGGAAGGTAGAATCTGGGTACCGCCAGTACCAGAAGTTATGGAGGAGATCTTGAGTGAAGTTCACAGCTCGAAGTATTCAATTCACATTGGGAGTACGAAGATGTACCAGGATCTTAGGCATCATTTCTGGTGGCCGAATATGAAGAGGGATGTTGCTGAATGCGTTGCAAAGTGCTTAACTTGTCAGAAAGTCAAGGCAGAACACCAGAGACCTAGCGGATTGCTGCAACCGTTAGAAATTCCAGAATGGAAGTGGGAGCATATCACAATGGACTTCGTGGTTGGTCTTCCAGCAACTTAGAAAAGATTTGACGCAATTTGGATGATTGTGGATCTACTGACGATGTCAGCCCACTTTCTACCAATCAGGATTAAGTATAACTTAGAGCAATTAGTGAAGCTATACGTTAAGAAAATTATTTCTCGACACGGTGTTCTGGTGTCGATTGTGTCCGATAGAGATCTGCGGTTTACGTCGAATTTTTGGAAGCGATTGCAAGAGTGTCTGGGAACTGATAGTAGTGTGCATACAAGCCAATCATGTATGATTGACAAAGCACATACTTTGTAAACAATCTTATTTATTTATTAATAAAATATTCATTTAAGGCATATAATTATCTACATGGTGCTGTTTTTTATAATATGTAAATAACCCATAGTTTTAAGCAATGCTTTTAGAATCATGATGAGATCATGATAATGAGATCTAAATTCTTAGAAAGCTTAAAAACTAAAATAGTTCCCAATTGTGGGATTACTAAAATGGGGATTAGTAAATCCGGATAGATTGGTACATATGTTGCTTGCTCATTGGATGAGGATGACTGATCTCATGGTCATTTGTGTGGAGACACTAATGCAAGTATGTAGGTGCTTATTGGAGAATAAGTTCACTGAACGTGACTCGCTATGGAATACCTAATGGAGTTTTACTCGCCTGTTAATAGGAATTCCTAATGTGATAGTAGTACATGTGATCCTTGGACTTGAGATCATCATAGTATCTTGTATGTAACAAATTATACTTTGACTAATTCCTTAAGGCCTTTTAAGGCATATATAGGGTATGCTTGGGTGTAATGAGTTACATATGGAGATAATGAATGATCAATAAAGAATCTACCACCTCTGGTAAAAGAGGAGATATGTCATATGTGATTCGTTAAATGACAACTCAGGAATCCTTGGCCAAGGTAGAATGAAATTAGAAAGAGGTTTCTAATTTGCATTATTTGGAGTTGTGCATTTTCTAATCGAAATACATATGATTAAATAAATTAAGACTTGACAGTAAATCCATGTCTTATATTTAATTGGGACATTGTATGGTGGAAGGATTGAATTGTACGGTAACTATTAACTCACAGGTTCTTTTATGATTAATGTTGAAATCTATATTATCTGGAAAGTCGTTGATCTCTAGGGAGGCTTATCCCTATTGTAGAATAAATGTTATTTATTTAAATAGATTATTAGTTTAATTTGTTTATTTAAATCAGATTAGAATTGTTCTAATTGATTTATTCACAACCGGTTTAATATGGAGAACCTAAAGGGTCACACCATAAAAGGAAGAAGAATTATTTAAGAAGAAAATGACATGATAGTAATAATGGATTAAGTATAATTAATTTAATCTATGATGATAGAATAAATTAAATAGCTTGATGTTTATTATTTAATATTTTAGAAATATTAAATATAAATTAATAAGAGGAGTCTTATTAATATTATTATTATTTTAATTCTAAAGGAGTTTAGGAATTAATATAATATCAGTACTCTCTCTCAATCCTAATAAAGATTAGGATATAAATTAATTAAAAGTATTTAATTAATTAATTAAATAAAACCCTATTCTAATTGGATTAGGAGGGTTAACCTAATATCTATATAAGAGAGTCTCATATCAGAAATAAGGTACGTGAATTTTTCAAGAGTTGGGAGTACACATATTAATTCTATAGAGATAGAAACAAGGGTTAAGCCAATAACCCATCTTACTGAGTTCTTCATCTTCCTTGGTGGATCACCGTTAGAGGCCAAACATTTGGGTGGCTGACATTGATCAAGGGAAGGAGCCACTACATAGGAATCAAAGGAATCAAAGGAGTAGAACTTGTACCTGAGGAAGCTTGGATCTTCAAAGGTATAATTCTGTTTTTCTCCTTCTTCATTCACTGATAATTGATGCATAAGAATGATCATGGTAATGGGTTTGTATAAATTTTTGAAAACCTAGTTTTTACGCTTCCGCCCTATTTATGTGATTTGATTGCATGATTGCGTTACGTACAAACCCAACAGGAACGCAATTGCGAATGAGTACAGCATACCATCCTCAGACCGATGGCCAGAGCGAGAGAACAATATAGACGCTTGAGGATATGCTGAGAGCTTGTGTGATGGACTTCAAGAGAAGCTGGGAGGATCATCAACCATTGGTGGAGTTCGCCTATAATAATAGTTACCACGCGAGTATCGGCATGCCGCCTTATGAAGCATTATACGGCAGGAAATGCAGAATTCCTTTGTGTTGGAATAAAGTCGGTGAACGTCAGCTGTTGGGACCGGAATTGGTGCAATAAACTGCTGAAATCGCGAAGCTGATCAGAGCAAGATTGGTTGCTGCTCAAGACAGACAAAAGAAATATGCCGATCAATATCAACAGAACCGAGAATTCTTACCAGGGAGCTTCATTTTCCTGAAAGTATTTCCCTGGAAGTGGAAGATTCGATTCGGTAAGAAGGGGAAGCTGAGTCCCCGGTTTATTGAACCTTTCGAGGTATTGCGAAAGGTGGGCGAGGTTGCTTACAAAGTAACATTACCTCCGGAGCTCGAGAATATACATAACGTATTTTATATTTCGGTGTTACGACCTTACAAACACGACTATAAACATGTAATAGAATATGAGCCTTTACAATTTGATAAAGACTTAACTTATGAAGAGGTTCCTGTTCAAATAGTTGATAGGAAGGAACAAGTACTTAAGAATAAAGTGATACTTTCTATTAAGGTAATTTGGAGGAACCACAGTGCTGAAGAAGCCACGTGGGAACTCGAAGATGTAATGAGGAAATCGTACCCTCAACTATTTGCTTAATTAATTTGTGTAACCCCTTATATATCGATTCTGGGGACAAAATCCTTTTAAGGGGGGAAGAATGTAACAGATGAGAATTTTTTTTATGAGAATTTTTTTTATGAGGAATTTTTATGAGAATTATTTTATGATATGATTCTGGGGACAGAATCCTTTTAAGGAGGAAAGATTGTAACGATTGAGAATTTTATATATTAATTGTGACTATTTATTGAATTAAATAAATATTTTATTGAATTTATTTATGCAGATAAATAAATAAATTGTGTGATTGATGTGGATAATTTAATTAAGTGCCATATATTTAATTAAATTGATATGTTAGCAATGGTGTAGCATAATTCTAATTTAGTTGAGAATAATTCAATTAGATTTAATATTATGTGCTAAGTGTTAAGAATAATTATTACATGAATTATGTTTAATAAAGGAATTATAATTATGTAACAATTTGATATTATGTGTTTTATCAATTAATGAATGTTAGCTTTTATTTAATTGAATTAGAATGTGGTAATTTAATTAAATAAGTGTAATATTTAATTTATGGATTTAAAGAGTTATTAAAAGACTAGAAAAGGGTTTTAAAGTGTTTTACCAAACAAGACCCTTGTACTTGTTTAATCTAATTTCTTCCAAACAAGGCCTTAAGCTCAAAACGTTAGTTTTTAAAAATAATGTGGTTTTGCCAAACATAGCCTTGGGCTTTTCAAATTTTGTAACCTATGTAATAAGTGGTAGTTAGTATAACAATTAGTATATTACTTATTAGCTATATTAATAATATAAGTTACATATATATTATAACATATGTATTATATATGTATATGTATATTGTATATTGTATAATATATGTTAAGTTAAAAGATACGTTAGTTTTTCTAAAAGCCTAAGTCTAAACAAAGAAAGAAAGAAGAAGAGAGTTAGAGAGAGTTATCAGAGAAGAAGAAGAGGAAGAAGAAGAAGAAGGGAAAGTTTTGAGAAGACAAAGAAAGCCCCATCATCATCATCTCCATCTCTCTCTTAGGTCAAAAACTAGTAAGGTTATACCCTAACCCTTGTACTCAATTCTTATGTGTTGTAATTCTTCTTTATCAAATTAGGTTTTCATAATCATGAAGTTATATGTATATATGGTATACATATGTTTTTCATATGTAATTATATGCCATTAAAGGGTTTTCAAAATACAATTGTTGTAAAAACAAGTTTTCAAAGCATGTTCTTCTATGTTTTCATGATTTTAGAATTCTATATGGAAGTCTCTTTGTGAAAGTTCTTGAGTTTGATATATGTATAAGATGTGTACACATATATGTTTACATATGATTTTTATAGTTATTTAAGAGTTTTAATTCACAAATATATGATGAACACTATGAAATCATGTTCATAGTACTCTTTTATGAAGTGATGTTGAAAATTATTTTTAAATCTTTGATGTGAGCATGAGATATGTGTAATATGTGATATAACATGATTATATATGAGTTATATGGTTGTGTCAGCAATTCAAACCATAAACTTTTGATAAACAATTGGAATTGTGTTCATAGTGATTTTTTTTAAATAAATTTCTAAAAAATGGCCTTTGAAACTATCAAATTTATGTTTGATTATGAGTTATTGTTAAAATTGATCATGTGTTATGTTAGTATATTAAGAATAGAAGTTATTACAATTGGAATTACTTTAATTGATTGAAAAATGAGTTCGTAGTAGCAATTTTCGTCAAGAACGCTTAAAATTATGTTTTTCTTTGAAAATCATGAAATCTTGATTTTGATTATGTGTTATATGGATTTTAAATGTTATAAGCATGTTAATAAGTTTAAAATATTGTTTGTAGCAAGTTTCATGTTTATCATGTTGGGAAAAATCGAATTCGGTGTGAAGGAATGAACCAAATTAGCTTATTTTTCCACCAGTTCGCGAACCAGCCCCTGTGCTTGAGGGAGGACCCACCCCAACGGGGCTTTTTCCTTGGGGGACCTGCCCCAGCGGGTTAGCTTGCTGTCTGGGAATGTTAGTTTTTGCTTGTTGAGTTTTCATGCCCCGTTTGTTTAGCTAACTTACTTCTATGACCTGGAAAGTGAAATATATAAGAAGTTAACATGTTTTTGATGTGTTTAAGTTTGATTGAAGTGTTATGTGAGTATGTTACATTTGTGTGTGTTTGTGTTACTTTCCTAAGGTACACAACACTGGTTCATTGAGTTATAAGCTTATGAATGTATGTCGTGAGTATAGACTCACGTACTTGACTAGTTAGCAACCAATGTGATAAATTACATTGTGAATTGGACTTGAATATGAAGTTCGATGGTTTAAATGTTGTAGTTGGATACTAATAGATGGTTTGAATGTAATATAAATGTGTAGGGTGTTTGTGAAATGATTGTAATTGTGTTTCAAGTGTAGCTTGCGCTTAAGGCAAGTCTTCTAAACCCTAAACTCGTTAACGTTAAGCAAGTTTCCTATCTCTAAACTAATTATTGTGCAAGTTTTCTAGTTAAACAAGTTTCCATTTCGAACTTGTTATTTACTTTGTACAAGCGTTGTTGGACTCTAATATTCCTAATGCTCAAATATTGAAGTATTATTGAGGTATTATGATCTTGACTTAGTTGTTCAAGCAAGATTCACTTATTTTTTCAATTGCTTTGAGTTACTTCTAAAGCATGCCTATCTGTTATGAATTTCATTGTCATATCTTAGAATTGGTTCATTATTCTTATATCATGGACCTGTTAAAGTACTATGAGTCGATTCAACTACTCCTAGTTGATGATAGTTGAAACTCCAAAGTTCCCTTATCTATCCAAACCAAACTTTTTTTGGTGCGGACTTGTATTCAATTACTGAGAATGAACAACCCTATTTATTAGGGGATACTTATGCGAAAACATTAAGATGGTTGTGCACAATTCATGGTACAAGGGGTTGATCCCTTTGAATACGAGTTAAAGGTCCATCGTCTTATTGACTGTTAAAGGTTTAAATAGAAATATTTATAACCTAGGACATTGTTCAAGGTCATATGACCCTCAGATAGATTCTATATTCGAACTTTAAAGATGATGAAAGAATTATTATTCAATTCTTATTTTGATGAAAGTAAAGTTATTCAAACTCTTTTGAAACTATTCATACATGTCATATCACTTTTAAAATTTCAAGTGTGCTTTTGTTTGCTCACTCTTGTATGTTTTATCACCACTTGCAGTTGAGACAAAGAATGTTGACATACCATCAACAAGTAAAGGAAAAAGAAAGATGAACAAGTGAAGGCTTGTTGTTTCAAGTTTTGATTGTAATAAGACTTAGTCGATTATGTTATGTTTTATTTCCGCATTTATTATTTGATGTTAAGGTTTAGTTAACCCTTGGAATTTTATTGGCAAGTTGTAATCTTTTTTTAAAAGAAGATTTTTTATTAAGGTTTATGAAGGTTGTAATTTACTTTGCAATTCTTTATTATTGGGTATATGTATGTTTTTTTTAGAAAGTGAACACCAAATCATGTGAAAACGAAGTACCCGGATTTGGGGGTGTCACACCCAAACTTACAAAATGCCACATATCACCATTATTTTCTTCGAGTGTCAGCAACTTCTTCTAATGGTTATGTTACTCATCACATAATTAAACAACACTTTTTAGTCCTTCAATAAATATTCACAATTAATATTATAAATTCACAATATTGATAACAATATCGTTCCCAGGAAAGTGGGGGCTTTCCGATAACGATTTCTCCTTATTGGCGCGCAATTATATAATCTAACCCCTTTTCTCGACATAACTTTCTAGACATTGTCAATAATGCTATCTAATAATATCATTTCAATAATATGTGTGACAATTATTTATTTAATAATGAGAAATACTATTCAGTTGTTACTATGACAATTATTGAGTCAATAATATGAAATGCTATACAATTATCACTGTAGCAATTATTGAATGAAATACTGGGTGACTTCTTACGTAAGCATCAATAATCAAAGATACTATGCAATACTGTGTGCTACTGTGTGCTATTGTTGTAATAAATGATATTATGACACCGAATGAATATAAAGGTTATGAAGAACTTGGGAAGAAAGTATTATAATAAAATGTTTAAGAAAATTTATACAGGTTGTTGAAGTATTCAATTGAATGTATGAGTAGATAGTAGTACCGTGTAGCATCATATCTAAGGTTTGAAGGTACCCAGATATGAGGGCGTCACATTTTCTCCAACTGGAGCTTTTTATTATCCAACTTTTTGGATGGTAATTAAAGGGCAAGCATAAATGCAATGTTCATGAAAAGAAATAGTTAGAATGATGAGTAAAACCTTGAGTTTGGAGATGAAACGTCGAATAAAGGTTATAAAACGACGAACGTGTAATACGTAACCGATATCCGGGGACCGTGTTCGCATTAAAATGAATGTGTGGGATTGCTATGATTGTAATTCCTTGGACGTTGAATGAAGAGGGTGACTTATAACATTTCGATGTTATGATGTCGTAATAAAAGTTAAGTTTAAAGCATATAAACGCTGTAAACACAACGTAGTTGCGATGAATGAGCGGTCATAGCATACAATGAACCGTGTGACTTAAACATTAAGGTAGGGCGATGAACGCGATGTTCACATAATTAATCACTATTGAAAGTGATTAAAACCTTAAGTAAAGGTTGAATGAATGTAAAAGATGAATGATATGAATGTAGGAAGACAAGTAAACATAAAAACACTTAAACCGACGTGAAGGTGTTAAGTCTACACGTAAGTTAAACGTGCTTAGAATACACATCATGTATGGTTTGAACGTAAAGAAACGAAGAGTAATGAATAACGTGTAAACGTTGGAAGGTCAAGTTAATGATAATAACTTGAATAATGTTCCGAGTTAAGTATACCGGATTGTCGACGTTGGAAAATTTAAGAAATAACGCGGGTCGGTTTATAACCCGGTTTTCCTCAAATCGATCCTCCTAAGTTATCTGTACCCTTATTCTTTTTATTATAAAAAAGGTTTTGAAGGGTTTTTAGGAAAGAGGCCAACATGTGTATATGTCGACGATTTGATTTAATTTAAACAGAGTCACCAGTTGGTAGTTTTGAAAATAGTTGTACCAACTCAACTGAGTTCGATTTGAAAAGAAGCCCAATTGTTGGACACTGTCGAAACTTGATTTTTGAAATCGGAGTTTTGAGTTTGGGGGCTTGGTTAAGTGTGGGGAAGGTATTAGGCACCCCATGACTCCCGTGTAAACACGGTACCGTAATCTTTTCAATATTTCCCTTAAAACTGGAATGTATGAGTGAATCCTGTTTGAAAATTGGGCCTTTTGATTGATTGAAAGCTTTGACAGGCTTCGATTAAGCCTATATACGAATGGGTTTGATTTGATTTGAAAATCAATCTTTAATTTGATTTGCACAAAGCATCATTTAATTTGATTTGCAAAAGCTTTTGAATTTAATTGGCTGTGATGTTTTGAAAGCTGGTTTTATCAAATCCTTATGCTGACATAGGAATTGAAGCATATCGCTACTCTCAATTTTATCTTTATAGCATTAAGGCTGCATGCAAATGGTGATTTGTCGGGCTGCGAAGCATCCTCGACCAGAAAATATAAAGTGTCGGTCTCCTCATGGGTATGAAAACCATCGGAGGGACGCTGACAAGACAATCCATATTTTCACTATGTTGAGACCTTAAATTTGGATAACCATTTTAAGGATTGTGCATGTACATTTTATAGAAAAAATTAACAGGGTACATTTGTAAACTGGAGTTTGTCCATCGTGGGAACCAGATTCTGATCAGTTTGATCATGAATCCCACGATTCCTAGGCTCACATATGAATAGCTAGAAAATCTGCACAGTTTAAATTTGTACAAAAGCAGATAAATATCTCAAGATAGCCAGAACCAGGGATTCATACAGTAAATCCCGGTCCGCACTGCCGAAGCGTCTCGTTCCCACTAAATAGCGATCTAAGGGACGCAAGGTTACTTTTGAAGCTGAAAATATAAATATAACTAGATTTAAAGAAATCTCAGCCATTATAGCCTTCAGGTCCTGTCGGGACCTATTTGATCTGTTGAAAGCTAGAAGTGGCGAGATTTGGATAAATCTAATTCGCCCCCAGAAATATCAGTGCAAATTCATATACAAATGATTGTTAAATGCAACAGTAGAATAAACTGAACAAAGCAATATATATAGTTAGATATATATAAAAGCTGTAAACGGCGATGGGTTTTCACTTGCAAGCCCGGACTGGAATTGAAATAAATATATAGATATATATATTGACAGAAACGTACTCAACCAAGACTGGAAAGATGACCAGTGATGATGAAGGCTGCTTATATATGCATAAATATATATAAAAGCAGTAAAAAGGCCACAGAATGATCCTGGTCAAACTGAAATGTAAATTGCAGGAAAATAGTCAGCCAATGACTGGGGAGAGCACCCAGTATGGCGACATGTGCAAAAATAGTAAAAAGGGCAATGGGTTTTCACGCCTATGCTCGGACTAAATTAATATATATATATATATATATATATATATATATATTGACAGGAATGTAGTCAACCAATACTAGTACGAAGACCAGTTATGGTGAAAAACGCTTAGATATGCGTAAATATATATAAAAGTGATAAACTACCTCAGATTTGATATTCGAGCTTGACAGAATTGAAATGGTAGTACATAAACAGTTAAATATATACAGAAAAAGGCTAAACCCGGACTGGGAAGACAACCCAGTACGGTGAAGTTGCCAAAACTATGTGTGCTAGTGCATTGAAGCTACTAGAGCTGACGGATAGTCAATCCGAGTTGTAGAAATGTTGAAAATGGATTTTATGTACAAAAATGTATCAATTTTAGATGAAAATGGCTATGGAACTAAGTTTCGGGAAAATTTAGAAGATAAAACTTGATGTGTAGGTGTAAAATTGTGCAAAGTAGTAGTATTGACTTGCTGATCGTAAAAATACTTACAATGGGCTGCACTATGGGCTTTTTGCGAATCGTAGGCCTTAAACGCCCTAATCTACAGGTGGTTTTTTGATATGTGGTAGTATATGGGTATATCTATGTGTTGGAGTGAAAATATTTGGGTTTGGAAGAGGTGTAAAAGTCAAAAAATTAGTCGGGCAGGGCTTCGCTACGCTTCTTGCTTATGCAAATGAGAGGGGGCTGCCCCTCTATTTAAAGAGGGGGGAGCCACACCTCTATATGTAGCTGCCACAAGTAGAGGTGCGGCCACTTGAGGTAGGTCCTGCGTGCTCGGCTTGGTCGTCTCGAAGTACGTGCACTTTGAGCATTGCGATGTCCGGTCGAAAACTTTCTAACTTTTGATCAAAGCGTTCGTTTGAGGCGTGCGATACCTTTATGAAAAGCTCTCACTGAGAGTGTTGCAATGACATGGGAAAAAACATTTTTCAGGTCCAGGAAGACAAGTTCATAACTAGGTCTTCGGTTCCCCGCAGTTTGTCCGTTGAACTGTCTTGCGTTGTTGCCACTCGGGATCGTTGTTAGGGTTCATTCTGACTTTGGCGGCATCGATTTGACTTAAGTTTGACCAAGTCGGTTGAACATTGGTAAAATGACCATTGTACCCCTCCCGGGGCTGCCTATAGTGTCGGCATAGTCGCTGGTTGACTTTCGGGAGCTGATTCCAAGACTTGGATCCCAGTCGAGTCTTTTGACCTCAGGGTTTTCTCTTAGGCTGATGTGGACATTTTAGGTTTTTCTATGGAGTTGTTGCGATGCTTCATGCTGATGTCTGAAGTTGGCCTGATATCCCGGGTTGAGACCGGGGATGACCTGCACTTTTCGAGTTGAGACCGAGGTTGATTGATACCTCTCGGGTTACTGCTGGGGCTGATTGATACCTCCTGGGTTGAGACGGGGGTTGAGTTTGATGATCTGATTAACTGTCGGAGCTTGATTGATGGTCTGATTGACTGTCAGAACTTGACTGATGGTCCGATTGACTGTTAGAACTTGATTGATTGTCCGATTGACTGTCAAAACTCGATTACCGATATTAGGAATCGAATTTGACTGAAGCACCAATATTATGGATCGGATTTGGGGTTGATTGACGGTTACTGTATGAGTATCAGGGCAAAGAAAAGCTCGAGTGTCTACAAATGCCCCTCTTTATCATGTCCATGTAATGTAGTGAAATGGACAAGATAAAGATTAGTAGACAATGGGAATAGAAAATGCCAGAGTCATTTCGAAGGCTGGGTGTCTTGAAGTAGAATGGGGCTACTTTTTGCTGCGTGCGTTATCACTTGGCTGGGGTTTACACCGTCTTGTATAGCCCTTGATGGTATTAGGGAGTTACCGTGAACTACCTTTGTCATTTTCTGTTGGGGATGACATTATTCATGATAACGGGTTTGACTCTGATGAGATTGGCGGAGTTCAGCTATCACAGATTTTTCAGTCTTGATCTATTAGGGATGACGTCCTTTACGATAGCTTCGCAGATTCTGATTGATACTACCTCAATGATCCCCTTTAAGAATGTGTATAACAGATTCCATCAGTTGTGATGGATTGTTATAATTTTTTCCGTTGCCAGATCCTTTTTATTGCTTGGCATGGGTTAAGCCGTCAGTTAAAGCGTCATTGGGGTTGAACCAATGATTGGACTGTATTTCGATCTGTACTTGAACTTCAGTGGGGTTGAGCCACCGGCTAAAACTGCTTCGGTCGAAACCCGAACTTCGCTGGGGCTGAGCCAACGGCTGAAATTTCTTCGGTCGGAATCCGAACTTCGCTGGGGCTGAGCCAACGACTGAAACTGCTTCGGTCGGAACCCGAACTTGATTGGGGCTGAGCCAACGGCTAAAATTGACTTCTGTCAAAATCAGAACTTCACTGGGGCTGAGCCAACGGCTGAAATTGACTTTGGTCAGAACCCGAACTTCGCTGGGGCTGAGCCAACGGCTGAAATTGACTTCGGTCAGAACCCAAACTTCGCTGGGGCTGAGCCAACTGTTGAAACTGCTTTGGTCGGAACCCGAACTTCGCTGGGCCTAAGCCAATGGCTGAAACTGCTTTGATCAAAAACTAAACTTTGCTGAGGCTGAGGCAACGATTGAAACTACTTCGGTCAGTACCCGAACTTCGCTGGGGCTGAGCCAACGGCTGATATTAACTTCGGTCAGAACCTGAACTTTATTGGGGCTGAGCCAACGGTTGAAACTACTTTGGTCAAAACCAAAACTTCGCTGGGGCTGATCCAACCATTGAAACTGCTTCGGTTGGAACCCGAACTTCACTGGGGCTGAGCCAACGGCTGAAATTACTTTGGTCGGAACCCGAAGTTTGCTGGGGCTGAGCTAACTGCTAAAAATGCTTCGGTCGGAACCCCAACATCAGCTGGGGCTGAGCCAACGACTGAAATTAACTTCGGCCAGAACCCAAACTTTTTTGGGGCTGAGCCAATGGCTGAAACTGCTTCAGTCAGAACTCAAATATCACTAGGGCTGAGCGAACGGCTGAAACTGCTTCGGTCGGAACTCGAACTTCGCTGGGGCTGAGCCAACGGATGAAATTGACTTCTGTCAGAACCAGAACTTTGCTGGGGCTGAGCCAACAGCTGAAACTACTTCGGTCAGAACCCGAACTTTGCTGGGGCTGAGCCAACGTTTGAAACTGCTTCGGTCAGTACCCGAACTTTGAAAAATGACATTTTTTGGCAGTTTCGTGCAATTCTTGCGTAGTTTATTCACAGTTTGATCTGTTGATCCCCGGACATAGCTCTGGGCTGAATATCAAGGGTCCTCATGTAATTTTCTTTTCAGTCAGGATTACGCTGCTTAAACGCAGGATTTCTGGACAAACCGCTCAATCGCGTAGTGATTTCTCTTCAGATTTGACTTGACAGCCCGTTTAAACTCCGTTTTGACTCAAACCAAACCGAGCCCGGGAGGAGTGGGACCCACCTGGGTTGCCGTAGGTAGAGGTGCGGTAGCCACAGGTGGATCTGCGGCTACCCAGCTTATTTAATGTGCTGCGGGATTTTTCATTTTGCAAATTTCCCATTTGAGCAGCGAAAGGATTTTCGATCTTCTTTTTCAGATCTACGGAGTTCTAGCAGTCGGTTTCTGAATTCGTCAGCTCCTATGCCATCAGCACAGCGTAGGTAACGTTTTACACCCTTCTTTCGCAGTTTTTGACCGTTAAAAGCATGCAAACCACCTAGGGTGCTTTTAAACGTAATGTATGAAAAATGTATGTCTATCTGACCTGTGAAATTTTTTTTGTCTACATATGTATGCATATTTTACTGTAATGCACGTTAGGATGTAAGAAAATTCAGGTTCTGAGACAGTACTATTTTGAGATTTTTGGTCAGTCTAATCATCCTTTCTGAGGCCTAGAGAGCTTGGATTTTTAACTAAAAATGTCTATGGTATTTTGGAGACCATGTGAGGCTGGTTTTTGATTTGTTTCAATAAATATAAACTGTTTCTGTTTTTGGATAGGTGTGCTATTGAATGGCCACCTAGGCATGCCTGTGTGCATGTGGACAGTCCATTTTACAAAGGAGACTCTAGGCGAAATTTTTCCAAAATCTTAAGTTTTGAAAAGCTTGCATTTTTGCCTCTGTGGGGAGTTTCTTACTGACCCAATGGAGGTTTTGAGCTTCTGGGATTTTGAAAACATGCAGTTTTGACTGTACGGGGTATTTTTGATGGACCCATGCATGTTTTAGGACTTAGATATGTATGCTGGATTGATTGATTAATAAGCCACAAGTTTTAGGCTTACCACACCCTGTCTGAGGTAATTTTAGGGTACTGGTGTATGCGATGGATCACGATAGACCCTAAAGCTCTACCAGGGTTTCATCAGGCGTTAGACGAAGGAGGGATTCTGCCGTCCTACAGGCCCGTCCAGCTACGACACCTCGCAGATTGGTAGAGAGCAGAATACATCCAGTACAGGACGAGCAGCCCATTGACATTGATGATGACGAGGCTGCTTTTGTTGCTCTTGTTCCAGCTCAGGTTCCACGTGCGGAGGTCCCCAGCATTGCTGTGCAGACAAAGGAGTTGCGGGGCGACTTGAGTCGCCATCATTTGAGATATCTTCAGGCCAACGAGGTGACTTGAAGTCTTTCTTCCCTCTGGATTCTTTTCCCATCTTCTGGCCATTCTCGAGGCACAGGTTTTTGACATGGGTTGATTTTTAATGCAGGTCCCTCGCTTAACACAGCCTCAAGGGAACTGGTTTAGTGTGCACTCCCTCTATCAGACTCTACACGAGGATTACATGGAGATCGTAGATGGCTGGGGATTTTAGGCCTTCTTCTCAATCCTGCCCCGTCGTTGCCCTTGGGGGTATATGAGGGCTTTGTCTGAGCGCTGGTTCCACCAGACTCAGTCCCTTCATTTGCTTGATTGCGAGGTGATGACTGACTCCTATGGATTAGAGATTTATCACCGGCATTGAGTTTGAGGGCGATACAGTTCCTGTCATATCTGACATTTCACCCACCGCAGTTAGATCCCCGTTGGGAGTCCCTCAGTCGGCATTCAAGGGTCGGGCAGTTCGATCTGGTCCCTTGAGTATAGATGCCCAGGACTGGACTTTACAGTTGCCTCCACCTGATAATCGGAGGGCTAGATATCGCATTCTGAGGCGATTATTTTTGTCGATCATCAGGGGTTATTTTGTGGCAGACAACTCATTGACTGTGTCCTTTGCTTTGATCAGCGCAACTCAGCATGTAAAGCACCTCAGAGACTTTGATTGGGGCTCCTATACCTTTGCCTATTTTCTCCAGGGCATGTGCCTGCTTTCGGAGGGTGTGACGGAGGTTTGGTTAGGATTCCATTAATTTTTACTGGTAAGTACATCTTTCTGTACCTTTTTGATTCCTACACTTATTTTTGGAAATCTTGGTCACTAAGGACTTTTGATATTTGCATGGATAGCTTTGGGCATTTGAGAGGCTTCCTTGCCTACGGCACGTTTTAGCATTAGGTCTGGAGACCTATCCACGTGGACGGAGATGGCATCACTCCATTTTGATGGAGGTCCCTATTGCTGAGGGATTCACTCATGCCCGTCTGCAGTTGGAGCTTTTGACGGCGGGCTTGATCACCTAGAAGCCGTACACATCCAAGCACTTGATCGTCGGATTTGATGGAGGTTTCCCCATTGGTCGGGAGTTTGATTTATCGACCCACAGAGTCCCTATGTTGATAGAGGGAGGCTGGGAGCTCTATATTGGAGAGCGTGCCATTCAGAGCGTCACAGGGGAGATCCGCATTCCCATTGTTCCTCCTGCTTGGCATCACTAGCCATTGTTCGTGCCTTTGACAGACATCCCTTTGGAGGGTATAGACAACTTTGATCTATTAGAGGGCCCATATAGCCAGGCAGCCTTTTACAGTTGGTGGAGTCCTTGCACTATGGGGCTCAGACTCATGCCACCCATTTTATGGCAAACATGGTGCCGAGGTCCGTGATGATGATGGGCTGGATAGCTTGTATTAGAGAGCCTACTCATGCAGACCAGATAGCACATCTGACTAGAGAGTTGGACCAGGCTTATTTCTTTATCAGGCACCTTGGCCGAGATCCATTAGAGGCATCTTCATTTGACCCATCCAGCTCTGGAGCAGGCCCTTCTTTAGGTCCATTCAGTAGCAGTTATACAGAGGCAGATCCTCCCTTATATCGCCCAGATATGTCTGATCCCAGCAGCTTTGTGCAGACAGAGGATCTGAAGCAGGTTGATCGGTTTGATACTGAGGTCTTTGACTTCCTGTGATAGCTATGGCAGCTATATTTTTGGTCAGCCACTATTTTGGCTATTTGGTGTCTATGCCATCATTTTGATAGACCACTGTATTAGCTGGGTGGTGATGCCCCATTTCCCTATATTCTTCCTTTCACTTTGTACCAGGATATAGGGATGATGTATGCAGTAGATAGCTTTTTGTTGATATTTCTGTCATCTTTATCTTCTGCATCATATTTATATCATTGTCATTATGCATATATCATGTGTATGCATTCAGATAGCTGTGATTTGACTTGACCTCTGGACGGTCTTGTGATACTATGCTACAGATGACGATGTCTGCAGTTAGCCGTATAGAGCATTTGCCACTGTCAGAGGTGG
Organism: Panax stipuleanatus; assembly: GCA_020205555.1. Lineage (NCBI taxonomy): Eukaryota > Viridiplantae > Streptophyta > Magnoliopsida > Apiales > Araliaceae > Panax > Panax stipuleanatus. Next base: position 90,221,748 of record CM035116.1, read on the forward strand.
CGACATCGTTGTGCTCATGGTATAATAGTCTTCCCTTTCCAGCTAAAGGGACAGTTGACCAGATGTTGGGGCATTCGATAGGCCTTGTAGATTTCAGGGTTCCAGACGGCTTCATTGATGGCGTCCTACCCTTATGGGTACCGAAGAGACAGGTATTCCGCATTGGGCGGTGTGAGCTTTTGCCTACTCTGGAGGAGTACTAGAGATTTACTGGCTTAGATTTAGAGTCGTCGTGTGCTCGGATGGCTATCAGTGATATGCGAAGACCGTTTACTCGGCTGTCCGGTCTTCGGTAGAGCATAGTTATGGATGAGATCATTTCAGGGCATGTGATCTCCCTTGACTTATTGATTGAGCGCTATTGTGAGCTTGATAACTACGATTGTCACGTCTGAATTTTGTCATTTTCGTAGAGGAGTGGCAGACAGCCAGGATAGGCATGCTGCTGATGTGCATCATGGCGTATGTTTACATGCCATTGCGTTTAGATCACCTTGATGTGGGATTGGTTGTCATAGTCAGAGCCCTTAGGCATGGGGGTACCATTATCCCTATGATCTTGGCGGAGACTATGAGGTCGCTCACCTATTGCAGTACCCGTCCAGCGGGGTTTTTCTGGGGTAGCTCGGTCGTGCTGTATATGTGGTTGATGTCACACATACGATCGATTGGATCATTTAGACCTCATGCCTATTATTTTAGCCACGAGATATCCTCAATTTACTCCTTCCGTCCTCCTGATTGCGTCGACTCAGAGTCTTGGTTAGCATTTTTATCGGATATTGAGCATCTGTTCGCAGTTTTATTATGCTCAAGGATGGAGACCCCGTTCAACTTCATTACTCATGCATCTGGCATGGATTATTTGCCTTTGCTAGGATTGAGGACTACTTATCATCCCTTGGCAAGTTATGGAGCAGTTTGATCAGTGGCAGAGTATGCACCATTTTGAGGATTCTGTTGATCAGAGGATGTCGGCTTTATCTATGTCACCGACCGACTTGGTTAGAGTATATGAGTTTTGGACTCACAGGGAGAGGGATGAGTTCTCCAGTAGACATCCAGGTCGTTCTCAGGAATATTTTGCATGGTTAGAGGCAGAGACAGTAGTCGCAGTAGCAGAGTTTTATTCACCTCCGCTTGCGGATTCTGTCGAGGAAAAGCCCATGGAGGATCCCAATTCTCCTACTGAGGATGAGCTGTTCGCAGATTTGGTGGTAGCTTTGATTAGTGATCCCCCGGTTATTCCCACAGAGACAGATCCAACTTTGTCAGATTCTCTATTCAGGATGACCTTTGAGAGAGATTCGGTTAGGGCGCAGATGTTGGCTGCCCTGTCTGGAAGGGATTTAGCTTTTGCTGAGAGGGATGGTCTCAAGACCGCTTTGGATACTGGATTGATTGAGCGGGAGGTGCTTCGCTCTGCTTTAGATACTGCCATTGTGGAGCGAGATGTGGTTCGCTCAGCCAGAGATGCAGCATATGTTAAGATTGAGGAGACTTTGATTTCTCGAGATGTAGCTTTTGCAGAGAGGGATGAGGCTATAGCTTCCCGTGATTTCCACATTGCTGATAGTACTGCTCTCCGATCCTACACCCATGGTTTGGTTGCCGAGATGAGTGCTTACATTAATGACCACAGTGCCACCTTGCATATGACTGTGGATGTTCTTAGCCGTATGGAGGCTTAGTGGACTACTCTTACAGATGTTCCTCCATCTTCAGAGGGAGATGTCATGCTAGCATTGCTGACCCGCTTGTCCTTAGGTCCATAGACTAGCTTTATTTTACCTGCACAGACTAGCTCAGCCATTTTTGTCATGTACAGGGCACTATATATATAAAGCAGTTTATATATCAGAGAAATATATTTTTGAGATACTTCCCTGCTTAGATATGTATTGTCATCGCTGAGTGATTACCACTTCTATCATGACTCGCAGTTATTGATGCATTTTGAGCTTCTCCTTGATGGACTGACACTTGAGATGTCAAGGGAGTTCCTCAAATGGGTCTGGTAACCAAACAACTTGACAACATTTAGCTTTTATTTGTCTTCGGTGTCTTGGAACTGGTCTTCCATTTTTTTGTTTTTTCTTAAAGGTCAAACAGCGCCGTAGAGGGCTGCCTACGTACTCCTGGGTTGAGGGAGATCAGGTCATGCGTAGTTCTTACTGTCTAATTGAAAAGGTTTGCAAAGAGTTTATCTGGGGTTTGACTTTGGTTTGATGAGCTTTTTAATTTGATGCTGGGATTTGCAATTTCTTTGGATTTTTGCTTGGTTTGACCGCACCATAGATGGTTGCCTACGTACTCCTGGGTAGAGGGAGATCAGGTCATTCGTAGTTCATGCTTCTCTAGTGAAAAGCCGAACCTGATTCGATTTATAGGACCTAGATGCAGGTATGCATGTGCTTTAAACGTAGTATTTTTTCACAGTGTCTGAATTGATGAGTTGGGGAAATTCATTCCTGTCCATTTCTTCTAGCCTGATGGTTCCCCATGTCAGCACTTCCTTGACAATAAAAGGGCCTTCCCAGTTTGGGGTAAATTTTCCTTTGTCTTCATCCTGATTGGCCAGGATTTTCTTTAGCACCAAATCGTTTTATTTGAATTACCAGATTCGAACTTTCTTGTTATAGGACCTGACGATCCTTTGCTGGTATAACCATCCGTAGAAAATGGTTGTGGCCCTCTTTTCGTCTATCAGGGATAGTTGATGATATCGGTCTTGCAACCATTGATCTTCGTCCATCTGAGCATCTATTAATACTCGTAAAGACTCCAGCTCTACTTCTATGGGGAGGACTGTTTCCATGCCATAGACCAGTGAATAGGGGATAACCCCAGTAGAGGTGCACATTGACGTCCTGTAGGCTAACAGGTGAGAGGTAACAGGTCATGTGAGAACCCGAATTTTCAAAAATCATTATTAATAAGAATTTAATAAATAAAATTCTCAAGGCATTAGATGGGTTCGAATTTGAATATATCTGTGATATGAGATTTGTAGTATTAAATTGCATAGGGTAATATGAGCTATGTAATATGTGTTTTTACTGTTTAATAAATATATATATCATTATTATATATTTGTTATACACGGTATATATGAATTAGTAAGAGAGATGGATAATATTTATTTATCGTTATTAAATAATTTATAAAAATTTTATCCTAGTAAGTTGGTGACATTAAATATCTTTAATAATCACCATTTTTTGGAGTATATGTACGTTGTTAGAAAGAGAAAGAAAATCAATATATCATTAGATATATATTTGGTTAGAGAATTATTAATTGAATACACGACGAGAAGTGTAGATTAAAGGAATGTATATATGTGTTATATATATATATATATATTTATATTCGATAATGTGGATTGGTGGAAAGAGAAATAATTATTATATATATTTCTAATAAAGATTATTAAAATAATTTCTTGTATTGATTTATTTTAATAAACAGAGGGAAGTGTTATTTTAAATAATAATACTAATAATACCATGAATGTCTTTGACTGAGATAATATGAATGAGAGTAGATATATCGAAACATATTTGCTATGTGTAATATACTAATAGAAAATAACTTATGGTCTATTTTCTATATAAAGAGTTGTACATGTGTCGTACATGTAACTACTTTAACAATACTTAGATATTATATTTAAATAATATCTTGAGGAAATGAATAAGTCACTTTATATTGATTAATGCCCATATTATATAATAAGTCTTAAAATATCATGTTATGAAGGAATGATTAAACGAGATTAATTGATATTATTATGAGAATTATTGCTATGTGCAAATATACATGTTATGTGAGTTAGTGACTATGCGAATAATTTCTAGGAATTAATTTATAGGGAGTCACTAATGGTTAATTTAAATTAGTGGACTAGCCCTAAGTTTTATATCAAAAGAATTGATAAAACGATTAGTAATTAAATATTCAATTACTTAAATATAGTGTAGAGGTTTAAACGTGACTGATTAATTAATATTTTGGATAACTAATCGATAATATATGAATTTATTGTTGTTGAGAATAATAAAATATAAGCGTGTAAAGGATTAATTGTGAGTACAAAGGATGGACGATTTACGAGTAATTAATTGATAATATTCAATTAACTATTATTGTGAATAAATAATATATTAATGAGCAAAGGATTAATAAATATAATGAGATTATATTTACCCAATTAATTATTTTATGCAAGCATGCGATATATTAAACCTTTAATATATGGTAGTTAACTTTATATCATATAAAGTGCAATGTGAAGCATTAATATAGTTATATATTATTTTATATATAGACTATATAGTAAACTTAATTTCATTATGGGAGTTACATAATATTATTGCTTATGTAACATGATATGTGTGGGTAGACATTAATGTATACCCTACTACCTTATATTAATATCAATAAACAATTGTTAATTGATAATGTTTTCAATAAGTTATTATAAAAAAAACGTTGTAATAATGATAATATCCAATTAAATTATAGTTAGTATTAAGAAAAATGTACATGGATTATATGTTGGTGTATATGGACCTATTTGTTACATTGTATTTAGAAGTAGCATTGTGACTTAAGTATATACTATATGTATATATATGTATAACATAAGCATTGTATTTGCAAGATGCTGAGTTATTTCTTGTCCCACATTGAGGGCCCAACTTCTTCTCACGTGAACACAGGAAGCTAGCTACACTCTATATCTCTTCTCAAATTCATCAATCCTAGCTAATGATTATAGGAGATGTGGATTTTATGATGAGATTTACCAACTCTCAACCACCATCCCTTAACCATTATACAATCCTACTTTCTTTTGGTTTGATCTAATGGAGAATTTCATTGTCTGGTTATTGAATTGGCTATATAATGAGGCTTCTCTTCTTCTTATTTCAATTGCTGAGAGTTTATATTGAATTAAGGGAGAGTATTATAGCAACATTTTAGAAATTATTTAGCAGCAAGAGGTATAATCAATTATGTCATGTTCTTATTTTTCTGTAAATTCTAAATTCTTGAAATTCATACATTCTTGATTTCATTTGAATTGGATGTTAATTGGTTAAAGAGATGCTTGCTAAAGTGTTATACAAACTTCTAAATATGTTAAAATTGCAATGTGTTATGCTAGAAACGAATTTCGTATGAAATTTTCTAAGTTGGGATTTTAGTACTGCCGAAGCAGTCTATTTCCTAGTCTGGTCGGAGCCCTGCATAGCTGCGCCAGTTTTGAACTAGCCAGCAGCGCAGCTGCCCAGTACCAGTTTCTGGAATTTGTTTTCTGTCCAGTTCTGTTATATGTAACTGATTGGCATCACTTAGAACAAGCATGCGAACCTGACTAACTTGTAAATATTAGTACAATGACATGACATAACATGTAAAATCATGTTAGCATACACTTTGGATAAAAAGTTTCATATTTTATAAATGAACTTAGACTTGTTAAAGTAAACTTTGACACATACGTAATATGTGTGTTCTGATATTTTTAGCTTGTATAAATGACTTATATATGCATGAAATCAGGTTTAACATGTATGAGTAAGCACCTTAACGTAGCATGAACGTTTTTGACTTCATTAGTGTGCGATTTCTAAAGAAAGTTATAAAGTTTTAAAATGAGCCTTGACACATACTATTGATGCTTCTGTTTTGACTTTTTGAGCATGATTGCATGGTCTAGATAGGCATGAAATGTAAATTTTAAAGTGTTAAGTTTACCCTAGCATTTATGGTTTAAGTCGTAATGGTTTCAAAAGTAAGATTCGGACTTTTTGCAAACTAAGTTGTGTGATCATAGTGTATTAGTGTTCTACTATGTTTGAGCATACATGCTAGTGCTTTTAAATGTCATGTATGTGCACACACCTTACTAGACACTATGAAAGTTAGTTAAGCATGAATTAGATATGTTTTTAAAGCAATTATCGATGCTAGTTGTGCGTATATGGTAAAGGTATTTGTGGGAATGCGTCTTAACTAGTATGGTACCTCACATATATACGTGATGAATATAGTAGCATGTTTACATTATTATTTATGAGTTATAAAATATAATCTTAGTGATGCATTAAGTGTTGATTTGTACAATGGTTATATAAAACTCTGAAACTATAATTTCGTTAAGGTTTGAGAAACGTATGAATAATAAGGATCATATAAGTTCTAAATATATGTCAAATACATTTAGTTAAGTGTGTGATACATGTATATGAAGGATGATAGTAAGTATGTATGGTTAAGGTATACCTATACGTACATGGTTATTCTAAGAATACGATGAGACAGTAAAATGAAGGTTCTAAGAACCAAGTTAGACAATAATGTAATCAATTGTTATTATATTGAGAATGTATGGATACGTATGACTGATATGTATAAATCCATAATTGTATAATTGTGTAGGAATACACGAAGCACAAATATCTTAAGCAGTTAAGTCGTAGTTGTTAAACTACGCAATAGGCAAGTCTTTTAGTTCTTATTTGATATATGAATTCAATAACTGTTAGATGAATTATATTATGCCATGATGATGTTAACTTATATATGAACTGTATATGAGATATGTATGAGATTGAAAGTTGATCTTTGATGATATGCTTATTATGTGAAAAGTAACATGCGTAGTATATATCGATTGATTATGAATGCATGAACTGGATATGATATTATATGCTATGTGTTGCATGAAAACTGTTAGAATTGCTGAGCTGTCGAGCTCACTCTTGCAAAATAACCACTTTTGCAGGTTAAGGACTCACGATAAAAGTTACGTGCTACGTGATAGAGTTCGGAGATTTCAATTTATTTAAATATATATTCTTGAACCATGCTTAGGTTCTAGAAGATATATATGGTAGTAGACTACAATGTTTTATACATGTTTAAATTGTAAGGTTGTGTTATGTAACACATAGGGGTTTCGAACTGAGATGTATACATTTATACAGTAATTCAAACATAGTGAATCATACTTTATAATTGGTTCAAGGTTATGTAATTGATTCAAGATTATAAATTCAACGAAAGATTTTATTCAAGGAGATAGAAAAGTTTTAGTTATTCCATATTTTTGTAACATCAATTGTGATGTATAGACAGGGATGGTATATAACCGAGATTTGAAAACTTATAAAAGGTTTAGGGTCATCATACAAGATCTTGGAGATGAATAGAAATTATACTTCTATATTGTAATAAGTGAAATTTATTCATTAAGTTTTGAGTAAAAGATGTATAGTTCCGCGATAGCTGTATCGTGGCGGACCGGATCCGAGGTAATTGAGAGACCCGAATTTGGGGTCGTCACAGGTCAGGCCAGTCTTTGTGATTGGCAGACATTTTTACATGATCTTCTTGATGCTTTTGTTGGCCGCTTCGACAGCATCGTTCATCTTGGGCCGATAGATGACAGAGTTGAGATGCTTGATGTGGAACTTGTCGCACAGTTCTAGCATCATTTAATTGTTCAGGTTTGTGGCATTATCTGATACGATCTGCTCCGGTTGTCTATATCGACAGACGACATTATTTTTGATGAAACTGATGATGACCTCATTTGTGACTTAAGGAAAAGAGGCTGCTTCAACCCATTTGGTAAAGTAGTCGATCATGGTGAAGATGAACCGATGACCGTTGGTGGCTTTGGGTTCGACTAGACCTATCACGTCCATTCCCCATATAAAAAAAGGTCATGGTGCACTCATGTTATGCAGCTCTTTTGGAGGAGCGTGGATGGCATTTTCATGTATTTGGCATTGAAAGCATCTCTTGACGTGATCATCGCAATCAGCTTTGAGCGAGATCCAGTAATGTCCTGTTCTGATTATCTTCTTGGCCAGCAGATGGCCGCTCATGTGTGGACCACAGACTCCGCCATGGATTTCATCCATTAGTCTTTGGGCTTGCTCCTTGTCATGGCATCTTAACAGGCCTATTCCAGCATCCCTTTTTATAAAGTGCATCTCCACTCAGATAGAACTTCATGGTCATTCTGAGAATCCTTCTCCTCTCTGATTGGCTTGCACCAGCGGGTATAGATCCATCATGGAGATATTCCTTGATGTCTTGAAACCAAGGTTGCTTGACAAGAGGTATTTCTTCTGATACTTCTCTAATGTAATTCTCGTATGTTGGGGCTTTTTGATTTATGAACTGGATGTTGGGAAACCTGCTCCTGTTGGATATGCGGATTAATGAAGCCAACGTTGCCAGTGCATTGGCAAAGTCATTTCGACCCCGAGGAATATGGACGAAGGTTATTGCTTTGAACTCCTGGAACATTTTGAGAACCTGCCGATGATATGGCAGCAGATGCAGTTCTTTTAGGAGATACTTGCCGGTGGTTTGTCTGATGACCAACTCGGATTCTCCAAAGACCAATAAGTGTTTGATACCCATGGATTGGGCTAGTTTTAACCCCAGTATACAACCTTCATACTAGACCGTATTGTTGGTGTTGCCAAATTGAAGTTTGGTAGCCACAGGATATTGATCACCTGTACCAGAGATAAGGACTGCCCCAGCTCCGAAACCTTCCATGTTTACCGCTCCGTCGAAATACATTTTCCATGGTTGGACTGTATTCTCTGACTGGAGTTGTTGAATTATCATAATCCCATCATCTACGAAATATGTCTCCAGGGGCTCGAACCCTCTTGAAGGTGCTTCTGCTAATTGATCTGCAATGCCTTGGCCTTTGATAGACTTCTGAGTCACGTAGACAATGTCGAACTGCTGTAGAATCAACTGCCATTTAGACAGCCGGCAAGTTAACATTGGTTTGTTGAAGACGTATTTGAGTGGATCCATGCGGGATATGAGATACGTCGTGTGCCCATGCAAGTAGTGTTGCAACCTCATGGCGGCCCATGCTAATGCAGAGCATGTCTTCTCGATCAGGGTATACTTCTGTTCCCCAATGCTGAATCTTTTACTGATGTAGTATATAGCTCTTTCTTTGCTACTATCATCCTTCTCTCCTAGCATACAACCCATGGCATTGGCATTGACGAATAGGTACATGAATAAGGGGACTCCATCCCTTGGAGGTACCAAAACAGGTGTTTTGACAAGCTGCTTTTTGATGGTAAGGAAGGCTTGTTGACAATCCTCATTCCATTTGATGGAGGAATTCTTCCTTAACAGCTTGAAGATGGGCTCACAGGTTGCTGTGAGCTGTGAAATGAATCGACTTATGAAGTTAATCCTTCCTAGGAATCCTCGTATCTCCTTCTCTGTACGAGGCACGGGCATTTCAGAAATGGCTTTGATCTTGGCAAGGTCGAACTCAATGCCCCGATTGCTCTCCAGGATAGCAGTCTGCCTGCCTTGACGCCAAAAGCTCATTTAGCGGGATTTAGCTTGAGGTTGTAGTTGCGCAACCTGTTGAACACCTTTTTGAGATGGTATATGTGATCATCCTCCCTCAGGGACTTGATGATGATGTCGTCAATATAGACTTCTATTTCTTTGTGCATCATGTTATGACAGAGGGCCATCATAGCTCGCTGATACGTTGCTTCGGCATTGATGAGGCCAAAGGATAGTTGTGACGCCCCCAAATTCTAAGACCGCCACTTGGTCTCTCGAATTCGGTTCATCACGTGCTCATGGTAATACATCACAATAATAATAACTAAATATTGCACAATCACAGCGGAAATTCTATTCTAGAATAATTTATAATGATTTATTATAATTATTCCCCCAAGTCTCGCAACCTACAGTACTTAATAGATAACATAATAATATCAATAAATGACTTATTACATAATCTAACTTAAGCTTAAACATAATCAAATCCAGTCTTACTACATTATCTTAATACAACATTAAAATATTAAAACATAAAAGAGACAAGCTAGTTGGTAGCCTTGCCCTTGCCCTTATCAATGCTCGAAGGTTCGCCATGCTCTGCCTTAACTGAAATGTTTTAGGAAAAAGCAAGAATGAGCACAAATTGCTCAGCAAGTAATATACAACAAGGGTAAATGATATAATTCTCAATTCTCGAAAGGGTATAGGAAAGTTTGATAGTTCAAGGATAGCAAGAATATCAACAGTTCTCAATAACAGTCACTAAGGACAGAATAATATCAATATGATTCAATAATAAATCAATTCAAGATTTCAAGATAACTGAATACTGAGCAGTCACTAAGGACTATGAACTTCCACCGGATTTGACAGTAATAAACTGAAAATCCAACAAAAACAGATACAACAGGTGATCAGCCTAAAGTACCCTCGTTATGCATAACAATCAATCATACTCAAGTGCGCGCGTCGGTTCTCCGACAGTTATAGTTTGTTCTTCTCAGTCATATATAAGATCCCGCACCAATCAATTGGTTTTGGGTCGTTTTTCAATAATATAAGTCTAGCCGAATCAAATGGCATAGACACTTTCACAATATTCATTAACAACACTAAGTTCAACATGAATAATAGCTTTAATGAAATAAGAGTTCAAGTATGCTAATTCAATTCAAACGATTAAGTAGGAAACTAGTTCGCAATATACAAAGATAGAATATTCGTATCCAAAGAGATAAGGTTTAGATACTCGCTTACGATATCCGTTAAGTAGTGCAAGGTTTTAGGATACTTGCCTTATGCGTAGTTTATTCACGTAAAGCTAGCCAACACTTTCGAATCCTATATATAATGTATTACATGCATAAGATTTTCATTAGTTAACACATCCGTTACACAACTTATTACTCAATATACATATATGTTACTATCTTAGTCACATGTCATACTTATACTCATATGGTATAAAATCAGATCACGAATCAAGTACATAGTTATAATATAAATGATATTATACCAACTCATCATGTTCAAGTAGCTATGATTCTATGACCCATGGGCTTCCATTATATAAGTTAAACATTATCTTGTTACTTAATCATCGCCTATGCACATATATCAGTAGGGTGTAAACTATTTCTAGCAATGTAGGCATCATATAAGCTATCTGTCCAAAATCAGATTGTCAAACTGCATGGCTTCTGATTCCAGGCCGGCGCAGCTGCGCCATGGCTAAGCCTAGGTACAGCGCAGCTGCGCAGCCCTCTGGCCAAGCCAAGGCTGAGCTGTGCCTTATGGTTTCTGTCCGGTCATGCAAGCCAACAACACCACATAGCATATAAACATATTAAAAGATACTTTTATGTTTGTACAACCTTTCCTCGTTTCAATTATATGTGATATAGATTCTAAGTCAATACTTTCAATGACTAAAAGTCATTCAAGGACACGAACTCATAAGGTCTAACATGCTCGCTTTTTAAACACTTAAAATGTTCACATAACTTGTAGTAAACATGTTCATGAGTTTTCATATCACATATATGCAACTATCATTATCATTAGTTTGAAAGCATACTTTATTTACGCAAATTTGGTTTCATTACAAGTAACATAGTAGGTAAACATGAATGATACCTTAGCAAGTCTACAAGTTCTATCAAACATGTTCATAAGTATCGAAGTTCAAATCTCAATGTAACATGCCAACGTTCACGTTTAACACTTATACTTTAATTAATAAAGTTTGCTAATACGTTCTAACACGTTCATGCTATATTATGAAATTTATATACGTAAGTTAATGTGTCCGATATGTATGTCAAGGCCATAGAAACATATTCGAAAATCAGAATATATATATGATTCTTTATATGTCAAGGTTTGCCTTTAAAACTTATATTTTCGTTAGAAATGAGCACTAGTTAGGTTCACATGTCCATATTATATCATGGAACCAATATAGACAAGCTAACATGCACTTCATGTGTTTCTAAGTCATACTATTATGTTCGCAAGGTCAGAATATCAACATGGCATGTACATATATCAAAGTTCATTTATAAACTCTAAGTTTGCTTCAACACTATAAGTCTTCACCAATCATGCATAAAACATGTTTGCGCTATCTCCACGTACTCATATAGGCATGCTACTTATGTTCTTAAACTTGTTCTAAAGTGTTATTATAAGTTAGCATGTAACAGTCTGGATCAAAAGCAGAATCTGGAATCAGTGACCGGCGCAGCTGCGCAGTGCCCCAGTTCAAAACTGGCGCAGCTGCGCAGGGCCTAATCCACCAAAACGCAAGCCTAGCACTGGCGCAGCTGCGCAGCACCCTAGTATAACCAGGGCGCAGCTGCGCCGTTACCTGTACAGAGCTAGAAGCTCCTGGTTCGGCAGACAGCAACCCAATTCATAAAATTCATTCACGAAAACAATCACATTGTATTCCAACATGCTTATAAGTCTATTATAACAACTAAACAAGCTTTCTATAATCCATGTGGCATGTTTTGCACCCATAATCAAGAAATGAAATTTTGACAGTAAACAGAAATGGAGTTTTGACAGAAATGAAAATGAAGACAGGGAATGGAATTATACCTTCGAAGCACGAATTAAACTTGCTAATGCTGCTATAGGATTCTCTACTAACACTGATATATAAGGCTCTCACTCAACACTCTAGCAATTTTCAGCAATTGATATGTGAAGAACAAGAGTTCCTATTTGTAGAGAAATCCTTACACAGGCAATGAGATTATACCACAAATCAAACCAACGTAAATTTGGATTGTATAGAGGTTAATGGAGAGTTGGTAATTAGTTGGTGAAACTCATTATCAATACCACTCCCTTGTTCATTATGATAGCTAGAATGTGCTGAGTTTGAGGATATAGGAGTAGGATAGCTTCATGTGTATTCACGTGAAGAGCAAATGGGACACTTAAAATGAGACAATTGATTTAACTTCTCAGCATTTGCAAATACTACACTTGTATACACACACCATATACTTATGTTATATATTATATGTACTCTTAGGTTATAATTTAAATCACAATGTACTTCACATAATGTAATAAGTGTAATTTACACACATATAATCCATGTACATTTATCTTACTGATATAATACAATCGGATACTACCACATTACATTATATCATATATTATTAAATTGTATTAATCAACAATTATTTATAATATATCCATGATACATTATTTTACTGTATACACACTCACCTTGTCACATAGGCATTATCATATATTCCTAACATATAGTTTTAACATAACATAATCACATTATGCTTCATGTAATATATGGTTTCTATGTGTAAGATATTTGCATTGTATTATATAACATAGTTTATGTATATACATGCATGGTCACACTTAAGTGTCTCTCTACACTATATAATATAGTTGTATTCCATATACTTTATATATTCAAGTATTGCACATTTTGCACATATCAATTAATATAATTTTATTATATTAATCACTCACTTATTTGTTTTATTATTCATAATGTCAAATAAATAGACTATTTATCTCGTTGATTAATTAACAATAATATTAATTAATTTATTCCTCATTGATTATTAATTACACCAAATTAATAATCATAGTATTAATTAACAAATATAAATCTCAGCACAATTATAAACAAGTGGTTTATTATTATTATATTTCTTGCAATAATAATAATCACATTTTATTAATCAACCACAGTTAATATCTCACAACAATCAATTAATATCCTCTAATAACAATTAACAATTAATATAGATTAATTGTTCACTTAAAAATTATTCGTCAATTAATATAATTATTAATATCTTCCATCACTGTGCCACACTAGGCTCTCAACGAGTTTATCACAAACTCTACATTTTCCTCAATTGTCATAAATATTCAATTTAATATAATTGAATTAATCATTCTCATAATACAAAATTCAAATAAATTCTCATTTCCATTAATATATTTATTTAATAATATATGGAAATTCTCGGGTATTACATCCTCCCCCCCTTATAAAAATTCCGTCCCGGAATTGCTACAAGGTTACACAAATAAATGGGGATAATCCCTCATTATCCTACCTTCTAATTCCCACGTTGCCTCCTCGACATCGTGGTTACGCCAAAGTACCTTTACAGACGAAATAACTTTATTTCTCAAAGTTTGTTCTTTCCTATCTAATATCTGGACAGGAATTTCTTCATACGCCAAGTTCTTCTCCACTTGAATGGGCTCGTAAGAAATTATGTGCTTGTAGTCAGCCTTGTACGGTCGCAACACGGAAATGTGAAACACGTTGTGGATGTGCTCCAATTCGGGTGGCAACGCAATTTTGTATGCCACTTCGCCCACTCGCTTCAGTATCTCGAACGGTCCTATGAATCTTGGACTCAATTTTCCTTTCTTGCCGAAACGGATTTTTCCCTTCCATGGAGATACTTTCAAGAATACAAAACTGCCGACTTTGAAGTCTCGGTCCTGCCGATGCAAATCTGCGTATTTCTTCTGGCGATCTTGAGCTGCTAATAATCTGGCTCTTATCACTGTCACCACGTCTGCGGTTTGTTGAACTAATTCTGGTCCGAGTATTCGTCGTTCTCCGACTTCGTCCCAACATAATGGCGTTCTGCATTTTCTCCCGTAAAGAGCTTCATACGGTGGCATGCCGATACTCGCATGGTAACTATTATTATACGCAAATTCGACTAAGGGTAGGTGGTCGTCCCAATTTCCCTTAAAATCCATCACGCAAGTCCTAAGCATGTCCTCCAGCGTTTGTATTGTTCGCTCACTTTGTCCGTCTGTTTGAGGATGATAAGCTGTACTCAACCTCAACTGCGTTCCCATTCTTTCTTGCAAGCTCTTCCAAAAATTGGACGTGAAGCGCGGATCTCGATCAGAGACAATTGACACCGGCACTCCATGTCGTGAAATAATTTCTTTTACATATAGGCTTGCTAATTGGTTCAAATTGTAGCGGATCTTGATTGGTAGAAAGTGTGCGGTCTTCGTTAGTCGATCCACGATAACCCAAATAGCATCATAACCTTTCTGTGTAACTGGAAGTCCTACCACGAAGTCCATGGTAATATGCTCCCATTTCCATTCTGGTATTTCTAACGGTTGTAGTAAACCACTTGGCCGCTGATGCTCTGCTTTAACGCGTTGGCAAGTCAAGCATCTACTGACGCACTCCGCGACTTCCCGTTTCAAATTGGGCCACCAAAAATGTTGCCTTAGATCTTGGTACATCTTTGTGCCTCCTGGATGAACGGAATATGTCGTATTATGTGCCTCAAGCAAAATCTCTTCCCTCAACTCGGTTACCGCTGGTACCCACACTCTCCCTTCAAATCTCAAAATACCGTCTTTATCCATTCGAAATTTTCCTTCCTCATTTTCTGTGATCCTCTTTCGGATTTTCTCACACTCTTCATCCTTTTCTTGAGCTTCCTTTACTCTATCCAACAACGTCGGACAAGCTTCCATTACAATTAACTTCTCACCAGACTTTTCTGGTCCTTTCACTTCTATCTCCAATTTCTCCATTTCTCTTATCAATTCCTCCTGAGTCGTCAAATTAAACAACTTCTCCCTTCCTTTCCTGCTCAGAGCGTCGGCAACCACATTTGCCTTTCCCGGGTGATAAAGAATATCGCAGTCATAGTCTTTGATTAATTCTAACCACCTTCTCTGCCGCATGTTTAACTCCTTCTGTGTGAAGATATATTTCAGACTCTTGTGGTCCGTGTATATCTCACATTTTTCTCCGTATAGATAATGTCTCCATATCTTTAACGCAAAAACTACTGCCGCTAACTCTAAGTCGTGAGTAGGGTATCGTTTTTCGTAATCCTTTAATTGTCGTGATGCATATGCAATGACCTTGCCGTGCTGCATAAGCACACAGCCAAGTCCCTTGTGCGATCCATCACTATACACCACAAAATTTCCCGCATCATCTGGTAATGATAACACAGGTGCTTCGCTCAATCTCCTTTTCAGTTCTTGAAAACTTTCTTCGCATTTGTCGGTCCATACAAATTTCACCGTCTTTCTAGTCAAATTGGTCAACGGGGTTGCTATCTTAGAAAAATCTTGGATAAATCTCCGATAGTACCCAGCTAACCCTAAGAAGCTTCTCACCTCTGTCGGTGTTTTCGGTTGTTCCCAATTACTTACTGCTTCAACCTTCGCAGGGTCTACAGAGATTCCATTCTTATCCACCACGTGGCCTAAGAATTGAACCTTCTCCATCCAAAATTCGCACTTAGAAAATTTTGCATACATCTTCTCCTTCCTTAGTGCCTCCAAAACAATCTTCAGATGTTCGGCGTGTTCTTCCTCTGTCTTTGAGTAGATCAAAATGTCGTCGATAAAAACCACTACAAATTTATCCAAGTATGGCTTGAAAACTCGGTTCATCAAGTCCATAAATGCTGCCGGAGCATTAGTCAATCCGAATGACATTACCAAAAACTCGTAGTGTCCATAACGGGTTCGAAACGCAGTCTTTGGTATGTCCTCATCCCGTACCTTCAGTTGATGATATCCTGTTCGTAGGTCGATCTTTGAGAAACACTTTGCTCCCTTCAGTTGATCAAACAAGTCGTCTATCCTCGGTAGCGGATATCGGTTCTTGATCGTTACTCTGTTCAATTCTCGATAATCGATACAGAGTCTCATCGATCCGTCCTTCTTCTTAACGAATAGCACTGGTGCTCCCCAAGGAGAAACACTCGGTCGAATGTAACCCTTATCCAACAACTCTTGCAATTGTATCATCAATTCCTTCATTTCTACTGGCGCCATACGATATGGAGCTTTCGAAATCGGTGCCGTTCCCGGTGCTAAGTCTATTACGAATTCGATTTCTCTGTCTGGCGGAAGACCAGGCAGATCGTCCGGAAACACATCTTGGAATTCATTAACTACGTATATATCCTTAATTTCTACTCCCTTCTTCCGAGTATCAACGATGTAAGCTAAATATCCTCCACATCCTTTCCTTAACAATTTCTTGGCCTGCATCATCGTAACGCAACACGATTGCTTAAGCGATGAGCTACCATAAAACACTACCTTAGACTTACTCGGAGTCTGAAGGTTCACACATTTGTTCTGACAGTCAATTATCGCAGCATGGTTATACAACCAATCCATTCCCAGTATTACGTCAAATTCTCCCAGTCTAATAGGAATCAAGTCTACGCTCAGTTCATGTTTACTAATATTTGCGCGACAATTTCGATAAACGTATTCTACAGGGATTACTTCCTTATTAGCAACTTCTATGACCAAAGGATTTTCTAATCGTTCACGGGGTGTACTAAGTCTACTAGCAAATTCTTCAGATACAAAAGAACAGGTGGCACCCGAATCAAATAATACATAAGCATTTATATCATTGATTGGGATTATACCTGACACCACGTCCTTCGCAGCCACTGCGTCTTGGACGGTCATGTTAAAGGTTCTGGCGGTTGGGCGGTTGGATTGTGCCGGTCCACCGATCATCAGCTTGTTGCCTCCTTGCTGATTACTACCCCCCCCACTTCCCTTCTTTGGGCAGTCCTTAATTCGGTGCTCCGTCGAGCCACACGCAAAGCATCCTTGTATCTTTTTCGGTTTCAAACAGTTGGGCGAGATGTGCCCTTCCTGTCCGCAGTTGTAGCAAGTGCCACGTCCCTTCCAGCACTCGCCCTGGTGATTCTTCCCACACTTCGGGCATCCTTCAGCCCTCTTCTTGAAACCTCCACGAAAATTCCCTGATTGATTATTATTGTTGTTTTTGTTGTTGTTGTTGTTCTCCCACTTTCTCTTTCCCAAGTTGCTTCCTCCGCTACTGCTTCCTCCCGTACGATTCTCTCCTCCAGTATTCTTTCCTTTCTTTTCTTTGTTATACAGACTTAAGGCCTCACTGCCGCCTTCCGCAATGATTGCCTTCTCCAGTAATGTTGCAAAGGAATCAATTTGAAGAACTGATACCTTATTGAACAGCCATGGCTTCAACCCTTGTTCAAAGCGTCTAGCCTTCCTCTCTTCATCACCAACTTGGTGCTCCGCAAATCGCGCTAGCTCGTTAAACCTAGCCGCGTACTGCGCCACCGTCATCTCACCTTGTTTTAACTCTAGGAATTTCACCTCCATCCTATTCTTCATACTCTTCGGAAAGTAATTCTCGAAGAACAGTGTCTTAAACTTATCCCAAGCTATTATCCCTTCTCCAGCTCTTTGTTGATTAGCCTCCCACCAGTAGTTCGCTTCTCCCCTCATCATGTACGTGGCAAACACCGTCTTCTGATCTTCGCCTACGCTAGCTATAATGAAAGCTTTTTCGATCTCTTTGATCCACGTTTGTGCGACGATTGGGTCGGTAGTTCCCTCGAACTCCGGGGGTCCTACACTCTTAAAGTCTTTAAAGGTTGTTACTGGCACAGTTTGAGGGTTCGGGCGAACGGGTTCATTGTTCCTTCCCCTTAAGGCTTCTCCTAACAAGTCTACCAGTTTCTGGATCGGGTCTACTTGTTCTCTCTCATTGTTAACAGATTCTTCGGGTGCTGTCAATCTACGTCTGGGCGGCATTATCTGCATCACAATTTTTCATTTTATTATTATTCAAGTATATCACTTAAGTATTTCTTTTAATACTAAAAGAATAAATTTATAACACGTTTCTAAAATCAACTCCATTTATATTCATATGCCATTTCATTTTCATTACATGATTTTCCTAGCATACTGCTATAAATGTTATCACATATATCCCCTAATATCACAAAAGACGGGGAATATACCAACCTACTACCATACTACCCCCTTAACAAAAAGCTAACTCGGGGTTTACATCATCATCCCACATCTTACACAAAAGATCGGGATTGCAACATAGTATATACAATACATAAAGACACAACTAGTACTACCACTAGACTGACTAAGGAAATCTCATCCCATCATCCCGCGCTCCACTGCGCTCTTGTACTCCAACTGTGCTATATACGCAACCAGCTCTCGGCTCAAGGTATGTAGAGTCTGTCCCTGTTCTGCCGGGTAGTGGTACACACCATCAATCACCCTTTCAAAAGCTGAACGGAACACATACCCCATCTTGTTCATCTTTCTCTTCTTGCACCTGACCTCGTCCTCAAGGTCGTCGGCTCTCTCATTAGACGCTTCCCACTTCTCCTCGAAGTGTAACCTATCCATCACCTCCAACTCTAGCTGAGTACGGAGTGCCTCTTTCTCAGTCTTCTCACTCAGCTCCCTCTGCTCAACCTCTTCTAGCTTCTCTGCCAAATCTACATTCCTAGCCACTGACCTGTGAAATAGAGTCCCCATCTGGATCCCTGCCTCCCTACGGTAGGCAATCTCCACCTCTAACTCTTGCATAGCCAGCTTCCTCTGGTGGTCCTCGTCCCTCAGCTTCTGGAACTCAGACTCTCTCTCGTGGGCCTCTGCCTCCAGCTCCTGAACTCTACAGTCTAACTCTAGAATACGCTCCTCGTACTCGCCTAACATCTGTTCCTCTATAGTAGCCTCATCAGAGTCCTCTACTGGCTCATCCTCCATTGGCTCCTCCTCTGGATCAGTCTCTATCTCAATCTCGATCTCATCCTCATCATCAAACTCGGATGGTGCAACTGCCTGCACTGGCACAGCCTCTAGAGGTGCCTCGTATACTACATGTATATCTCTGGGCTCCTCCTCTGCTACTCTACTAGTTACACCTGTGTCTGTCATCCTACAATCACAAACACAAGGCAAACAAACAGCAACTCCATTAGAATGTTAAATAAAACATAAGTTCATTGTATAGAATGAAGTTACATTTCATAACAGACTAAGTCTCTCAAGGAAAACTCTACATGAGTTTTATCTCCTTCCTA
This sequence comes from Panax stipuleanatus, assembly GCA_020205555.1. Taxonomy (NCBI): domain Eukaryota; kingdom Viridiplantae; phylum Streptophyta; class Magnoliopsida; order Apiales; family Araliaceae; genus Panax; species Panax stipuleanatus. The sequence continues at coordinate 90,241,532 of CM035116.1, forward strand.
ACTTCTAAGTTCGCCTAAGTTATAGTCTAAGGACACTCGTTCCTAAGGTTTATAACTACAGCTCTGATACCAACCTGTGACGCCCCCAAATTCTAAGACCGCCACTTGGTCTCTCGAATTCGGTTCATCACGTGCTCATGGTAATACATCACAATAATAATAACTAAATATTGCACAATCACAGCGGAAATTCTATTCTAGAATAATTTATAATGATTTATTATAATTATTCCCCCAAGTCTCGCAACCTACAGTACTTAATAGATAACATAATAATATCAATAAATGACTTATTACATAATCTAACTTAAGCTTAAACATAATCAAATCCAGTCTTACTACATTATCTTAATACAACATTAAAATATTAAAACATAAAAGAGACAAGCTAGTTGGTAGCCTTGCCCTTGCCCTTATCAATGCTCGAAGGTTCGCCATGCTCTGCCTTAACTGAAATGTTTTAGGAAAAAGCAAGAATGAGCACAAATTGCTCAGCAAGTAATATACAACAAGGGTAAATGATATAATTCTCAATTCTCGAAAGGGTATAGGAAAGTTTGATAGTTCAAGGATAGCAAGAATATCAACAGTTCTCAATAACAGTCACTAAGGACAGAATAATATCAATATGATTCAATAATAAATCAATTCAAGATTTCAAGATAACTGAATACTGAGCAGTCACTAAGGACTATGAACTTCCACCGGATTTGACAGTAATAAACTGAAAATCCAACAAAAACAGATACAACAGGTGATCAGCCTAAAGTACCCTCGTTATGCATAACAATCAATCATACTCAAGTGCGCGCGTCGGTTCTCCGACAGTTATAGTTTGTTCTTCTCAGTCATATATAAGATCCCGCACCAATCAATTGGTTTTGGGTCGTTTTTCAATAATATAAGTCTAGCCGAATCAAATGGCATAGACACTTTCACAATATTCATTAACAACACTAAGTTCAACATGAATAATAGCTTTAATGAAATAAGAGTTCAAGTATGCTAATTCAATTCAAACGATTAAGTAGGAAACTAGTTCGCAATATACAAAGATAGAATATTCGTATCCAAAGAGATAAGGTTTAGATACTCGCTTACGATATCCGTTAAGTAGTGCAAGGTTTTAGGATACTTGCCTTATGCGTAGTTTATTCACGTAAAGCTAGCCAACACTTTCGAATCCTATATATAATGTATTACATGCATAAGATTTTCATTAGTTAACACATCCGTTACACAACTTATTACTCAATATACATATATGTTACTATCTTAGTCACATGTCATACTTATACTCATATGGTATAAAATCAGATCACGAATCAAGTACATAGTTATAATATAAATGATATTATACCAACTCATCATGTTCAAGTAGCTATGATTCTATGACCCATGGGCTTCCATTATATAAGTTAAACATTATCTTGTTACTTAATCATCGCCTATGCACATATATCAGTAGGGTGTAAACCATTTCTAGCAATGTAGGCATCATATAAGCTATCTGTCCAAAATCAGATTGTCAAACTGCATGGCTTCTGATTCCAGGCCGGCGCAGCTGCGCCATGGCTAAGCCTAGGTACAGCGCAGCTGCGCAGCCCTCTGGCCAAGCCAAGGCTGAGCTGTGCCTTATGGTTTCTGTCCGGTCATGCAAGCCAACAACACCACATAGCATATAAACATATTAAAAGATACTTTTATGTTTGTACAACCTTTCCTCGTTTCAATTATATGTGATATAGATTCTAAGTCAATACTTTCAATGACTAAAAGTCATTCAAGGACACGAACTCATAAGGTCTAACATGCTCGCTTTTTAAACACTTAAAATGTTCACATAACTTGTAGTAAACATGTTCATGAGTTTTCATATCACATATATGCAACTATCATTATCATTAGTTTGAAAGCATACTTTATTTACGCAAATTTGGTTTCATTACAAGTAACATAGTAGGTAAACATGAATGATACCTTAGCAAGTCTACAAGTTCTATCAAACATGTTCATAAGTATCGAAGTTCAAATCTCAATGTAACATGCCAACGTTCACGTTTAACACTTATACTTTAATTAATAAAGTTTGCTAATACGTTCTAACACGTTCATGCTATATTATGAAATTTATATACGTAAGTTAATGTGTCCGATATGTATGTCAAGGCCATAGAAACATATTCGAAAATCAGAATATATATATGATTCTTTATATGTCAAGGTTTGCCTTTAAAACTTATATTTTCGTTAGAAATGAGCACTAGTTAGGTTCACATGTCCATATTATATCATGGAACCAATATAGACAAGCTAACATGCACTTCATGTGTTTCTAAGTCATACTATTATGTTCGCAAGGTCAGAATATCAACATGGCATGTACATATATCAAAGTTCATTTATAAACTCTAAGTTTGCTTCAACACTATAAGTCTTCACCAATCATGCATAAAACATGTTTGCGCTATCTCCACGTACTCATATAGGCATGCTACTTATGTTCTTAAACTTGTTCTAAAGTGTTATTATAAGTTAGCATGTAACAGTCTGGATCAAAAGCAGAATCTGGAATCAGTGACCGGCGCAGCTGCGCAGTGCCCCAGTTCAAAACTGGCGCAGCTGCGCAGGGCCTAATCCACCAAAACGCAAGCCTAGCACTGGCGCAGCTGCGCAGCACCCTAGTATAACCAGGGCGCAGCTGCGCCGTTACCTGTACAGAGCTAGAAGCTCCTGGTTCGGCAGACAGCAACCCAATTCATAAAATTCATTCACGAAAACAATCACATTGTATTCCAACATGCTTATAAGTCTATTATAACAACTAAACAAGCTTTCTATAATCCATGTGGCATGTTTTGCACCCATAATCAAGAAATGAAATTTTGACAGTAAACAGAAATGGAGTTTTGACAGAAATGAAAATGAAGACAGGGAATGGAATTATACCTTCGAAGCACGAATTAAACTTGCTAATGCTGCTATAGGATTCTCTACTAACACTGATATATAAGGCTCTCACTCAACACTCTAGCAATTTTCAGCAATTGATATGTGAAGAACAAGAGTTCCTATTTGTAGAGAAATCCTTACACAGGCAATGAGATTATACCACAAATCAAACCAACGTAAATTTGGATTGTATAGAGGTTAATGGAGAGTTGGTAATTAGTTGGTGAAACTCATTATCAATACCACTCCCTTGTTCATTATGATAGCTAGAATGTGCTGAGTTTGAGGATATAGGAGTAGGATAGCTTCATGTGTATTCACGTGAAGAGCAAATGGGACACTTAAAATGAGACAATTGATTTAACTTCTCAGCATTTGCAAATACTACACTTGTATACACACACCATATACTTATGTTATATATTATATGTACTCTTAGGTTATAATTTAAATCACAATGTACTTCACATAATGTAATAAGTGTAATTTACACACATATAATCCATGTACATTTATCTTACTGATATAATACAATCGGATACTACCACATTACATTATATCATATATTATTAAATTGTATTAATCAACAATTATTTATAATATATCCATGATACATTATTTTACTGTATACACACTCACCTTGTCACATAGGCATTATCATATATTCCTAACATATAGTTTTAACATAACATAATCACATTATGCTTCATGTAATATATGGTTTCTATGTGTAAGATATTTGCATTGTATTATATAACATAGTTTATGTATATACATGCATGGTCACACTTAAGTGTCTCTCTACACTATATAATATAGTTGTATTCCATATACTTTATATATTCAAGTATTGCACATTTTGCACATATCAATTAATATAATTTTATTATATTAATCACTCACTTATTTGTTTTATTATTCATAATGTCAAATAAATAGACTATTTATCTCGTTGATTAATTAACAATAATATTAATTAATTTATTCCTCATTGATTATTAATTACACCAAATTAATAATCATAGTATTAATTAACAAATATAAATCTCAGCACAATTATAAACAAGTGGTTTATTATTATTATATTTCTTGCAATAATAATAATCACATTTTATTAATCAACCACAGTTAATATCTCACAACAATCAATTAATATCCTCTAATAACAATTAACAATTAATATAGATTAATTGTTCACTTAAAAATTATTCGTCAATTAATATAATTATTAATATCTTCCATCACTGTGCCACACTAGGCTCTCAACGAGTTTATCACAAACTCTACATTTTCCTCAATTGTCATAAATATTCAATTTAATATAATTGAATTAATCATTCTCATAATACAAAATTCAAATAAATTCTCATTTCCATTAATATATTTATTTAATAATATATGGAAATTCTCGGGTATTACAATAGTCGTCGGTTGCAAAAAGTTCCCCAGGGAGTGATAAAAGCTATTTTCTCCCGATCTTCTTCAGCAACCATGATTTGTTGGTAACCAGCAAAGCAGTCTATGAAGGAATACATGTCGTACTGTGCAGTATTGTCAATCAGGATGTGGATAAAAGGTACCGGGAAATTGTCCTTGAGACATGTTTTGTTTAGATCCAGGTAATCCACACAGACTCGTACCTTCCCTCCGGGTTTAGGTACGGGGACTATGTTTGATAGCTATTCAAGATATGTTAATACCATGATGATCCCGTCTTTGAATTGCTTAACGATTTCTTCTTTGACTTTTAAACTCCACTCAGGTTTCAATCGCCTGAGCTTTTGTTTGACTGGTTTGAACCCTTCTTTGATGGGCATTCGATGGATGATAATGTCTTTGAATAGACTGATCATGTCTTCATGCGACCGTGCAAATACATCCTAGTACTGTGTCAGGAGCTCGATCAGGTCGGCTTTTTGATCCGATATGAGGTCTAAACCTATTTAGATTTCTTTAATGGTTTTGGAGGTTCCTATGTTGATGGTGGAGGTTTAGTTAAGTTTTGGTTTGGGTTTGTCTTCGACCCATTCCTTGATCTCCTCTGGCACCTCATAGTCATCTTCCTCCTCTTGATCAAGATCCGTCAAGTTGAAGCTCAATCTTGCATCATAGTTGGAGTTATATTGACAGGTTGGCATCTCATCAGCAGAGACACACACATCCAATGCTTGGGTCCTGAAAACAAAAATGCTTTCATTAATATACACAACTGCTTAAATACACATAGCATTTATAAAGCATGACAAAAGTGACTGCTCCAGCTGTGCAATCAAAAGTAAGCAGCAAATGAAAGCATGATTAAGGGTAGATTGACTATCTGCTCCTTTACCATTTTTGACTGAGGCAAGGGACACTGTTCCAATTATCCAGGGTTAGATCCTTATGGATAAGGAGGATGCTGGAAGTGTGCTCGTCTGTCTCGTCTTGAATGATAACTGAGATATCCCTTCGGATATGGCCGAGGCTTTTCTGGGGATTGTTCCTCTGTTTTCTTCGAGGAAAGTGAGCACGATCTTCGTCGTCACTATTTGGGATTTCATCATTCATCCCTTCGTAGTTGATAATAACTTTCATGTTAGAGAATGGGTCTCGTCCTTCGTACAGGATCTTTTCTTTTCCCTTTTCACTATCTACCTCAGGCTTGAGGGCTTTCCTTTCACGGACATGTATGATTGAAGGAAATAGCGTAGCTGATTCCCTCGTAAGGATCTTCCTCGTAGGTTTCACCCATCTGGACTTTATGAGGTTTGGGAGCAGAATCGTGGAAGCTCTAGCGTTGAGATGTTTGTGTGGATTCCGGTGGTTTGACCCGGATGAAAATCCCAATCCTGCTCTTCCCATCTAACTTGGGATTTGGATTGGCATCTTAATGCCATGCTTGTTTTTTCCTAACCCTTCTTCAAGCTGGAAACCCGCAGCTACCATTTCTTGGCCCACTGTCATTACTTCAGTGGAAATTTTAGGCTTCAGAGCTGGTGCCCCAATCGGTACATATTGAATATCGCTCACCTCAAGAGCTTGAAAACTTGCATGCTCAACCCCGGCGTCCAGGCTAATCACTGGTATATCCCCATGTATGTGGGTAGAGTATTATGGTTCAGCATTCACTGTGATGAGGCTGTCGTTGATAATGTACTTGAGTTGCTGATGGAGGGTGGATGGAACAGCCCCGGCCATATGGATCCATGGCCTGCCCAACAACAAGTTGTATCCAGTGGCTATGTTGAGCACCTGGAAAGATACGTAGAAGGTGTGTGGACCAATTTCTAGAGGAAGCTCGATTTCCCCCATAGCCTGGCGGCGAGATCCATCAAAAGCCTGGATAACTATGTGACTGGCTTTGATCCAGTTTGGATTGATATTCATCCTTTCTAACATGTTGTATTGACAATTTTGAGGGAAGATCCTCCATCAATAAGCACTCCTTCGATCACATATCCGGAGGACATAACGGCTATATGCAGGGACTTGTGGTGGCCCCTTCCCTTAGCCGGGATATCATCGTCTGTGAAGGAAATCACATTGTTGTTGAAAATGTGTTCTATCACGTGATGAAATTTCTCTATATCTACCATGTGTGGCAGATGGGCTTCTTCTTGTACCTTTACTAGGATGTTACAGTGATCCTTTGATGATAGGACCAAGTCCAGGACGGATATTTTCTTGGGTGCGTCTTTCAAGCTTTGCACTACCTTGATTTCATTATGTCCCATATTTTTGAGGAACTCTCTTATCTTTTCTTCAGTCACCTTTTCTTTTGCTTTGGTAACTAGTTTAATCACCCGTTGAGGCAGGTACAATGGATTATCCTTTGACAGGATGGAAATGTTGTTTGAAGTAGAGCTTCCAATGTCCCCGCAGTTCTATGGGACCTTCTTTAGATTGAGGATTGGATACTGAGGCCTGAAGGGCAAAATTAGAGGCTGAGGTACAGCCACCTTCACAGGATTTTGGACTTCTTGGACCCCTTTACTTGTCAGTACCAAGGGTGTGATGATTGATTCTTTATCACAAGATATGACAGCCACTGTGTCCTGATACCATGCATCGGGGATCTAGAGGCTATCTTTATTTGTCATGTCGAGGATTTGATCTCCTCTGAATAGGTCACCTTTCTCAATCAGGTCTTCAATTAGATTACGAAGTGCCCAGCATTCTTCTAAATCATGGTCGGGAGAGTTGGAATGGTACTAACATATTTGGTCAGCTTTGAATCTTCTGGATTGAGGGTTCAGCGGAGGTAGCAAGTTTTCAACCATTCCCTCATTGATCATCATTTGCAGGATTTCTTCCATTAACTGGTTCAAATTGGTGAAATTCCTTTTAAATAGGAACTTCCTACCTACTTGGACACTTGCTTCTTCGATCCCCATGTCAGTCCAGGATGTAAGCTCATAAGTCCGGCTATGATCTTGATTGGAATTGACTTCCGCTGGAGGAGAGCGACTTCCAATAGATTGATGGATTTTCTTCAACATCTTTCTGGTGAGTTGATGTTGACAGACGACCAGTTCAGCCAACTGCTCGATTTGTTCCTTGATAGACTTTATTTCTTGCTCTATCAGGAATTATTTTTTAAAAGCTTCCCAACACATTGGGCGGATGTTGTCGGATTGAGTTGATTTTTCAACATATCAGAGGTATTTGGATCCTTCTCCATCTGAAGTGTTGATCATGTTGACACTCTCCTCCTTGTGCTGTGGGAGAGGGTTATCTTGGACATGTGGTTGATCGGGCTTTTTGACCACAATTTCTCCATTATCAATCAAATCTTGGATTTTGTGCTTGAGGGACCAACAATCTTGGGTGTCATGGCCCTGTGATTCGGAATGATAAGAACACTTCTTGCTAGGGTCGAAGTTCCTTGAATTAGTGTTAGTTGGTGGAAGGAGTTGGCCAATCTTCTTCTGAGCTGTCAGAAGTTTGAAGACGTTCTCGAGTGAATCCCCTAGTAGGGTGAAAGTCCTTCTACGTCTGACCTCCATGTTTTTCTGGAATGAAGGATTTGACAGATGTGTTGCAGCTTGGAAAGGCATATAGTTCCTCCTTTGAATGGGTGTATTGTTTGAATTACCGCTTGTATTTTGTCCTTGTAACACTAAGAAAACTTCTTCATCTTTCTTTTTGTGGACCCACCGGGGATTACTCCCATAATTTTTGAATTGGATATGCTCAGCAGCAGCTTCGAGTGCCGTTAGGTCTTTTATTCTCCCGGACTTCAGTCCCATTTAGCCATTTCGTCGTGTTTGATCATTTTAGAGAAAGGTTTTCCTATGCCTTCTAGGACCCTTTCATAATAAGGAGCTTCTTGAATATTGATGAAAGTCATGACTATTTCAGATTCAGTCATGGCTGGGGTGACTTGTGCTGCGACCCGTCTCCATCGATGGGCATATTCTCTGAATGATTCGGTGTTATTCTTCTTGATTTTGGTAATTTGATACCGATCTGGAGCTAGCTGAGATTGGAAACTGTACTGGATGAGGAAGGCATGGGCCAATTCTTCCCAATTGTGGATTTTGGAGTTGTCCAGACGGGCATACCAGGCTCTGGCTTCTCCAGTTAAACTCTTCTGAAATAGCTACATTCGAAGTTTCTCGTCCTCAGCATAGGATCCGAGTTCTCCAATGAAAACTTTCAAGTGTGTATAAGGATCCCCTAATCCGTCATATTTCTCGAAATCAGGGACATGAAATTTTTTGAGATACCGAGCCCTTGGAAATATGATAGATCTGAGTAGTTGACACTGCCAAATACCCCAGTTCCTTTGATGGACCGGAGGTTTTCTTCTATTTGTTTCATGTTCTTGAGAATGTTACCAGCTTCTTGTTCTTTGCTTATGATGGTGATTTTTGGAGTTTTGTTGATTGTATCTTGGTTTTGGGGTCCAGGGATATGAGTTTCGGCCTTTTCTGTATCTTGACCGCCAGCACCACTACCAGATGCTCCTGGTTCTGGATGAGTTTGAGATTATTTCTCTTTGAAGGCCTTTCTTTGCTCTTGAAGGAAATCGGCTAGCTCGGCTATCTGATTTTTTAATCCTTCGAATTCTTCCCTAGACACAGGGGTGGATTTTAGTAAAGCACTTGAAGCCATGTCAGTAGATGGACTGGGTGCTTTTCTGGCCTTTGATCTGGTGATAGGACCAATTTTTCCCTACCTACACCAAAATGTATGCGTGTCAGTTCCCTGTGGTAGGTAATGACTGAATTCATTTATGATGTGTGTTTTTTAAGTTTATCCTGCAAAACCGAGGTTAGTTATTTTGATGGCAGGATGACAGGATATTTAACAGGAAAGTAAATCATTCATTATTGTCGTTTACATTGTGCTCCTCAGTAATTGGAGACTTGACATGGAAATTAAAAGGGGAAGGCATGAAGAAGCATCCCGTCTGATTCGGTTGATCAGAAGCAGATCTATCTTAGGTTAGCCTCGCGGCTTTTGTTTCGGCATGAAGGTTCCTAGATCATCACAATCTACTAGAAGGGAAGTTAATCCGATCGTTTAACTGGACCGAATCTGGGTGGTGCATTTTCAGGAGGCAGCTTCGGAGACTTAGTCGTCCCTAGAGTCCTTACTTATCACCGACCGGGTTAGCCTCCTGGTGGAGGGACTCACAGCATACATTCACATACATCGGCCTTACCGCTTATGCATGTAATGACAGTTCGTGCGAAGCACTAATATGGGTGTGAAGCACTAAAGCATTCATTCTCATTCATTCAATGTAAAGGTATAGCATTCATACATTCAATGAAAGATGCAGCATTCACTCATCTATTGACTGTGGAGATGCAGGATTTCACGCATTCAATAATTTTGAAAGGGAAATGTTTGAAAAGATTGAAAGCGGCCTAAGCCCTCTACTGTCCCCAGCAGAGTCGCCACCTGTCGACGTTGGAAAATTTAAGAAATATCGCGGGTCGGTTTATAACCCGTTTTTCCCCAAATCGATCTTCCTAAGTTATCTCTACCCTTATTCTTTTTATTGCAAAAATAGTTTTGAAGGGTTTTTAGGAAAGAGGCTAATATGTGTATATGTCGACGATTTGATTTGATTTAAACAGAGTCGCCAGTTGGTAGTTTTGAAAATGGTTGTACCAACTCAACTGAGTTTGATTTGAAAAGAGGCCCAATTGCTGGACACTGTCGAAACTTGATCTTTGAAATCGAAGTTTTGAGTTCGGGCGCTTGGTTAAGTGTGGGGAAGGTGTTAGGCACCATATGACTCCCGTGTAAACACGGTACCGTAATCTTTTTAATATTTCCCTTAAAACTTGAATGCATGAGTGAATGCTGTTTGAAAATTGGGCCTTTTGATTGATTGAAAGCTTTGACAGGCTTCGTTAAGCCTATATACGAATGGGTTTGATTTGATTTGAAAATCAATCTTTAATTTGATTTGCAAAAAGCATCATTTAATTTGATTTGCAAAAGCTTTTGAATTGAATTGACTGTGATGTTTTGAAAGCTGGTTTTATCAAACCCTTACGCTGACATAGGAATTGAAGCATATCGCTACTCTCAATTTTATCTTTATATCCTTAAGACTGCACGAAAATAGTGATTTGTCGGGCTGCGAAGCATCCTTGACCACAGAAATATAAAGTGTCGGTCTCCTCATGGGTATGAAAACTATCGGATGAACGCTGACACGACAATCCATATTTTCACTATGTTGAGACCTTAAATCCGGATAACCGTTTTAAGGTCTGTGTATGTACATTTTACAGAAAAAACTGACAAGGTACATCTTTAAACTGGAGTTTGTCCATCTTGGGAATCAGATTTTGATCAGTTTGATCATAAATCCCACGATTCCTAGGCTCACATATAAATAGCTAGAAAACCTACACAGTTCAAATTTGTACAAAAGTAGATAAATATCCCAAGAGAGCCAGGACCAGGGATTCATTCAGTAAATTTCGGTCTGCACGGCCGAAGCGTCTCGTTCCCACTAGATAACGATCTAAGGGATTCGAGGTTGCTTTTGAAGCTGATACTATAAAAATAACTAGATTTAAAGAAATCTCAGCCATTATAGCCTTCAAGTTCTGTCGGTACCTGTTTGATCCGTCTAAAGCTAAAGTGGCGAGATTCGGATAAATATAGTTCACCTGCAGAAATATCAGTGTAAATTCATATACAAATGAATGTTAAATGCAACAGTTGAGTAAATTAAACAAAGCAATATATATAGTTAGATATATATATAAAAGCTGTAAAGGTCGATGGGTTTTTACTGGCAAGCCCGGACTGGAATTGAAATATATATATATATATATATATATATATATATATATATATTGACAGAAACGTAGTCAACTAAGACTGGAAAGATGACCAGTGATGATGAAGGCTGCTTATATATGCATAAATATATAAAAAAGCAGTAAAAAGGCCACAGAATGATCCAGGCCGAACTGAAATATAAATTGCAAAAAAATAGTCAGCCAGTGACTGGGGAGAGCACCCTATATAGCGACGTATGCAAAAATAGTAAAAAGGGCGATGGGTTTTCACGCCTGTGCCCGGATTAAATTAATTGACAGAAATGTAGTCAACTAATACTGGTACGAAGACCAGTTATGGTGAAAATCGCTTAAATATACGTAAATATATATAAAAGCGATAAACTACCTCGGATTTGAAATTCGGGCTTGACAGAATTAAAATGTTAGTATATAAATAGTTAAATATATACAAAAAAATGCCAAACCCAAACTGGGAAGATAACCCAGTCTGGCAAAGTTGCCAAAACTGTGTGTTCTAGTGCATTGAAGCTGCTAGAGCTGACGGATCGTCAATCCGAGTTGTAAAAATGTTGAAAACTGATTTTATGTACAAAAATGTATCAATTTTAGATGAAAACAGCCATGAAACTAAGTTTCGTGCAAATTTAGAAGATAAAACTTGATGTGCAGGTGTAAAACTGTGCAAAGTAATAGTATTGACTTTCTGATCGTAAAAATACTTACAATGGGCTGCACTATGGGCTTTTTGCTGAATCGAAGGATTTAAATGTCCAAATCTACCGGTTGTTTTTTGATATGTGGTAGTAGATGGGTATATCTATGTGTTGGAGTGAAAATATTTGTTTTTGGAAGAGGTGTAAAAGTCAAAAAATCAGTCGGGCAGGGCTTCGCTTTGCTTCTTGCTTATGCAAATGAGAGGGGGCTGCCCCACTATTTATAGAGGGGGGAGCCGTACCTCTATATGCGGTATATGCGGCTGCCGTAGGTAGAGATGCGGCCACTCGAGGTGGGTCCCGTGTGGCAGGCTTGGTCATCTCGAAGTACGTGCACTCCGAGCAATGCGATGTCCTGTCGAAAACTTTCTAACTTTTGATCGGAGCGTCCGTTTGAGGCGTGTGATACCTTTCCAGAAAGCTCGCGCTGAGAGTGTTACAATGACATGGGAAAAAACATTTTCCTAGTCTAGGAAGATAGGTTCATAACCAGGTCTTCGATTCCTCGCAGTTTATCAGTTGAACTGTCTTGCGTTGTTGCCACTCGGGATCGTCATTAGGATTTATTCTGACTTTGGCGGCATCAATTTAGCTTGAGTTTGACCAAGTCGGTTGAAAGTTGGTAAAATGACCGTTGTACCCCTCTCGGGGCAGCCTGTAGTGTCGGCATGGTCGCTGGTTGATTTCCGAAAGCTGATTCCAAGACTTGGATCCCAGTCGAGTCTTTTGACCTCATGGTTGTCTCTGAGGCTGATGTGGCCATTTTGGGTTTTGCTATGGAGTTGTTGCGATGCTTCAGGCTGATGTCTGAAGTTGACCTGACGTCCCGGGTTTAGACCGGGGATGACCTGCACTTCCCGGGTTGAGACCGGAGTTGATTGATACCTCCCGGGTTACTGTCGGAGCTGATTGATACCTCCCTGGTTGAGACCGAGGTTGAGCTTGATGATCCGATTGACTGTCGGGGCTTGAGTGATGGTCTGGTTGACTATCGAAACTTGATTGATGGTCCTATTGACTGTCGGAACTTGATTGATGGTCCGATTGACTGTCAGAACTTGATTATCGATATTGGGAATCGGATTTGACTGGAGCACCGATATTATGGATCGAATTTGGGGTTGATTGACGGTTTTACCCTTCTACTGTATGAGTATCGGGGCAAGGAAAATCTCGAGTGTTTACACGGACGTTGTAAAATTGTTGGCTTGTTTCAGTGTGAACAAAACAGACACACACACGCAAGTGCACGTGGTCCACAAGTAATATATGATAAGTCAAGTATCATTCTCATGGAGAAAAGTGGCTATTCTTAAACTAATATGCAACAACTTTGTAATTATCTCTGGCTGCTTAAACGAGTGAATAAGATGTGAATTTACTATATATACTGATTATCAACTAAAAATACTAATTAACAAACGATTGATTCAAATTAGGAAGATATGGGATCCTAACTTCACTTAATGCATCATCCAGATTATATACCTCTTGTGAAGCCTAATTCATTGCTTCGGATTGCTAGTCGAGAGCAAAAAGGTGAAACATGGCTATCTTTCGATATGCCATGTCCATATCATATAAAATCCACAAAGAGATAGAATTCATATGAACATCAATATTACCTAACTCACTATATTTCTATGTGACTTACAAGTAATATCGATTTAAGTGCAAGCTCTCTCAATTGACTACGCATGGTAAGCCGGTATATGTCTATCCGGATTACGAATCACAAAATCTATCACATGCAAATTTCATGAACACATGCTAACATGGCCAAATCTGAATTTGTACTTCCTCTTTCAATTCCATACAAATTAATAAGGTAGATGGTGATCAAGCATCTAAACAATTAACACAACCATGTTAGGCAATCCATACATAATCAATCAAGTGCAACAAAGAGGCATAGAGATCTAAACTAAGCAAAAAGTTCCATTAAAATCCTTAGTTCATCACTGAAGCAATAACCAATATGGGATTTTATCCAAGCATTGAAATTAAATAATGAAAGTAAAGAGAATAAAGAGATTAAGATAGTGCACATCTGATATTCCACCTTCTAAAATAAACCTTCAACAATCTGGTTCAAAATCCACAATCAATCCCAATCAAAATCTTAAGTATGTAAAATCTACTAAGAACCAAGAGAGAAACCAAAAGAGTATAATAATAGCTAAGAACTCTCTATAGCTCTCCAAAACCCTAGAATGGAAATAAAAACAATTAAAAGATTGAATCGTAACTTGAAAATACACCCTTTAAAGGAAAAAACACGCTACAACAATTTTTTTAAAGTAAAAGTCAACTATGGTGAAAAGTTAATTGGCGCGGCCGCGCCACCCCGTAAGTCATTTGGGGCGCGGGCGCGCTGACATGCAGTCCGTTCCTGGTCTGGCGCTGGTGCGCCGTGCTTAAGCCTATCAAGGGCACGACCGCGCTATGCCATTTTTCTACATTCTTCTGCTGGTGTAATCTGCTAGTCCATTTGCTTGCTGCACTAGTCCTTCTACTTTCACTTGACACATCAATTCCACATGCCATGCTCCATCTTCACATGCCAATTCCATGCCCTTCAATTCCATTTACTTGCCATATGAGTTTCCTTCATGCAACCTATAAAATAAAGATAAAAATGCATCAAAAGCAACTAAAACTCTTGAGATTAAGCCATAATTCTAGCAAGTAGATAGCCAATAAGTAGGAATAAAACCTACTTATCAAATATATGAAATGAGAATTAACTTAACGAACATCATAGTTTTAATGGTTCGGATAGGTTAAGTTTGAGTTGTGGTACAATCTTAGTCTGTAATGGTTGATATATGGTATATGGGCTAAACGATTCCTTCAGAGAGCTGAGGTATATACGAACTAGCAACCGATTTAACTCACTATAAAAGATAGTGTAGATAAGACGGGAAACTAGTTTATTGGTTGTTTGTGGAAATCCACTTAGCGTACTATATTGAATACTATTAGAGACTCGATGTGTGCTAGGTATAAATGTTATCAAAGAAGATGAGAATGTAAATCTATCGTAAAAGATAATCGTAAGGTTGTGGCATCTCTGTATGTCATAACAATAGAAGAAATGAATATAGAGTTTGGTCGCATAAACTTAGATTGTAAGAACACGAACCAGAAGAATTAAAGTGAAGTTTAAACCAATTCGTAAGTCAGATATATGACTAATTGGTATGTGTGTTTCCTTATATGATACATAGGGGTTTTGATGAGCAACTTAACGTAAACTGTAAGATGTAGCTGTGCGTAATGCAAGTTTCCTAACTTCATTCATATTTTAAATGAATGTTAATTTCTTAACTTTCTCAGATGTTGAATATGAGAAAGTATTTCGTATGTGCAAATGTGTGATATTTGTACAAGGTGGTAGAATGAATGAGGCCTTGGGCCATAATTTTAACACTTCGGTGTTTTTGTGATATGAACTGTTCTGTGATTGATCTATTCAATATGAAAGAGTTATGTTTATTCATGAACCGTTATTGTTAAGTCTATGCTAATGATTCTAGCCAGACAGAATGTATATGAAAGAGTAGAAAAAAATAAAAGTGTGACAAAGTAAATGTGATGAATGTTTTAGATAGGAATCAGAACGTATTCCTATTATTCGAGTTGCTTCATAACCATTGTTCAGTTATAGAAGTCTTAAAAGAATTTTGATTCTTGATTTTGTGGTTATACAACTGCTATGACTTGCTGAGCAATTGAATGCTCACTCTTGCTTTAATTAAAAACATTTTCAGCGAACGATGTTAAAAGGAACTTAGGATCCCGTAAAGATCAAGCTGACCGGTGTAATGCGAAAATGTTGTTCATTATATGGACAAGCGTGCAAGATCAAGCCAAGACTTGTAATGTTGAATAGTTAATTATACTACAGATTAGTTTAATGAACTGTTACGAATCCTTTGTGGCGGATAAAAGTCACTCTTCTAAGAAGTAAAGAATAATGTAATTATCATTATTTGAATGAATGAAAGCTTTAAGGTAATAGAACTTGGGATTTTACAAATGTATGTTTTTATATTTAATTATATAATAATGTTTGTTTGGAATGAGATGTACTCGTGATGTATAGAATCTGGGTGTGAAGATAAACCAGATTTCGAGGCGTCACATTATATATGATATTAATAATGTAGGATACGTGAAAAGAGGCTAAGACTTAAATTGTAAGCGTAGCTTACAAGAAAGGCAAGTATCCAAACCTTACTCTTTATTGAGCAAGTATACTATCTTGTTTTCATTTAAACAAGGATGTCAAAGCTTTATTCGGATATGATATTATGATGTATACTTGTTTAAATTCAGTATGCATGAACAAGTTTAAAGATTTTCTAAAACATTTGTTTCAGCTAGACACAGATTAAAATATTTCAATTCTTTTACATTAAGTCCTGAGATATTATTGTAATATGGGTTAAGCTATCCAGCTATATTGATGTAGTTTGGATTCTAGTTTGAGAATGAACAGTCCCTTAATTGGGATATTTTTATATTTCACTCTAGGAGCGGTGACAGTGAACACAAATGTTGTTCGAAACAACACAATATTGATCAATACACGGCATAAAGGTTGATCACCCACCGTGCCCGTAAGACAAGACGGTTCACAAATAAATTTCTGCTAGAACCTTTTCAAGAAAAGAAAAAGAATGTTCATGATTTTATGACCTCTCATCTATTTAAATATTGATATGATGTTTCAAGAATATGACTGGTTCAAGACTCATTTTAAATGCTTTACAGTTTTGTTCCATTGTCAAAGCATGCTTCAAAGAAAACATTTATTTCTTGTTAAAATATTTATGAATTCTATTACTTGCTGAGCAATTAAATGCTCATTCTTACTTTGTTATAAATGTTTTCAGTTACTCACGATCGAATAAAGATATCTGGCAAGGATAAGGGCAAAGGAAAAGTTATTGAGTAGCTGAAGTGTTCTGTAATAGATAGTTTATAGTAATGTAGATATTCAACTATCATGCAATAAGTATTTAAAGGTCATCGTACCTGGGATATAAGGCTCTGATGTAATAACTTTATTTAAGCTTGGTATCTTATGTTGGTTGTCGTGGAACACCGAATACGGGTTTTCAAGTACCTGGATTTGGGGGCGTCACAGGTTGGTATCAAAGATTTAAGTTATAAGCCTTAGGATGGGAAACCTTTGTAATACCCGAGAATTTCTGAATATTATTAATGAATAAATTAATGAAAGTCAAATATTTATTTGAATATAAATATTTATGTGTTACGAGATGAGTTAACTCAATTACTTTAAATTAAATATATAATAATTGAGAAAAGTATGGAGTTTATGATAAGCTCGTAGAATGTCTTGTGTGACACAGTGATGAGAAATATTGATGATTTAATTAATTAAAAAAAGAATTAATAAGTGGATGATTAATTAATAATATATTATTAATTAATGGTTATTATGAGTAATAGCATATTAATGAGTAAATAGTTAATTAATACTATGGGATTAATGTTTGTTCAAATTAATTGCTTAGTATATAGTTATGTAATCACATATTGTATAGTAACTACATCTATATAATATAAAGTATAGTGTCACATTGGGTTATGATTGTGTAATAAAGAAATTATATGGTAAAAGGAAGTGAGTCACATGATTGGACCTATGAGAATACATATTATGTGTACATTGTACAATATGGAATCAAACAATATTATATAAAGTGTAATGTGACACTACAAGAGACTATGTGATATATATAAAACTATATAATAAGATTAATGAACTGTATGAGTTACATAAATGATGCTTATGTGACCATGTGATAGGTATAGTACATTAATGTATACTATATGGAATATTAAATTAAAGTATGTGAATAATTAATATTAATAATTATTTCAATAAGTAACATAATTGGAATAATGAGGTTTATGATAATGTAGTATATCACTATTCAATTAAATCATAATTTAGCATATTAAAATGTACATGGATTATATATTGAGGTGTATACATGTACCCCAATTTGCTACCATGTAATATTGTAATGTCATTAAAATCCAAGTATGCACCCAATTGATTTTCAAAACCTAAGTATACATATATGTTTATTTAACTTAAGTGTATATTATATGTATATGGATATAACCTAAGTGTAATGTTATTTCATTCTTGCAAATGATGATATATAGCCTTGTCCCATAAAGAGTGTCATTCTCCTTTCTCTTTCACGTGTATGGCAAAAGGGCTATGCTACTCCTATATACCAAACCAAATTCATGATAGCTTAGATCAAATGATGAGAAGGGAGTAGGTTGATGTGGTTGTTAGCCACTATTCCAACCACTCTCAATTGCCCAACATCTTTCCTCTTCCTCCATTGATTCAAACCTTGGGGCAATTGCTTTGTATGGATATTGAAATCTCCTATAAATACCAAGCCCCTCTACTCAATTGAAGTTGCTAGAAATTGTTGCTGAGTGTTGTAAGAGTGAGTTGAGAGAGAATTATGAGATTGAGAGCAAGTCTTGTGCAATTCAAAGCTTCAAGAGGTATAATGCTCATTCAACTTTGAAGTTTAGCAATTTCAATTCATAGGAATTGGCATGAATTAGTTGGAATTGATAATGTGAAATGGTGTTAATGTGTTAGGATAGTCTATATACATGTTATAGATGAAATGTGTCTATTTGTAAGCATGTTTCAAGAGATTTCTGAAATGGGTCTAGAAGCTCTGCAATAGTAGAGAGCATTCTGGTCTGGAACCATAGTGGCGCGGCCGCGCCACTCCCTAGTACAAACAAGGGTGCGGCTGCGCCCTTCTGCAAAACCAGTTGATGGTTTGTTGTGGTATCTGAGATGATGAACAGACTAATTGATCTTAAATAAGACCATACAAGTCCTTGACATTCTAGTTTATATTACCATTCATATAGTCACTCACCATGGCTTAGTTTCCAAAGGGAACTTGAGTTTTCAAAGTACAAACTCAATGAGCCATGTATGCTTTAGATTCTGAGCTTGAAAACATACTATTATGATCTGATTTCATATGTACATGAGCATGAAACATAGTATGTTTACTTTGCATGCTTAAATGATTTTGATAGCATTCTAATGGAAACTTAGAGTTTCACATACGAACTTGATAAACTATATACACTTGAGTCATGAACTTGTGAGCATGCCTATGTGATCTATTTATGTATATGAAAGCATAACATATGATATGTGAAGCTATATTGTATGTGGAATGGTTTAACATAAGATTTTCAAAAGAAACCTTAATAGTTTTGAAACTAGTTTTGTTGATAACTACGTTACAAGTATTTTGAAAATTATAACCGACAGGATAGGATATCATATGCCTCTAGACATGATCAAAATGTATGCCTAACTAGCCTTATTCATGGTAAACTAGTCGAACGTGAATTAAGACGAGTGTTAAAGAAGGTGGAACCTCATAACTTGAAATATATGACTAAGATAACATGAGCATATATAATTGAGACGTAGAGACCTCATAACATAAGTATAATGATTAAACGTGAGAAACTTCGTTACTTGACCACCTAACGCCTTAATTGAACGAGAATGGATAGCAAACTATATTAATGACAATATGGGGTCGAACCTAGTTATAAGCATCCCGACATGTGTGTTTGGCATGATCCTTCATATATGTGCAAAGCGTAATGAATTGGGATTCTGCAGGAGCAGCCATGTCTTGGTTTGAACTAGGAGCAACGTGGCCGTGCCACTCCTTAGTACAAACCAAGCACAGCCGCGCCAATATGCAGAATTACCAGAGCCTGTTTGATTACAATCTGGACTTGAGATTGTATGGTTGTCCTGATCTGCATAACTTGTCAAGAACATTATTCAAAGTATCAATGAGCATGATAAGCAATGAAACCATATTAAATTGACAAAATGTTTATAAACCTTAAATGTTAAACGACAGTTACGAACTATGTTCATAGTGTCTTATAATCTGATTTCATGCTACATATGAATAAATACGCAGCGACATACGTATATGGTTATATGACTGAGTTAGAGCCATATGTGTATATTTAACTTACTTAGCAAGCTTGTGTACCGAATGTACTTAGCTAACGAATATCCTATACATGTAAATATATTACGATAGGAATTCGACGTGTTGATAAGCTTTACTTTGGTAAACTACGCTTAAGGCAAGTATCCTAACCTTGCATTACTTTATTCAACGGATATTGTAATCAAGTACTCAAACTTTATTCTTAATGAGCATTTATTGAACTTGTGCTATTATTGTCGTACAAGTAAACTATTGGAATTGCGATTCATGTTTTATTACTTAAATACTTCATGGATAAAGATAAAGTCGATTTATATTCTTCGAACTTTAAATCTTGAGTTTTGAACTTATGATTGTCCTTATATACCTTGAAAGAGCGGTCTATGCCATTTGATTCGGCTAGACCTATATTATGAATCTAAAAAGCAATCCAAACCAATTGATTGGTGTGGAGTCTTATATTGATTGAGATGAACAACCCTTTTGAAGGAAAAACTATATTTGTCAGGAGACTGACGTGTGCACTTGAGTACGATTAAATGTTATGCATAATATAGAGTACTTTAGGCTGATCACCTATTGTACTTATTTTTATTGGATTATCAGTATATTTCTGTTAATTCTAGTAGAAGTTCATAGTCCTTAGTGACTGCTCAGTATCCATTGTTTTGAAATCTTAAATTGATTTAGTATTTAATCTTATTGATATCCTTTTGTCCTTGGCGACTGTTGTTGAGAACTATCGATACTTCATATTATACTTGAACTATCCTTATAGATATACCCCTTTGGGATTTGAAAACTATACTACTCACCCTTATTGCTATATTACTTGCTGAGCAAACTTGTTGCTCATTCTTGTTTTCCCTAAAACATTTCAGTTAAAGCATAGCAGGGAGGACCTTCGGGCATTGATAAGGGCAAAGGCAAAGCTACTGAGTAGCTTTATATTATGTAGAACTCCGTGACGTTGTAATAAGATCTTATTATCTTATGTATTAGTTAAGTTTATATATATTTAAGATAGGTTTAAGATATGTAATCGATGTTTAACTTGCGAAACCTTGGGATATGAATGATTATATTAAATAAATATAATCTATTCGTAGTATTGTGTTATTCCACTATGCGATATATTTTTATTGTATTAGATTGTAGAACGTGACAAACTGAATTTGAGACTCTGTGGCGGTTCGAATTTGGGGGCGTCACAACCTTGGGTTACAACTTTAAGCTAGCTAGACAAATAATAAGTAAATAACTCATATAGAGTTGAAAGAAATGGAATGTTAAAGTTCATTATAAAAAAATAATTTAAAAATAACTGTTATTTGTTATTTGTATATTTAACTTGTATTATGTATTAATCGAGTCATTTGTTTACGTGTAGATGGTCGAAGTCCGAGGAAATGTAATAGATGTTGAGGAGTAGATCGCTCCACAGCCGGTAGCTCTAGCACTTTCACCACCATTATAGGTGATAGACTTAGACCTTGATACAGATAAGAAAGAGGACCCCGATGAGGACGTCTTTGTGAATAATCTAGAAATGGCTCTTGAAGCCAATACCATTCATGATGTTGAGCAGCAGCAGCACGAAATGGAGGAGGCTTGATACAATTAGAAGCTATGGTTCATCACCTGATGAATCAAAACCAGGATTTGACCACCCGACTTTAAACTGCAGAAAATAGGGCTGAATACTTTGAGGCTAAAGCTCATGATTGGCAGATGGATTATCACCAGTTAGAAAGTGCAAGGACTGCTAACTTATACAGGCAGGATTTGGCAGATCATAGGATTCAGCAGTTGGATAATGAGCTTAGGCAATATAAGCAGAGAGTGCACTTAATGAATTACGCATACACAACGTCCATGGAACATGTACAAGCTAAAGTTTGGACTTATCCACAGGAGATCGGTCAGTTTAGGCACACTATTTCTCGTGCTAGAGTAATTGCGATTACCGAGGAAGTGTGGGTGAGCACTATTGTGGTGGGGCAGGATGGAGCTGACTGAGTATATTATGTGATCTGTATGAGACACTATTTGTACATATTTTCGACGTCGGGAAAAAATCCGCGGGTCAGGTCACAACCCGGATCTTTCTCTCTTCCTAAGTTATCTCTACCATTATTCTTTTTATTTGTAAAAAAGGTTTTGAAGGGATTTTTAGGAAAAGGCCAACATGTATCATGTCGACGATTTGAACGTTTTACAGAGTCGCCAGTTGGTAGATTTGAAATGGTTGTACCAACTCAACCGAGTTTTGTTTGAAAGGAGGCCCAATTGCTGGACACTTTCGAAACTTGATCTTTAAAATCGATGGTTTGAGTTCGGGGGCTTGGTTAAGTGTGGGGAAGGTGTTAGGCACCCCACAACTCCCGTGTAAACATGGTATCGCATCTTTTCAATATTTCTCTTTTAAATCTGCAGTGTGTATATGTGTGTGAATGATGGAGGAAATTGGGTCTATGCTTGATTGGAAGTATGTTTATGCATCGTTGAACCTATATACGAAGGGTTTGATTTGATTTGCAAAAAGTCTTTGATTTGATTTGCAAAAGTATTTGATTTTGTAATATTCCAAACTTTGAATAGGAATATTAATATAAAAAAGTAAATATCAATATGTCTTATATCTTGTGTGATGTGTATTTAATTTTATTATTAGTATATACAATTATATATCAACACATAAGATATAACTATGTAAATAGATAAGAAAGGTTTTATAAGCAAACCCTAATTTAAGATTTTATCTAAATAAGGAATACTAACCCTAATTGTTATAATAAATGAGAATTATAACATAATACATTGATAATGTTTTATAGGATTATGAATATTTACATATATTAATTTAATATGAGGTATTAAAGATCTAATTACAAAAGATTTCTAGAAAACCCCTAATTAAGGATTAGAAAACCCTAACCCTAATTATAAAACCCTAATTACAATTATAAACCCTAACTCTAAATTAACCAACCCTAATTGTTCAATCTTGTTTTTAATTTTCTAAAGAGAATATGAAATGATTAAATTACCCTTGGATTTAAGTAGGAAATTACCAAAATACCCTTAGTATATGTAAATGACTAAAATGCCCTTATTTATTTTGTTTCTAAATGATATAAGCACAAATCTTTTACTTGGAAAGTAAAAGATTTGCCCCATGCTAAGCTTACCACAATTGCTTGACAACATAACCTATTCAATTAATAACATAGGCTTACTTGTCAAAAGAGTAGGAAACTTAGATTTTTTACCCCACTTGGAGTTTTCATATAAGGCTAGGTTAGAAGAACACAAGGTCACGAAATTTCTACTTAACATACATAGCCAACTGACTCACAAACAACACTCAGCAATCCAGAGACATAATCAAAAAGATAAGAACCAAAAAGTGCTCAAAAAGGGGTAAAAACCTAACCCTAGCTTGAGTCTTAATTCTGAAAATTATATTGTTGTTGTTATTATTTAAGAATGATAATTAGTAAGTTATTTAGTGATCTGGGTTGCTAAAACATGGATCTATAATATTTAAAAGCATCAAAATGGAGATTTAAGCAAAACTGTCAAAGTTGAAAAACAGGGTCTGACAGTAAATGTCAGGGTTTGTAGATCGCTACTTGTTTATTGTTTAGATGTTTTAAAGGTTGATAGTTATAGTAAGTAGTGTTGTTAATCGACTGGAAGTGGTAGAATGGACATCAGATGAGTAGATTGGTAGATATAAACGGTCAATACCCGTTGACCAGCATTGACTGTAATACCCGAGAATTTTTGAATATTATTAAATGAATATATTAATGAAAATAAATATTTATTTGAATATAAATATGTATGTGTTGCGAGGTAAGCTCATTCAAATGAATTCAAATTGAATATATAATAATTAAGGAAGAATGTGGAGTTTCTGTTAAAACTCGTTGAAATGCCTTGTGTGGTACAAGCATAGAAACAATAACGAGCTTAATTAAGCTTAAGTGATAAGCCTTGTGTGGCCTAATTAATTCGCAATCTAGTTGGATCATTTAATTAATAATGTATTGGACTTAGGATATATCCAGGCCCAACAACTTTAATGTAATATGTTATAAGAATTAAGAGATGTGGCCCAATGTGTAATGTATGATGATAGGAATATGTATATATATACATGTAGATATATATGTATGTAGTTGTATAATAGAGATTGTAAAATGAGGTGTGACAATGGAATTTGAGTAATTATTATATAAAACTATATGATAAAAGTAAGCTTAACTTATGTAAATTACTAAGTGGTATAAAAGAGACTTATGTGACCATGTGATAGGCATAGTACATTAATGTATACTATATGGAATATTAAGTTACAGTATATAAATAATTGATATCCCTAATTATTTCCATGACTAATATAATTGAAATAATAATAATGAGGTTTGTGATAATGTAGTATGTCATTATTCAATTAAATCATAAATTGACATTATTAAAATATATATGGATTATATATCAATGTGTATACATGTACCTCAATGTGCTACCATGTAATGTGGTTGTGATATTTTAGGTCCATGTATACCCTAAGTGAATTTAAGCCAAGGTAAGCATATATGTGTATTAAGTGTGTAATATATGGTATTTCATTCCTTACAATGCTGAGTTCTTATTTCTTGTCCCACAATGAGTGTCCAATTCTCTCTCACGTGAATGACAAAGGCTAGAAGCCTATTCCCTCTTCTTCTCCCAAGTTCATCAACTTGCTATCATGATTCAAAGGGGAGTTGGCAAAATAGTGTAATCCAACAACTACTCACCCACTTCTCCATAACCATCAGCTTCTTCTTCATTCCAATGGTTTAATTCATTGAGCAAAGCCCAAATTTGGTCACACGCTTCCCTATAAATGGAGACCTTCTCATTCACAAACATTTTGCTAAGTTCTCTATTAAACTTCAGAGTTGTGTGTGAGTGGAGCATATACTATCTGCAAAATTGAAGCTAGAGTAGCATTTCAACTTCACAAAAGATAATATCCCTTCATATGTTCTTAAATTCAAGTTTTGCAAAGTTCTTAGAAAAAGGGCTAAAATACTTGTTTGAGTTGGAGAATTTATGGTTGAAGTATGATATAATCTGTCAATTGATGCTAGATATTGCTAATATGGTTGAATATGAATTCAACGGAAGTTAAATGAAGTAATTTGGTCCAGTAACGAATCGTTAGCATGGAGAATCACTAAATGGGTTAAACTTTGAAGAAGATGGAAAACAAATCTTGAAAAGGATTCTTGAATTTGATTATTTATGTGTTTGGAATAGTTGGAATCATGCTAGGTATGTTGCGTAGAAAGTTTATGGAGATTATACATAGTGGGTATGCTTAAAATTGATGTTTGATTGTGATTTAGGAAAGTTTGGTCTGCAGCAAGGGAAGAACTTTCGAACTGAATCGGCTATGCCCGCCCCGGCGGGCTTTCTATAAGCTAAATTGCCACCTCGGCGGGGGGTGGCCAGAGAATGTTAGTAGCCAATGCCGCCCCGGCGGGCCTCCTATGGTTCATTTACCCGCCCCGGCGGGGGGTGACCAGGGAACCAAGATTGTACTGTTATGTTATAAAACCTTACGCTTTTTTGAAATCTAACTTTTAGCATGTATTCGCAACTTAGTTAGTTTTATGAATACATATGAAATGTGAAATCAAGATACCTTACATGCTTAACTTGTTGGTCATGAGATTTTAGTATTTGAAAACCAATTGAGTTGAAAACTCTACGACTTGTATTGTGAACTATTGAACAAACTATGATAAGATACTTTATGCCTCTAGAGATAACCAACATTTTCACACATCTAGTTAGACACGTTATAAACTACGCAAGCATGAACTAAAAGAGTTTCTAAGTAGAGAGTTATACAACTAAATCTAATACATGCAAGCATGCGTAGAAAGAGGTTGTTTGGCAATGTTATGTGGTTTAATGAGTACTATGGTTCGTCGTTGACATAACGAGTTTTCTTAGCTTTGTAAAATGAAGATTTATGAATAGAATTATCCATTGTTGAAAGTAAATGGAAAAAACCAAACCTAGTTCCTCAACATGCATGTATAAATGCCTTAAGCTATAATACATGCCTCAAGCAATGTTTTAAGTGTTCAAGCATATAGTAACTTTATGGAACTAAGTTTTGCCAAGGTATTTCTAAGGTTATACATCTATGATTTTAAATGTGTGTCGAATACATGGATAAACATATGTGTAATAAAAGTATGTTGATATATGTTTATAAACTTTTGAATGTTAAGTCCAAAAGGTATTCACAAACTATAAAGCAATGATTAGAAACTATGTTATTTGACTTCATGGTGATTTATAAACTAAACTTTTGTGCTATAAGTACGCAAAATGTGTAATGGAGTATGTAAAGAGTATACAACTAAGTTAGACGTTTATGTATGCGTTTAAACATACATATCATGTATGAGTATACATAACTAATGAATATCCTATACGCATAACTATATTACGATAGGGATTCGGAAAAAGTTGATTTAGATTTTCGTGGATAGACTACGCATAAGGTAAGTTTCCTGACTTACACTCATTTATTGTGCAAGTATCCTATCCTTGTGTTTACTTTATTCAAGGAACGTTGTAAGCAAGTTCCTAACCTTACTCTTTATTGAGCGTTCATTAAGCTTGTGCTATTATTGACGTACAAGTAAACTTTTGAGATTGCAAGTCATGTATTATAAACTATATACTTCATGTATAAGATAAAAGTCAATTCATATTCTTCAAGCTTTAAATCTTGAGATTGAACTTATAATTGTTGTGATCTATGCCATTTGACTCGGCTAGACTTATATTGTTGAAAGGCGGCCCAAACCAATCGATTGGTGCGGGATCTTGTGTTTGACTTAGATGAACAACCTTCTTTGAAGGGAGATTATATTTATCGGGAGACCGACGTGCGCACCTTAGTACGATTGAAAGATATGCATACCGTAGGGTAATTTAGGCTGATCACCTGTTGTACTTGTTTTATTGGATTATCAGTATATTTCTGTTAATTCTAGTAGAAGTTCATAGTCCTTAGTGACTACTCAGTATTCAGTTATCTTGAAGTATTAAATTGATTTAGTATCGAATCATATTGATATTATTCTGTCCTTAGCGACTGTTATTGAGAACTATTGATATTCTTGCTATCCTTGAACTATCATACCTTGCTATACCCTTTTTGAGATTCGAGAACTTTATTACTCACCCTTGTTGTTATATTACTTGCTGGGCAAACATGTTGCTCATTCTTACTTTCCCTAAAACATTTCAGTTAAGGCAGAGCAGTGCGGACCCTCGGGCACAGACAATGGCAAGGGAAAGGCTACAGAGTAGCTTTAATTATGCAGAACTTTATGATTGTAATAAGAACTTATGCTATTATGTATTAGTTAGGTTTATATATGCTTAAGGTATGTTTAAGCTATGTAATCAATGTTTAAGTTACGAGACCTTGGGACGTGAATAAATTATATTAATTAAATGTAATCTATTAGGTAGTAGTTATGTATTATTCCGCTGTGCAATGCGACATTTAGTCGTAATATTTATTGTGGTGTTAAATATTAGAACGTGACAAACCGAATTCGAGTGACCTTGTGGCGGTCCGAATTTGGGTGCGTCACATTGACCGCACGTTTTCTAGGTTACCCAGAAAACGTATGAACAAGCCTGACAGGCCGTTTGACCAGCCTTGATCTCGCTACTGACAGTCTGTTAGGATGTTAGGTTGTGTTTAGGTTATACTCTGACATGAGTAGTACATTACTAGAGCACTTTAGAGCCCTAGAAAGTAACAGATCGAACGCTATTAAAGGTCAAACTGCATTGACCGTTAAGTTTGTGTTTCCGGGTAACCAAGAAACTCAAAATAGAGCTCTGACAGTTTTTTTTGAAGGCTTAGATCTTACAGCTTGATGATACCTAGACTATCTAAGTGCTACCTTAGGGTACCCTACTAGTTTGTCTACAACACCCGAGCACTTAAACCCTTGAGCTGTGAACAGGTTGCAAGATATAAGGCCATAGATACCGTTGACCGGCATTCACCATTCATTTCTGGGCAACCCAGAAATGACGAACAACCCTTGGGTAGGTGGTTTGACCGGCCATGGAATCTTGTAGCATTGTTTTTAGGCACTAAAATGAACATAGACATGTACTCCTACATTAGAACTACAATCTGATCAAACCTAACAGCTCAGAAACCAAACAGCTTGAAAGATTAATTGAGTTAAACGAGGGGCCTGGGTGTTAGCTGGCCTGTTCTTGGGCCAGCCAAGAACAGCTAAGGCAACAGAATTCATCGCTATAGACCTTTAGCGACGGGTTAAAATAGAAAAATAATTAAAATAAATAAAAATAAATACTAAACAATTAATAAAAAATTCTGAAAAATCATTTTTAATTATAATAAATAATTTTTAATATTTTGACATAAAATTTTATTAATATTTAATTTATTTAAATATTAATGATAATAAAAGTATTTAATAATAAATTATTTAAAAATAGTATTAATGATTTAAAAATCATTTTAAATAATAATAAATTATTTAAAAATGATATTAATAATTTAAAAATCATTATTAATAAAAATAAATTATTTAAAAATAATATTGATGATTTAAAAATCATTATAAATTGTTATTAAATATTTAAAAATAATATTAATAATTTAAAAATCATTTTAAATGATATTAAATCATTTAAAAATTATTTTGAGCATTTTGAAAATTATTATAAATAATATCTAAAATATCTAAACAAGATATTAAACTTTTAAATAAAGTTATTAAAAAACTAAATTCGATAGCTATTCAATGAAGCTATAAAATATCGAACGGACTCCAAAATCAACCCAGACACTAATAGTTTAATTAGAACTTAATTGTTATCATTTGTAATGATTGTTATAACATATATAAGTTGTAAGTATACTTTCAAATAGCTTAAGTAGCCGATCTTGATAAAGGCAAGTTTTCTAACTTCATTTAATTTCAATATTAAATGTAAGTCTTGTATATTGACATACGAACTTGTTATACATATTAT
Organism: Panax stipuleanatus; assembly: GCA_020205555.1. Classification (NCBI taxonomy): domain Eukaryota; kingdom Viridiplantae; phylum Streptophyta; class Magnoliopsida; order Apiales; family Araliaceae; genus Panax; species Panax stipuleanatus. The sequence goes on from CM035116.1 coordinate 90,270,650, forward strand.
TCGTGATATTTGTGCTTTGAAGAAGGTTATAACTTATTGTTCAAGCATAACCAAACTATATGAACTGTTATTTGTGTAAAATATATTTGATTTGATATCAAAACATAAAAGGTGGAAAAACCAATATTGTTTGGTACGGATTTATATATTGATACTATTCGGACCGGCAGTTATAACACTGACCGGGGGTTATATTTACAGGCAGTTATAGTACTGACCTTGTTGGATTGGTAGGATGATATGCATACTCCTAGGATATGATTACGCTGATCACTTATGAAATATTCGAACATAGCTCCTATACGTCTTTGTGACTATTAGGAGTGTGGTATGGTTGACCGAATCAACCCGGGTTGCTAAGTCTTTAAGACTGACAGAAACTCGTAATGGATGGACTCAGTATATATATGGATAAATACTCTGAAGTATATGTTCCTTCAATTCAGATATTGTATGAGTATAAACTATAAATCTTTAAAACTTGCTGAGCTTGTTAAAGCTCATCCTTGCAAATATTCTTTTCCTTTGCAGCTGCATCTCACACACCAGGAAGTTCAGGCAATCATACTTGTGGGTAAATAGTAAATCTATAAGAATGAATGTTTATTGTATTAGGTCTAAAAATGTAATTTCGTATTTCCCTACTATAATGGTTGAACCTTATGTAACCAGATATTATTATAATATTAGTTTATCAGTTGAGTAGATTTACATTCTTAATAGAAAACCATATCAAGTACAGTATCTATATGAACTATACATCTGAATGAGGGTATTAAATGATATTGGGTGTTCTGTAAGCACTAAGATAGCTCCTCGGTTCTAAGAACAACCTTATCATTTGTACTGTGAAAGTCAGATAGATAGGAATTATTGATATGCAAGAAATATCTGTAAGATCATAAATCTACACATCCAAGTGAGGGTATCCAGATATGGTAATTGTTTTGATGAGAACTCTTAACTGTTTAGGATACTGTGAATTTTGGATTTATAGAAGTTATTGTCTTATAGAATATTTACGTGAGCACCAAATCTGCTACAGAAACTGTAGAGAATTTGGGGGCGTCACAAATTTGGTTTGCAAAAGCTTCTTTTTTCGATAAGAATATTGAAAGGATGTTTTGAAAGAAGGTTTTCAATCCCTTACGTTAACATAGAAATTGAAGCACATCGATACTTCAGTTTTATCCTTTCAGCCTTAAGGCTCAGTTTGAATGGTGATTGTCGGGCTATGAAGCATCCTTGACCACAAAATATATACAACTGTCGGTCTTCTCATGGGCATGACAGCCATCAGTGTGACTCTAACACAACAAACCATGTTTTCACTATGTTGAGACCTTAAATCTGGATAACCGTTTTAAGTTCTTTTTGTATGTATATTTTTTATAGAAAAACTGGCAGGGTACATTTGTAAAGTGGAGCTTGTCCATCGTGGGAATCAGATTCTGATCTGTTTGATCATGAATCCCACGATTCCTAGGCTCACATAAGGAGGCCAATAAACCTACACAGCTAAAATTTGTACAAAAATATATCCAACATTGCCAGAACCAAGGATTCATCAGTAAATCCTGGTTCGCACATAGCCGAAGCATCTCGTTCCCACTAGATAGCGATCTAAGGGCCGCGAGGTTGCTTTCATAACTGAAACTATAAAAATACTAGATCTAACTAAATCTCAGCCATTCGAGCTTCCCAGTTCTGTCTGAACCTATTTTGAACTGTTTGAATACTTGAATTGGTGAGATTTAAAGGAATCTAGTTCGCCCGTAGAAATTTCAGTGCCAATTCATATAAAATGAATATTTAAAGCAATAATTTAATAAAAATGAGCAAAGCAATATATATATATATATATAATTATATATATATATATATAAGAAAGATGTAAAGGGCGATGGGTTTTCACTCGGAAGCCCGCACTGGAGTTGAAATATATATATATATATATATATATATATATATTTATAAAAAGTTGTAAAAGCCACAGAATGATCCAGGCTGGACAGAATTGAAATATATATATAGAAAAATAGTAAAGGGCGTGAGTTTTCACTCCAATGCCCGGACTGGAATGAAAAAATATATATATAGCAAAACTATAAGAAATAATAACAGCAATTCATAAGTATAAACAAGAGTTTTAGAAATAAAACTTTATTGAATATTGAAATAATTACAAACAAATAACTGGGGTTTACTTACAAACAGACTCGATTATAGAAACTTAACATGACTAAGGAAGAAGGCAAGAGTGCTGAAGATTCGTTAGATAGGAATCCAAGTCTTCACAAGCTCTTTATTGGATTACTAAATCCTGCCTCAAACAAATGACCAAGCCTCTCTTATATAGGAAGAGAAAAGGCGTCACTAATACAACTCAATGATAACAAAACATGAATGACTATTATATAACAGTAATGCTTTATCAAAAGATGAAAGCATCATTACAACGTTTGACTATTACAATCAGCTTTTCACTATTACAGACGCGTTTTGAATAAAATACAGACTCAAAAATACAAAACAGAATAACTTTTGACTAATCGACCACAGATGGCCGACAAACAGGACAAGACTTATACAAGACGACAAATGACTCAACACATGCTTTCGGCTACTTTGAACAAAGGAGCACTGGCTGCGCGGGCAGGAGCATATTGCAAAGAGGCTGACCAATGTAACTGTAGGGATACTAGGCGAATGGGTCCTGAGCATCTTGAAGAGAGATGCTTCCGTATGGATCATTATGACTAGAATGATGACTAGAATGGGACGAAGAGGATGAACAGACAGAGGGAACTGAGTCCTCACTGAGTTTATCCATTCGTTTTTTAATAAGACGAGATAACTGTTTTAACTCGTTATCTGTACAATGCTCAATATCCGCAAAATTAAGCTTTGAAGATTTCTTGGATTTTGATTTACTAGAGGATGATTCCTTTAGAGGAGGAACCGTTTGAATAGGGGAAGGATTAGGAAATTCCTTCTGAACTTGACCAACAATGGGATAAGGATCAAACTTATCCCACCATTTAACTACAAATTCTCGAGTAACATGAGTAATTTGACTGAGATTAGAACGAGAATCATCTTTTTCGGATGAAACAACCGAGGAAAGGGCAACATTAGCAATAAGAGAATAAAATCCATAGCTCCATTTAAGAATCCATGGAACTTTGTATTTACTAACGAAATGAAGAATAACTGGTACGCAGCAATTGGACTGCACAACCGGAACCCTAGAGCTAAAAACATTTAAGACTGACTGGAGCTCAATTGGAAGAATTTTATAGATGAGACCAAATCGTTCCCACCATAAAACGAACCAATGAGGGATTTGACTTTTGAACTTGTGGTCAAATTATATGAACCACGAATGACTAAACGATGGAGTTTGAAACAGAAAAACCCTGTTCCAAGCTTCCATGTAATCATAATAGCAGGAACTGGCTATCATGACCTTCTAACTGTCTTAAATCTGACGGATGATTACCCCAGTTTGGCATGGTGATAATCTGTTTAATATATAAAGAATGATAGATGATTTTCGAGGAATCATTTCTATCATAAATTGGTTTAATAAGAATTGACTGAGTTTGAAGCAAGACATCCTTATAATACATAAGAGATTTATAAGGAGCCAGGGGAATGAAATGCCAACCAGTTGGGAAGAACTGGGCAGCCAATTTAATAGGATCATCAATTGATTTCATATGTCTTTCAATATGAAATAAATTGATGGAATAAACAGGGATGTACTCGGTTTGAGTACGTTGACCAGCAGTAGGATTACTGGACGAAGCAAAAGGATCAATCATTCGAGGAGGCTAGACCAGAGCCGAACTATAGGGCTTTGTTCCAGAAATAAGAGGGGTAAACCTATTAACTACAGTAAGAGGTGTAACTGGATGAGGGATTACAGCTCCCATTGGCTTCTGACTAGGCGGGTCAGGGCCAGGAGGGCCAGGGGCCCGAACACTTTTACTGGATCCTCTCACACTCATTTTGAATTTGAGGGGTACCTGAATTAATAAATTCCCGAGTTAAAAAGTCAGGAACTGAATTATCATTGCCTTTAATATAATCAATATCAAAATCAAAAATACTTAAAATAGATTGCCATCTGGCAAAAATATGTTTAGCAGCTATATTTTTAACATCTTTCTCTAAAATATATTTTGCTGACTTGCAATCAATGCAAACTAAAAACTTTTGATTTAATAAATCATTTTGAAATTTACTAATACATAAAACCAAAGCTAAAATTTCTTTTTTAATTGTGCTATAATTTAATTGGGCTTGATTCCACGCGCCAGAGTGGAATCGAACAATTTGCTCAGATGAAGCAGGGGTTAATTTCTGCTTCAGGATACCACCGAAGCCAATTTCGGAGGCGTCAGTTTCAACAATTTTGAAAGCGGATTCATTAGATATGCCAAGGCAAGGAAGAACCTTAACATATTTCTTAAGTTGTTGAACGATGGCAGTATGCTCATCAGTCCAAGGAGGAGGATTCTTCTGTAAACGGAGGAACAAAGGTTTACAGATTTTTCTTAGATTTTGATAAAACTTGCCGACGTAATTAAGAGATCCTAAAAAACGCTGGAGTTGAGTTTTATCAGCAATTTTGTCAGGAAATTTATCAGCAAATTGGATGACTCTTTGGATTGGATGAACCAAACCGTGATGAATATCATGACCAAGAAACTTAACTCTAACATGGAACAGACTGCACTTGGTTGGTGAAAGAACCAAACCATTGACTTTAATGGCTTTGAAGAACGAATTTAAGTGTTTGAAGTGCTCATCAATTGACTTGGAGAAAACCAGAATATCATCAATATAAACAATGATAAAGTGACTGAAGGGATTCAAAATTTCATTGAGAATATTTTAAAATTCACTGGGGGCATTCTTCAAGCTAAATGCTTGAACAACCCATTCATAATGACCAAAGGGAGTAGTGAAGGCAGTTTTATATCTATCACTAGTATGAATACTAATTTTCCAAAACCCAGACTTAAGGTCAAACTTACTAAAAATAGTAGCATTACTAAGTCGACTCAGAAGGTCTTCTTTATTGGGTAGGGGATACCTAATCTATTCAAGAACCTTGTTAAAAGGCTTATAATTAATAACTAGGCGAGGGACTCCTCTCTCTTTTTCAGCTTCATTATTAACATAAAAGGCTAGACAAGACCAAGGAGACTTACTATGTTTTATTAGGCCTTTTGCAAGCAAATCATTAATCTCTTGCTTACATAATTCCATTTGTTGATGACTCATTTGGATAGGTCTGGCCTTAGTAGGAATTAGGTGCTCCTTAAATTCCTTAGCATAAGGTAATCTGACCACATGCTTCCTACGATGCCAAAAGGCATTTGGCGAATCTGCACACAAATTTTTAACCATAAACAACCAAAGCTCTTCAATCTTATCTCGAATCTTATCAAGGAGGAGAAGATCCTCAACCTGCTTATATTTGATTTCTTGTTTTAAATATTTTAACTGTGAAGTTTTGCAGTTTAACAGATTGAGTGAATTTGAAATAGATTCATCCTGAATAAATTTCAAATCTCTTTCCTTAGGTTGAGTGATAAACTCAAATACCACTTTCTGCCCAAGATGCTCAGTTGTTAATCCGTTATTACTAGTAGTAAATGGATCTAATAAATATATAAACGGTAATCCTAAAATTATCTTATCAGTCAAGTTGCGAATTAAAACAAAAGAAGTTTTAAAACACATATTATTTTGACAAATATGAACTTTAGGTAGTTTATATTTTATTTCCATACTACTACCATTAGCAGAGTTTAACCATTCACTGGTTTTAACACAGAACTTTGTTGGGATCAGACCTTCCTGTATGCAATTAAGGTCTGCACCAGTATCAACAAGAGCAGAAAGTTGAATAGCAAAGGCTCCATCAACCATTAAACGAACCATGATATACTATTTTTGAATAGTAATATCTTTTAATCTTTTAAGTGAATTACCTTGTACCATTAATAAAGACTCATCATTCATGACTCCTGAAGACTAAGGTTGGTCATCATTATCAGAGGAATCAGAAATGTGGAGTTCTGAACCTTTAGAGGCTAAATTAGCCATATCTTTTCTTAAGTCAAAATTTTCAGTCTTAAGACCAGTAATCTCTTTTTTAAGTTTGTTGACTTCTTGATTTAATTCTGGGAGGGTGATCTCTCTCTCAGCAGTTTTAAATCTTTCAAGGATTTTATTAAGGCTAATTACAGGTTTATCTTTACCTCTAATAACCTTACCTTTGCCAGAATTATTTTTATTAAATAGGTCCTTTAATTGTTTCATATACTGTAATTTTAAATCTTCATCCGTAAGTTTACTAATTAATTCAATTAACAAAGAACTTTCTTGGTCTTCTTTGTTAAGGACGTTAATAGTTTTACAGCAGTCAGATCTACAATTATCAGTACAAAGGGTAACTTCATTATCCTCACTAGGAGTCTGACTATTTTCTTCATTACCTGAAGAAAAGGGGATATCAGAATGATCATTATCATCATCAGTCTGAATTCTAATTAACTCAAAAAAAAATTCAGTATCTTCAGCAGAAATATTTAATTGACTTAACTTCTGTTTTAACTTACATTCATTTTTATAATGACTCTTTTTGCCACAATTATAGCAGGTAATTTTACTCTTATCATTAGTTTTTTTATTATGTGTTTTCTTTCTTGACTTAGGTTTCTCGTAATAACTATCTTTGTTATTAGACTGACTAGAACGTTTCTTATGATGCTTACGTTTTTTATGACTCTCAACTTGCCTTTTCCTATGCTTTCTTCTCGAATGAGCAATAGGAGGCAAACCATATTGTTCACAAAAAGTACCAAGCTCATATTTAGCTTTCTTTTTATCCTTAGCGGCTTGTTTAGCAATTTTAAAGTCAATACACATTTTTAATCCAATTTTTTGAATATAACTAATTATATCACCATAAGTCAGGTTATCATAATCAATATATCCAAGGGTTTTACTTAGTTCTTCTCTAACCTTGTGAGCAAACAGGCTAGGAAGACCATTAACAAATTTTTCCTTCCAAAAAGGTTTGTTACTATCATTTCTCATCATAACCCGAGAAATAAAAACATCTTTGTACCACCTAAAGTCACTTAAAGTGGGACAGGTGAGATTACTAAGTTGGTCATGAATTCTTTCAGTGATATTACTAGGAGTTCCTATAAAATGTTTTATTATTGTAAAAATTAGAGTATTAATACCATCCGGAATACCAAAGCCAACATCTTCCCGGAAGATAGGCTGACCATTATCATCTAACTGGCGAGCATGGATAATAGAAGTCCTTGCATCTTCATCAAGGTGTTTTTCCCACCAAGAACGAAGTACACCAGTAAATCCATTAGCTAATATTTCAACGATATCGGACTGAGTAAGACTGTTAAACGCTGTAATATAGCTGTTGGCAACCATAGACATATGATTCATTTTGGTAAGGATCTGATGTTCACTAAAACCATCAATATTTCATTCATAAATTTTATTAGACGAAACAGAAAATTGATTATCTAGATTCTTTTCCTCATACTGAAGATCAGGGGGAGTTGGTCTAGAATACCAATTTCTTGTAATACTAGTGTTATTAAAAGTTAATTTATTTAATTGTTCAATAAAATCAGGGATAGAAGCTACATCTAAAACTTCTTCTGAATCACTATTGCTTTCACTGTCAGATTCTTGGATCTGATCAATGATGGCAACAGTTCCACTGGGTTCACCTGAGCTTGAGCCAATTCTTTTAATTAACTTATCAATACTTTTAACTAGGTCAGAATCTTTATTGGGCAATCCCTTTCCTTCTCTGTCAGAAGGGAGAGTCAATAAAGGTTGATCTAGCTTTTCTTGAGGATTTTTAACCAAAGCATGATCAAATTTTTCTTCAATTTTATCAAGCTATTTACCTATGGTGGCTAAATACTGATTAGTGAAATTATTTTGTTCAATAATCTTTTTATCATCAGTTTTACCATCAGCAACCTTAAAAGGGCTGGCAACAACAGAAGCATTTTTAACCTGTAAAAGAACAGTTTCTAAAGGAGGATGGGAAGCTAAAATCTTAGACTTATCCTCTTTCATCCACTGACTTTTAATAAGAACTTTACACTGTGAGTGATATCTATCATACCAGTTATAAAATGTAAGGTTTTCTCTATTGATTTTAACATATTTTTTCCAATTATGAATAATTTTATCACGGTCATGCTTATCATAGATATTACGAAAAGCATGGCGTTTATCCTGATTAGATTTGGAATTCAAATCTGCAACCAGACTATCCCAATCTAAATCTAAATTAGCAACTTTAGTCATAACTCTTAACTGGTGATTAATAAGGGCTTCAAAATCAGAGGGAGTAGGGCCTACAGAAGCTGTAGGAGACACATCATCTTGTTCATCTTCAGCACGAAAGGCTGGAGTGTAACAAGGATGACTTGTCTGTCCCTAATTCAAAACACCTTTCATTTTAATATCCGGAATAGAAAAGTCACTTGAAACTTCGGTATCTCTTCTTGAAACAGAAGGAACTGAAGAATTAGTAAACTCTTCTATAATTAAAGGTCTTTTAGTGCGTTCGAAACTGACTCGAACAGTACCATCAGAAAATTGTTTAATGTTTTCTAAATTTAATAAATTATTATTAACTGGTTTTTGTGGAATCTCTTGGGGGAGAATCCACTGACTAGGCAACGTAATATCTTGCCAAAGAATGGTCTTTGGGGTTTGGATAGTAGTGTTACTAGTACTGCTTTGAATTAGCACAGTATGATCTTTAGGACTTTTATTAAGAGCATGAATATTTAAATTAGTTTTCATTACCTTATAATAAATTCTGTATATTAAAGCTATAGGTTGAGAACCCTCAATCATTTGAGTTATCTCGCCAGCAGTTTTAATATTTAGAGTTAAAGCTTTCAATAAATTAATATCAGATAAACTCAATGGAAGGTCAGGAAAGCAATTAAAATGGATAGGACCATCGTGCAGACTTGACTCCATGATTCCAATTATACTTGGAGCATAATTGAGATATCGAGCATCTCTTCAATATAAAAAGACACTTGAGTTTATTCCTTTAATAGTTAATGGTTTAACCGCAACCTGAACTAAGCCAATATGAATAAAATTATAGCCTTTCTTACGATGTTTATTAATAATCTCAGGAGAAAGAAGACTACAATTTTCGTATTCTTTATTAATAGCATAAGCACGTTCAACAGTTTTAACATTATAATCAGTTTTAAAATTATCAATAAAAGTTGACTGGTAAATCTCCTTAGGGGACACACTAGGTATGTTCCAGTTACTAAGGGTTTGATTAATATTTTCATAACTGTATTCTTCTTGGTTAACTATGTTTGAAACAGGAGGAAGTGAAGATCTATTACTAACCAACGAACTAGACCTGAATAATCTACTCATAATTAAAAATTAAAGTTTTTAATATATCTGTGTTCTTCCATACATACCCCTTTCTTTTCTTAACATAAACACATACCCTATCATCTAGTGATTCCCAGAAAGCCAAAACTGCTCACGCTCTCGAGACTTACAAAGGCTGGACAGGGACCTGTGGCGATGGAGGGTGGTTTATACAAAGAGACTAGGTGACTTCTTGAAAAAAGAAAGATCAAAAACTTTTGATTTTTAAAAATGGCTAAGATTAAACAGATAAAGAACAACGATTAGCAAACAAAAGACACATGGCTCTGATAATAAAAGCCATGTGTCAATGATCCAAGCTGTTGTAATTCATCTTGGATCTGATCAATGATGGCAACAGTTCCACTGGGTTCACCTGAGCTTGAGCCAATTCTTTTAATTAACTTATCAATACTTTTAACTAGGTCAGAATCTTTATTGGGAAATCCCTTTCCTTCTCTGTCAGAAGGGAGAGTCAATAAAGGTTGATCTAGCTTTTCTTGAGGATTGTTAACCAAAGCATGATCAAATTTTTCTTCAATTTTATCAAGCTATTTACCTATGGTAGCTAAATACTGATTAGTGAAATTATTTTGTTCAATAATCTTTTTATCATCAGTTTTACCATCAGCAACCTTAAAAGGGCTGGCAACAACAGAAGCATTTTTAACCTGTAAAAGAACAGTTTCTAAAGGAGGATGGGAAGCTAAAATCTTAGACTTATCCTCTTTCATCCACTTACTTTTAGTAAGAACTTTACACTGTGAGTGATATCTATCATACCAGTCGTAAAATGTAAGGTTCTCTCTATTGATTTTAACATATTTTTTCCAATTATGAATAATTTTATCACGGTCATGCTTACCATAGATATTACGAAAAGCATGGCGTTTATCCTGATTAGATTTGGAATTGAAATATGCAACCAGACTATCCCAATCTAAATCTAACTTAGCAACTTTAGTCATAACTCTTAACTGGTGATTAATAGGGGCTTCAAAATCAGAGGGAGTAAGGCCTACAGAAGCTGTAGGAGACACATCATCTTGTTCATTTACAGCACGAAAGGCTGGAGTGTAACAAGGATGACTTGTCTGTCCCTGATTCAAAACACCTTTCATTTTAATATTCGAAACAGAAAAGTCACTTGAAACTTCGAAATCTCTTCTTGAAACAGAAGGAACTGAAGAATTAGTAAACTCTTCTATAATTAAAGGTCTTTTAGTGCGTTCGAAACTGACTCGAACAGTACCATCAGAAAATTGTTTAATGTTTTCTAAATTTAATAAATTATTATTAACTGGTTTTTGTGGAATCTCTTGGGGGAGAATCCACTGACTTTGCAACGTAATATCTTTCCAAAGAATGGTCTTTGGGGTTTGGATATTAGCGTTACTAGTACTGCTTTGAATTAGCACAGTATGATCTTTAGGACTTTTATTAAGAGCATGAATATTTAAATTAGTTTTCATTACCTTATAATAAATTCTGTATATTAAAGCTATAGGTTGAGAACCTCAATCATTTGAGTTATCTCGCCTGCAGTTTTAATATTTAGAGTTAAAGCTTTCAATAAATTAATATCAGATAAACTCAATGGAAGGTCAGGAAAGCAATTAAAATGGATAGGACCATCGTGCAGACTTGACTCCATGATTCCAGTTATACTTGGAGCATAATTGAGATATCGAGCATCTCTTCAACATAAAAAGACACTTGAGTTTATTCCTTTAATAGTTAATGGTTTAACCGCAACCTGAACTAAGCCAATATGAATAAAATTATAGCCTTTCTTACGATGTTTATTAATAACCTCAGGAGAAAGAAGACTACAATTTTCGTATTCTTTATTAATAGCATAAACACGTTCAACAGTTTTAACATTATAATCAGTTTTAAAATTATCAATAAAAGTTGACTGGTAAATCTCCTTAGGGGACACACTAGGTATGTTCCAGTTACTAAGGGTTTGATTAATATTTTCATAACTGTGTTCTTCTTGGTTAACTATGTTTGGAACAGAGGAAGTGAAGATCTATTACTAACCGACGAACTAGACCTGAATAATCTACTCATAATTAAAAATTAAAGTTTTTAATATATATGTGTTCTTCCATACATACCCCTTTCTTTGCTTAACATAAACACATACCCTATCATCTAGTGATTCCCAGAAAGCCAAAACTGCTCACGCTCTCGAGACTTACAAAGGCTGGACAGGGACCTATGGCAATGGAGGGTGGTTTATACAAAGAGACTAGGTGACTTCTTGAACAAAGAAAGATCAAAAACTTTTGATTTTTAAAAATGACTAAGATTAAACAGATAAAGAACAACGATTAGCAAACAAAAGACACATAGCTTTGATTCTCCCCCAAGAGATTCCACAAAAACCAGTTAATAATAATTTATTAAATTTAGAAAACATTAAACAATTTTCTGATGGTACTGTTCGAGTCAGTTTCGAACGCACTAAAAGACCTTTAATTATAGAAGAGTTTACTAATTCTTCAGTTCCTTCTGTTTCAAGAAAAGATACCGAAGTTTCAAGTGACTTTTCTATTCCGGATATTAAAATGAAAGGTGTTTTGAATCAGGGACAGACAAGTCATCCTTGTTACACTCCAGCCTTTCGTGCTGAAGATGAATAAGATGATTTGTCTCCTACAGCTTCTGTAGGCCCTACTCCCTCTGATTTTGAAGCCCCTATTATTCACTAGTTAAGAGTTATGACTAAAGTTGCTAAGTTAGATTTAGATTGGGATAGTCTGGTTGCAGATTTCAATTCCAAATCTAATCAGGATAAACGCCATGCTTTTCGTAATATCTAAGATAAGCATGACCGTGATAAAATTATTCATAATTGGAAAAAATATGTTAAAATCAATAGAGATAACCTTACATTTTACGACTGGTATGATAGATATCACTCACAGTGTAAAGTTCTTACTAAAAGTCAATGGATGAAAGAGGATAAGTCTAAGATTTTAGCTTCCCATCCTCCTTTAGAAACTGTTCTTTTACAGGTTAAAAATGCTTCTGTTGTTGCCAGCCCTTTTAAGGTTGCTGATGGTAAAACTGATGATAAAAAGATTATTGAACAAAATAATTTCACTAATCAGTATTTAGCCACCATAGGTAAATAGCTTGATAAAATTGAAGAAAAATTTGATCATGCTTTGGTTAAAAATCCTCAAGAAAAGCTAGATCAACCTTTATTGACTCTCCCTTCTGACAGAGAAGGAAAGGGATTGCCCAATAAAGATTCTGACCTAGTTAAAAATATTGATAAGTTAATTAAAAGAATTGGCTCAAGCTCAGGTGAACCCAGTGGAACTGTTGCCATCATTGATCAGATCCAAGAATCTGACAATGAAAGCAATAGTGATTCAGAAGAAGTTTCAGATGTAGCTTCTATCCTTGATTTTACTGAACAATTAAATAATCTAACTTTTAATAACACTAGTATTACAAGAAATTGGTATTCTAGACCAACTCCCCCTGATCTTCAGTATGAGAAAAAGAATCTAGATAATCAATTTTTTGCTTCGTCTAATAAAATTTATGAATGGAATATTGATGGTTTTAGTGAACATCAGATCCTTACCAAAATGAATCATATGTCTATGGTTGCCAACAGCTATATTACAGCGTTTAACAGTCTTACTCAGTCCGATATCGTTAAAATATTAGCTAATGGATTTACGGGTGTACTTCGTTCTTGGTGGAAAAAACACCTTGATGAAGATGCAAGGACTTCTATTATCCATGCTCGCCAGTTAGATGATAATGGTCAGCCTATCTTCCGGGAAGATGTTGGCTTTGGTATTCCGGATGGTATTAATACTCTAATTTTCACAATAATAAAACATTTTATAGGAACTCCTAGTAATATCACTGAAAGAATTCATGACCAACTTAGTAATCTCACCTGTCCCACTTTAAGTGACTTTAGGTGGTACAAAGATGTTTTTATTTCTCGGGTTATGATGAGAAATGATAGTAACAAACCTTTTTGGAAGGAAAAATTTGTTAATGGTCTTCCTAGCCTGTTTGCTCACAAGGTTAGAGAAGAACTAAGTAAAACCCTTGGATATATTGATTATGATAACCTGACTTATGGTGATATAATTAGCTATATTCAAAAAATTGGATTAAAAATGTGTATTGACTTTAAAATTGCTAAACAAGCCGCTAAGGATAAAAAGAAAGCTAAATATGAGCTTGGTACTTTTTGTGAACAATATGGTTTGCCTCCTATTGCTCATTCGAGAAGAAAGCATAGGAAAAGGCAAGTTGAGAGTCATAAAAAACGTAAGCATCATAAGAAGCGTTCTAGTCAGTCTAATAACAAAGATAGTTATTACGAGAAACCTAAGTCAAGAAAGAAAACACATAATAAAAAAACTAATGATAAGAGTAAAATTACCTGCTATAATTGTGGCAAAAAGAGTCATTATAAAAATGAATGTAAGTTAAAACAGAAGTTAAGTCAATTAAATATTTCTGCTGAAGATACTGAATTTTTTTTTGAGTTAATTAGAATTCAGACTGATGATGATAATGATCATTCTGATATCCCCTTTTCTTCAGGTAATGAAGAAAATAGTCAGACTCCTAGTGAGGATAATGAAGTTACCCTTTGTACTGATAATTGTAGATCTGACTGCTGTAAAACTATTAACGTCCTTAACAAAGAAGACCAAGAAAGTTCTTTGTTAATTGAATTAATTAGTAAACTTACAGATGAAGATTTAAAATTACAGTATATGAAACAATTAAAGGACCTATTTAATAAAAACAATTCTGGCAAAGGTAAGGTTATTAGAGGTAAAGATAAACCTGTAATTAGCCTTAATAAAAACCTTGAAAGATTTAAAACTGCTGAGAGAGAGATCACCCTCCCAGAATTAAATCAAGAAGTCAACAAACTTAAAAAAGAGATTACTGGTCTTAAGACTGAAATTTCTGACTTAAGAAAAGATATGGCTAATTTAGCCCATAAAGGTTCAGAACTCCACATTTCTGATTCCTCTGATAATGATGACCAACCTGAGTCTTCAGGAGTCATAAATGATGAGTCTTTATTAATGGTACAAGGTAATTCACTTAAAAGATTAAAAGATATTACTATTCAAAAATGGTATATCATGGTTCGTTTAATGGTTGATGGAACCTTTGCTATTCAACTTCCTGCTCTTGTTGATACTGGTGCAGACCTTAATTGCATACAGGAAGGTCTGATCCCAACAAAGTTCTATGTTAAAACCAGTGAACGGTTAAACTCTGCTAATGTTAGTAGTATGGAAATAAAATATAAACTACCTAAAGTTCATATTTGTCAAAATAATATGTGTTTTAAAAATTCTTTTGTTTTAATTCGCAACTTGACTGATAAGATAATTTTAGGATTACCATTTATATATTTATTATATCCATTTACTACTAGTAATAACGGATTAACAACTGAGCATCTTGGGCAGAAAGTGGTATTTGAGTTTATCATTAACCTAAGGAAAGAGATTTGAAATTTATTCAGGATGAATCTATTTCAAAATCACTCAATCTGTTAAACTGCAAAACTTCACAGTTAAAATATTTAAAACAAGAAATCAAATATAAGCAGGTTGAGGATCTTCTCCTCCTTGATAAGATTCAAGATAAGATTGAAGAGCTTCGGGTGTTTATGGTTAAAAATTTGTGTGATGATTCGCCCAATGCCTTTTGGCATCGTAGGAAGCATGTGGTCAGATTACCTTATGCTAAGGAATTTAATGAGTACCTAATTCCTACTAAGGCCAGACCTATCCAAATGAGTCATCAATAAATAGAATTATGTAAGCAAGAGATTAATGAGTTGTTTGCAAAAGGCCTAATAAAACATAGTAAGTCTCATTGGTCTTGTCCAGCCTTTTATGTTAACAATGAAGCTGAAAAAAAGAGAGGAGTCCCTCTCTTAGTTATTAATTATAAGCCTCTTAACAAGGTTCTTGAATGGATTAGGTATCCCCTACCCAATAAAGAAGACCTTCTGAGTCGACTTAGTAATGCTACTATTTTTAGTAAGTTTGACCTTAAGTCTGGGTTTTGGCAAATCAGTATTCATCCTAGTGATAGATATAAAACTGCCTTCACTACTCCCTTTGGTCATTATGAATGGGTTGTTCAAGCATTTGGCTTGAAGAATGCCCCCAATGAATTTCAAAATATTCTCAATGAAATTTTGAATCCCTTCAGTCACTTTATCATTGTTTATATTAATGATATTCTGGTTTTCTCCAAGTCAATTGATGAACACTTCAAACACTTAAATTCGTTCTTCAAAGCCATTAAAGTCAATGGTTTGGTTCTTTCACCAACCAAGTGCAGTCTGTTCCAAGTTAGAGTTAAGTTTCTTGGTCATGATATTCATCACGGTTTGGTTCGTCCAATCTAAAGAGTCATCCAATTTGCTGATAAATTTCCTGACAAAATTACTGATAAAACTCAACTCCAGCGTTTTTTGGGATCTCTTAATTACGTCGGCAAGTTTTATCAAAATCTAAGAAAAATCTGTAAACCTTTGTTCCTCCGTTTACAGAAGAATCCTCCTCCTTGGACTGATGAGCATACTGCCATCGTTCAACAAGTTAAGAAATATGTTAAGGTTCTTCCTTGCCTTGGCATATCTAATGAATCCGCTTTCAAAATTATTGAAACTGATGCCTCCAAAATTGGCTTCGGTGGTATCCTGAAGCAGAAATTAACCCCTGCTTCATCTGAGAAAATTGTTCGATTCCACCTTGGCGCATGGAATCAAGCCCAATTAAATTATAGCACAATTAAAAAAGAAATTTTAGCTTTGGTTTTATGTATTAGTAAATTTCAAAATGATTTATTAAATCAAAAGTTTTTAGTTCGCATTGATTGCAAGTCAGCAAAATATATTGTAGAGAAAGATGTTAAAAATATAGCTGCTAAACATATTTTTGCCAGATGGCAATTTATTTTAAGTATTTTTGATTTTGATATTGATTATATTAAAGGCAGTGATAATTCAGTTCCTGACTTTTTAACTCTGGGAATTTATTAATTCAGGTACCCCTCAAATTCAAAATGAGTGTGAGAGGATCCAGTAAAAGTGTTCGGGCCTTTGGCCCTCCTGGCCCTGACCCGCCTAGTCAGAAGCCCATGGGAGCTGTAATCCCTCATCCATTTACACCTTTTACTGTAGTTAATAGGTTTACCCCTCTTGTTTCTGGAACAAAGCCCTATAGTTCGGCTCTGGTCCAGCCTCCTCGTATGATTGATCCTTTTTCTTCGTCCAGTAATCCTACTGCTGGTCAACGTACTCAAATCGAGTACATCCCTGTTTATTCCACCAATTTATTTCATATTGAAAGACATATGAAATCAATTGATGATCCTATTAAATTGGCTGCCCAGTTCTTCCCAACTGGTTGGCATTTCATTCCCCTGGCTCCTTATAAATCTCTTATGTATTATAAGGATGTCTTGCTTCAAACTCAGTCAATTCTTATTAAACCTATTTACGATAGAAATGATTCCTCGAAAATCATCTATCATTCTTTATATATTAAACAGATTATCACCATGCCAAACTGGGGTAATCATTCGTCAGATTTAAGACAGTTAGAAGGTTATGATAGCCAGTTCTGCTATTATGATTACATAGAAGCTTGGAACAGGGTTTTTCTGTTTCAAACTCCATCGTTTAGTCATTCGTGGTTCATACAATTTGACCACAAGTTCAAAAGTCAAATCCCTCATTGGTTCGTTTTATGGTGGGAACGATTTGGTCTCATCTATAAAATTCTTCCAATTGAGCTCTAGTCAGTCTTAAATATTTTTAGCTCTAGGGTTCCGGTTATGCAGTCCAATTGCTGCGTACCAGTTATTCTTCATTTCGTTAGTAAATACAAAGTTCTATGGATTCTTAAATGGAGCTATGGATTTTAATCTCCTATTGCTAATGTTGCCCTTTCCTCGGTTGGTTCATCCGAAAAAGATGATTCTCGTTCTAATCTCAGTCAAATTACTCATGTTACTCTAGAATTTGCAGTTAAATGGTGGGATAAGTTTGATCCTTATCTTATTGTTAGTCAAGTTCAGAAGGAATTTCCTAATCCTTCCCTATTCAAACGGTTCCTCCTCTAAAGGAATCATCCTCTAGTAAATCAAAATCCAAGAAATCTTCAAAGCTTGATTTTGCGAATATTGAGCATTGTACAGATAACGAGTTAAAATAGTTATCTCGTCTTATTAAAAAATGAATGGATAAACTCAGTGAGGACTCAGTTCCCTCTGTCTGTTCATCCTCTTCGTCCCATTCTAGTCATCATTCTAGTCATAATGATCCATACGAAAGCATCTCTCTTCAAGATGCTCAGGACCCTATTCGCCTAGTATCCCTACAGTTACATTGGTCAGCCTCTTTGCAAGATGCTCCTGCCCGCGCAGCCCGTGCTCCTTTGTTCAAAGTAGCCGAAAGCATGTGTTGAGTCATTTGTCGTCTTGTATGAGTTTTGTCCTGTTTGTCGGCCATCTGTGGTCGATTAGTCAAAAGTTATTCTGTTTTGTATTTTTGAGTCTGTATTTTATTCAAAACGCGTCTGTAATAGTGAAGAGCTGATTGTAATAGTCAAAAGTTGTAATGATGCTTTCAACTTTTGATAAAGCATTACTGTTATGTAATAGTCATTCATGTTTTGTTATCATTGAGTTGTATTAGTGACGCCTTTTCTCTTCCTATATAAGAGAGGCTTGGTCATTTGTTTGAGGGAGGATTTAGTAATCCAATAGAGAGCTTGTGAAGACTTAGATTCCTATCTAACGAATCTTCAGCACTCTTGCCTTCTTCCTTTATCATGTTAAGTTTCTATAATCGAGTCTATTTGTAAGTAAACCCCAGTTATTTGTTTGTAATTATTTCAATATTCAATAAAGTTTTATTTCTAAAACTCTTGTTTATACTTATGAACTACTGTTATTATTTCTTCTAGTTTTGCTATAGTTGTAATTCAGCTTTGTATGCGCCTCTCTCTCTATTTTCCGCCTTTATATATATATATTTATATATATATATATATTTATAAAAGCAGTAAATAGGGCACAGAATGATCTAGGCCGAAATGGAATGTAAATATATATATATATAGTTAAATATAGACAGAAAAGTAGTCAAACCAGGACTGGGAAGATAACCCAGTATGGTGAATGGTGCAAAAATAGTAAAAAGGCCACAGAATGATCCTGGCCGAACTTGAATGTAAATATATATATAGGTAAATATAGACAAAAAAGTAGTCAAACCAGGACTGGGAAGATAACCCAGTATAGTGAATGTTGCATATATAGGTATATATATATATATATATATATATATATATATGAAAGCAATAAACTACAGCGGATTTGACATCCGGGCTTGACAGAATTGAAAAGTTAGTATATATACAGTTAAATATATACAAAAAAAGCCAAACCCGGACTGGGAAGATAATCCTTTCCGGTGAAGTTACTCAAAACGAAGATATTAGTATATAAAAGTTGTTAGAAGCGACGGATCGTCAATCCGAGTTATAAAAATGCCAAAAAAATGCGTTTAGGTACTAAAATGTACCAAAAGTTAACAAAAATGGCCACGGAACTAAGTTTCGGGCATATTTAGAAAACGAAACTTGATATGCAAGTGTATAAAAGTGCAAAGAAGTAGTAATAACTTTCTAATCGTAAAAATACTCACAATGGACTGCTACACGGGCTCTTTTCCAAATCGTAGGATTTAAACGTCTAAATCTACCTGTTAATTTTTGATATGTGGTAGTATGTGGGTATATCTATGTGTTAGAGTGAAAAAAGTTAGGTTTGGATGACAAAAAAATAGCTGGAAAACTAAACGGGCAGGGGTTTATAGCGTTTTTGAATTCTTGAAATGAGCTGGGGGTGAGCTCATATATATAGACCCAGGAGAAACAGCTCTACTTGCTACTGCAGCATTTAGATGTGTTGCTCCATGTGGCAAGGCTCACGTGGCGGGTCCCATTGCATCGAAGTACGTGCACTCCTAGCAATACGATATGAGGTTCAAAACTTTCTAACTTTTGGTCAGAGCGTCCGTTTGAGGCGTGCTATACCTTTTTGAAAAGCCATCACCGAGAGTGTCACAATGACATGGGATAAAACATTTTCTGGGTCCAAGAAGACGGGTTCATAACCAGGTCTTTGATTCCCCGCAATTTATTCGTTGAGCTGTCTTGCGCTGTTTGCACTCAGGATCATTGTTATGGTTCGTTCTGACCTTACTGGAATCAAATCAGCTTGAGTTTGAACCGAATCAGCTTTAAGTTGGTAAAATAATTGTTTTGCCCCTCCCGGGGTTGCCTTCACTGCTGGTATGGCCTTCGGCTGACTTCCTGGGCTTGTTTCCAAGGTTTGGATCTCTTTCGAGTTTGTTTGTCCTCAGTGTTGTCTCTGAGGCTGACTTGATCCTTCTAGGTTTTTCTTTGGACATGTTATGATGCTTCAGGATTGTTTTCAAAGTTAACCTGACATCCCGGGTTGAGACCGGGGCTGAACTGTACCTCCCGAGTTGAGACCGGGGCTGATCTCTACCTCTCGGATTAAGACCGGAGCTGACCTGTACCTCTCAATTTGAGATTGGGGCTGACCTGTACCTCCCAGGTCGAGACCGGGGCTGACCTGTACCTCCCGGGTTAAGACCGGGACTGACCTGTACTTCTCAAATTGAGACCGGGGATGACCTGTACCTCCCGGGTTGAGACCGGGGCTGACCTGTATTTCCCGAGTTGAGTCCGGGGCTGACCTATACTTCTCGTGTTGAGACCAGGGCTGAGTTGATGGCCCAGTATTGAGATTGGGGTTGAGTTAATGGCCCGGTATTGAGATCGGGATTGAGTTGATGGCCCGGTATTGAGACCGAGACTGATTTAACGACCCTGTATTAAGATCGGGGTTGAGTTGATGACCCGATATTGAGATCGAGGTTGAGTTGAGGGCCCGGTATTGAAACCGGGGTTGAGTAGATTGCCCGATATTAAGACCTGGGTGGAGTTGACTACCCGGTATTGAGGTCGGGGTTGAGTTGATGGCCCAATATTAAGACCGGGGTTGAGTTGATGGCCCAATATTGAGACCGGGGTTGCTTTAAAAAGACAGTCTTGCCCTCCTACAGTGTTAGTAATAGGGAAATAAAATTTTGAGTGTCTACAGATGCCCCTCTTTATCATGTTCATGCAATGTAATTGAAAGAACAAGATAAAGATTGCTAGACCCTAGAAATGCAAATGCAATGGCAAAGCAATGCCTGGAAGGATACGCGATGAATGTTAGATACCTTCGAGGGGGTAGGGTTATCACTGATTGATTACGTTAGTTTCTGCTGGGGATAAAGTTACCCGTGATAACCTTTGTTGCAGCATTATCATGCAGTCGCTTGTAGGATATCAGAGTTAAGCTATCCCAGACTGTTCTCATCAATTTCTGTTGGGGATGATGTCCTCCGGGATAGCTTTGTTGACTCTGACGGGGATGACATTATCGACGCTACCTTGGTTTGAGACCAAGGGTTTCCCACACCTGTCAATACTCTTTATGGGGTATATCTTCCTTCTAATTGATGCCGTTGTACCTTTCTGCCGATTTCTCAGCTGGGGATACATCTTTGTTGCTGAGCTACCTCAGTGTGTGCTTCTGATGCCTATCTTGATGATAATTTACACCGGTAGTTGGCAACAGGGGTTTGAATAACCAATCCTTCATGGTACTCCCTCTTAGGATGTGTATAACAGATTCCATCATCGGGGATGGATTATATTTCTTCCATAATTGGATCACTTCCAATGTTCCACGGGGGTTGCGCCAACGGATGAGATGTCACTGGGGTTGAGCCAACAGCTGCTACCTCGTTGTGGTTGAGCCAACGGCTGAACTTTCCTCGGTCTATACCCGACGCTTCGCTGGGGTTGCGCCAACGGCTAAACTATCATCGATCAATACCCGACGCTTTGCCAAGGTTGTGCCAATGGCTGAACTATCATCGGTCTGTACCCGACGCTTTGCTGGGGTTTTGCCAATGGCTGAACTGTCATCAGTCTGTACTCGATGCTTACAGCAGTGTTGATTTTTAGCAGTTTTGAGCTATTTTTCAGTAATTTTTCAGCAGTTTTCATCATTGATCCCCGGATATTGCTTCGGGATGATAACCAATGGCTTTCACAAAGATTTTCCTTCTTTCAGGAATTCGCAGTTTGTACGCAGGATTTCAGGATAATTCGCTCAATCGCGTAGCAGTTTTTTCTCAGATTGGACCTTTCATCTCATATGAACTCAGTTTTAACTCGCACTGGACCGAGCTGGAGGGGGGTGGGGCCCACCATGGGGAGCCGTAGCTAGAGGTACGGCAGCCGTAGGTGGGCCCGCTTCTACCTGTGGCTTTATATTGGGCAACAGGAGTCATTTGAAACCAGTTTCATTTCGAGTTTCAAACGGAATTCGATTTTCTTTTTCAGATCTAAAGAGTTCGGGCATCTTTTTTTAGATTCCGTCAACTCCCACGCGTTTTGCACACTTCAGGTAACGTTTTACATCATTTTTTTGCAAGTTTTGACCATTAAAAGCATGTAAACCACGTCAGGTGCTTTTAGACGCAATGTATAAAAAATGTATGCTTATATGACCTGCTAAAAATTTTCTGACTTCATAAGTATGCATATTTTACTATAATGCACGTTTTGACGTACGAAAAATTCAGATTCTGAGAGTCATATTTTACTCTTTTTGATCAGTTTACTTATCCTTTTTGGGGCCTAGTGAGCCTGGATTTTCAATTAAAAAATGTCCATGGTAATTTGGCTACCATGTGAAGTTTACTTTTGATTTTATTTTATAAATATGAACTGTTCCTATTTTTGGGAAGGTGTGCTACTGAATGGCCACCTAGACATGCCTTTGTGCATGCAGACAGTCCATTTTATAATGGAGACTTTGGCAGAATTTTTTGAAAAGCCCGAGCATCTAAAAAAACATGCAATTTTTACTCTACTGGGGATTTTTGACTAACCCATGCACATTTTTAGGATTTAGTTTTTTCAAAAACATGAAATTTTAACTTTATTGGGGATTTTTGACTGATCCGTGCATATTTTAGGACTTAGAAATGCATAAAATATTGATTTAAATTAATAAGCCATAGGTTTTAGGATTACCACACCCTTTCTAAGGTAATTTGGAGACTTTGTCCAAGTGGTGGTCCGAGACAAACCCGGCAGTGCTAGCGGGGTAGTTTCAGGAGTTAGACGGAGGCGAGCTTCTGATGTTCCTCAGCCACGTCCAGCTCGACTTCCTCGCAGATTAGCAAGGTCGGTGATTCATCCAGCCCAAGACGAGCCGCCTATTGATATAAATGATTAGAAGGCTCCTTTTGCTGCTCTCGTCCAAGGTCAGGCCCTACGTACGTAGCTTTCGGGCATTGTTGTGCCAACCCAGGAGTCGCTAGGAGACTTAAGTCATCATCCTTCGATGTTTTTTCATGCCAATGAGGTGACTTGAAGTTTTTTTCTCTCTGGATTCATTTTCTTTCTTTGGCCATTCTCGGGGCACAGGTTTTTGATATGGGTTGACTTTTGATGCAAGTTCCCTACTTTACGCAGCCTTGAGGCAACTGGTTTAACGTGCACTCCCTATACCACACTTTGCACCAAGAGTATAGGGATATTGTTAACGGCTGGGGGTTTCAGGACCTTTTTCTCTATTCTTCCCTGTTGTTTCCCCTAGGGTTACATGAGGGCTTTGTCTGAGCGCTGGTTCCACCAGACTCAGTCTTTCACTTATTGGACTGCGAGGTGATGATGACGCCTATGGACTGGACGTTCAACACCGGCATAGAGTTCGAGGGTGAGCCCCCGTGCTTGTTGTGGCCGATATTACGCCCACTGCCATTAGATCCCTGCTGGGAGTTCCTTTGTCGACGCTTAAGGGTCGGACGGTCCAATCTGGTACCTTGAGCATATATGCCTAGAGTGGGGCTTTACTTGAGCCTCCGCCTGATGATCACACGGTTAGGGATCGCATCTTGAGGAGATTATTTATGGTGATCATCAAGGGTTATTTTCTGGCGGACAACTCATCAACTGTGTCATTTGCCCTGATCAGTGCCACCCGACATGTAGAGCACCTCAGTGACTTTGATTGGGGTTCCTACACCTTTGCCTATTTTTTTCGGGGCATGCGCATGCTCTCGAAGGGTTTGACAGAGGCTTGGTTAAGGTTCTACCCATTTTTACTGGTGAGTACATCTTTCTTGTACCTTTTTGATTTTTGCATTTACATTTGTCAGTCTTGGTCACTGAGGACTTTTGATATTTACATAGCCAGTTCTGGACGTATGAGAGGCTTCCTTGCCTATGGCCCGCCACTGCTTTAGGTCTGGAGACCTATCCCCGAGGACGGCATTGGCTTCACTCTACTCTGACGGAGGTCCCTGTTGCTGAGGCCTTTACTCATTCCCGCCTGCAGTTGGAGCTTTTGACAGTCGAAGAAATTTTGTGGATCCCATATACCTCCGAGTTTTTAATTGTTAGATTCAAAGGAGGCTTCCCCACTGGTCGGGAGTTTGCATTGTCGACCCGCAGAGTCCTGTTTTTAACAGAGGGTGCTGGGAGCTCTATCTAGAATAGTGTGCCATTCGGAGTATTACAGGGCAGATTCGTATTCCCATTGTTTCTCCTGCTTGGCATCATTGGCCGTTGATCCAGCCACTGACAGATATCCCTATAGAGGGTGTAGATGGCTTTGCCCTATCAAAGGGCTCTTACAGCCAGGAGGCATTCAGCAGTTGGTGGAGCCCTCGCACTATTGGGGCTTAAACTCGTGCTACCCAGTTTATGACAGACATGGTGTCGGGGTCTGTGATGATGACAGACTGGATAGCTTGCCTCCGGGAGCCTACTCACTTGGACTAGATCATAAGGCTGACCTAGGAGTTGGAGAAAGCTCACTTGTTTATCAGGCATCTTAGCTGAGATCCGTCAGAGGCATCTTCTTTTGACCCTTCCAGCTCAAGAGCGGGCCCCTCATTAATTCTATTTTCCAGTAGTTTTGCAGGGACTAATCCTCCCTTATACCGCCCAGACATTCCTGATGACCACGACTTTGTGTCCACGGAGGAGATGGAGCAGGTAAACCACCTTAGCGTGGATGTTTTGGATCTTTTTGGATAGCTATTATAGCTATATCTTTTGGTCGGCCATTGTTATGGCTTTTGGGCGGTTGTGTCCCATTTTGATAGACCACTGTTAGTAGTTGGGTGGTGGTGCCCCATATTCCTGTACTTTTTATTTTGCTTTATATTATCAGACAAGGATGACGCTTGCAGTAGATAGTTTATTGTAGATATACATGATATTTTCTATCTATCGAATCATATTTATCATTGTCATTATGCATGTATTATGTCATGTGTATGCATTTAGATTGATGAGTTCAGATTTGACCCCTAGATGGTCTTGTGATACGGTGATACAGATGTCGTCATCCACCGTCAGTCGTATTGAGCACTTACCACCATTTGTGGTGGCATCATCCTTGAGATCGTGGTATGAGAGCCTGCCCTTCCCAGCCAGAGGGGCAGTGGATCAAATGTTAGGGTATTCATTGGCCCTCGCAGATTTTCAGGTCCCGTACGGGTTCGTAGATGGTCTTTTACCCTTTTGGATACCCGAGAGACAGGTTTTCCTCTTTGGGCGGCACGAGCTGACTCTGACATTAGAGGAGTATGAGCGGTTCACTGGTTTGGCTTTAGACTTGCCCTGCGCTCATACTGCGATCAGCGACATGAGGAGATCGTTTCTTCAGATGTCTGGTCTACGTCAGAGTGTAGTTTCAGATGAGATTGTTTATGGACATGTGATCTCTATAGACTTCTTAATCGATCGTTTCAGCCGGCTGGATAGCTACGATCGTCATGCTGGAGATTTTTTATCTCGACAGAGGCATGGCATTTGGCCAGGATAGATGTTTTGTTGATGTGCATAGTAGCCTACGTCTATTGCCCCTTGACTTAGACCACTTGAATGTCAGATTGATGGTCGTGGTTTGGGCCCTTAGACAGGGTAGCACTATTCTTCTGATGATATTAGCCGAGACGCTGAGAGCAGCCACCCACTGCAGTACCCACCCGGAGGGGTTTTTTAGAGGCAGTTCGGTCTTACTGTACATATAGCTCATGTCCCATTTATGATCGATTAGATTTTTTAGACACCGGGGGTACTGTTTCACCCTTGAGATAGCCATGTTTTACTCCATCCAGCCAGCGGAGTGTATCGATACAAAGATATGGTCAGCATTTCTGTCTGATATTCCTCATCTATTCTCAATTCTGCTATGCTCAGGGCTAGTGTCTCTCTATAGCTTCATCACCCACGTATCTGACATAAACTATTTGCCCCTAGCAGGATTTAGGGGAGTGACTACTTACCATCTTCTGGCTGTTATGGGCCAGTTCAATCAGTTTTAGAGCCTGCATCAGTTTGAGAGGGCAATTGATCAGAGGATGTCAGCTTTGTCTATGTCATCTGCCGATTTGATCAGAGTGTGTGAGTGTTGGACTCATAGGGAGAGGGCTGATTTCTTCAGTAGCCATCCGGATGGTTCTCCAGAGTACTCAACGTAGTTGGAGGCAGATATAGCATCAGTTGCATTCATCCAGTCCGTTCTGACAGTGGATTAAGATGAGGAGGAGCCTATGGAGGATCTTGATTCTCCTACTGAGGATGAGTTGTTCATGGGTCTAACAGCAGCACTAGTTAGTGATCTGCCAATCATTCCTGTCGGGACAGATCCAGCTTTGGCAGACTAACTAGCTAGGATGACCTTTGATAGAGATCAGGCTAGAGCGTTGATGTTGACTGCCCTGTCTGGCAAAGATATAGCTTTTGAGGAGAGAGATGAGGCTCAAGCTACTTGAGATATGGCATTGGTTGAGAGAGACGAGGCTCGATCTTCTTGAGACGCTGCTTTTGTCTATATTAAGGAGACATTGATTGCCAGAGATGCAACTTTCGTAGCCAAGGATGAGAATCAATCTGCCAGAGATGCAGCTTACGAGGAGATTGAGGAGGTTTTGATTGCCAGGGATGCTGCTTTTGTAAAGAGGGACGAGGCCATAGCTTCCCGGGATTTCCACATTGCAGACAGTACTACTATTTGATCTTATACTCATGGTTTGGTTGTCGAGATGAGCGATTATATTGATCATCATAGCGAGACTATGTAGATGGGTGTGGATGTTCTGACTCATATGGAGGCTGAGGGTATTGCACTTGTAGCAGTTCCTCCATCTTCAAAGAGAGATGCCATGTTGGCATTGCTGTCCCGCTTGTCCTTAGGTCCACAGACTAGCTTTGTTTTTCCTGCACATACTAGATCAGCCATTTTTGTCATGTACAGGACACTATGTATATATTAAACAGTATTATATATCAGAGAAATATATTTTGATTCACTTCCCTGTTTGGATATGTATTGTCATTGCTGAGTGATTACCACTTCTTTCATGACTTGCTGTTGTTGATGTATCATGAGCTTCTCCTTGATGGACTGACATTGGGATGTCAGAGGATATCTCAGATAGGCCTACTGACCAAGGAGGCTTGATAGAATGTAGGTTTCACATGGTTTCGGTGTCTTGGAACTAGTTTTCATTGGTTTTTGTTTTTTCTTGAAGGTCAAACCGCACCATGAGTAGCTGCCTACGTACTCCCGGGTGTAGGGAGATCAGGTCATTCGTAGTTCAACTTTTTTGTGTGAGAGGTTTGAGAAGTGTCTCTTTTGAATTTGGATTAATGAGTTTTTAAATTTTTTGTTTTATTTGACCGCACCAGGAATGGCTGCCTACTACTCCCGGGTTGAGGGAGATCAGGTCATTCGTAGTTCCGTTTTCTAGTGAAAACCGAACCTGATTTGATTTGTAGGACCAGGATGCGGGTATGCATGCGTTTCAAACATAATAACTTTTTATGGTATTTGAGTTGATTAGTTGGGGAAATTCACTCCCATCCATCTCTTGCAATCTGATAGCTCCTCCAGTCAATACCTCCTTGAAAATGAAAGGGCCTTCCCAATTAGGGGCGAACTTTCCTTTGGATTCATCTTGATTGGTCAAAACTTTCTTTAGCACCAAGTTATTTTCTTTGAATTTTCGGATTCGAACTTTCCTGTTATAGGATCGAGCAATCCTTTGCTGATATAACTGCCCAAGGAAAATGGCTGTAGCCCTCTTTTCATCTATCAGGCACAGTTGATGGTATCGGTCTTGCAACCACTGATCTTCGTCCATCTAAGTGTCTATCAAAACTCTAAGGGACTCCATTTCTACTTTTATGGGAAGGACTGCTTCCATGCCATAGACCAATGAATAAGGGTAGCCCTAGTAGAGGTACGCATTGATGTCCTGTATGCTAACAAGGTTAGAGGCAGAAAGTCAGGCCATTCTTTGTGGTTGGTGGACATTTTTTGCATGATCTTCTTGATTTTTTTGTTGGCTGCTTCGACAGCACCATTCATTATGGGCCGGTAGATGACGAAATTGAGATACTTGATGTGGAACTTGCTGCATAGTTCTCTCATCATCTGATTGTTCAGGTTTTTGGCATTATTTGATACTTTCACCTCTGGTTATCCATATCGACAGACGACATTATTTCTGATGAAATCAATGATGACCTCTTTGGCGACTTTGGTAAAAGAGGCAGCTTCAACCCACTTAGTAAAGTAATCGATCATGGTGAAGATGAATCGGTGACCATTGCTGGCTCTTGGTACTACTGGACCGATCACATCCATTCCCCACATGGAGAAAGGCTATGGTGAACTCATGTTGTGTAGCTCATTTAGAGGAGCGTGTATAGCATTTCCATGTACTTGGCATTGAAAGCATCTCCTGACATGATCATCGCAGTCAAATTTGAGAGAGATCCAATAATGTCATGTTCTTAATATCTTCTTGGCCAGCAGATGACTGCTCATGTGTGGACCACAGACTCAACCATGGACTTCATCCATCAATCTCTGGGCTTGCCCTTTATCAAGGCATCTTAACAGGCCTATTCCAGTATTCCTTTTGTACAGTGCATCTCCAGCTTAAATAGAACTTCATAGCCATCTTGTGAATCCGCTTCCGCTCAGATTGGCTTGCCCCAGCGGGTGTAGATCCATCTCAGAGATATTCCTTGATGTCTTGATACCAAGGCTGTTTGATAGGAGGTATTTTATCTGATATGTCTCCAATGTAATTCCCGTATGTCGGGGCCTTTTGACTTGTGAATTTGATGCAGGGGATTCCACTCCTATCGGATATGTGGATCAAGGAAGCCAATATCGCCAATGCGTCAGCAAAGTCATTCCTACCTCGAGGAATATGGATGAAGGTTATGTCTTCAAACTCCATGGACATTTTGATGACCTGCAGATGATAAGGCAGTAATTGCAGTTCTTTGGTTGTCTAATAACCAATTCAGAGTCTCCAAAGACTAGTAAATGTTTGATACCCATGGATTGGGCTAACTTTAACCCCATTATGCAGCCTTCATACTCGGTTATGTTGTTAGTGTTGCCAAATTGCAGTTTGGTAGCCACAGGATATTGCTCTCCTGTACCAGAGATAAGGACTGCCCCAGCTCCGGCACCCTCCATGTTTTTCGCTCCATCGAAATACATTTTCCATGGTTAGACTGTATTCTCTTATTGGAGTTGTTGAATTGTCATGATCCCATCATCCGGGAATTAAGTCTCCAGGGGCTCGAACCCTCCTGATGATGCTTCGCCTAATTAATCTGCAATGCCTTGACCTTTGATGGACTTCTGAGTCACGTAGACAATGTCAAACTATTATAGGATCAACTGCCATTTGGACAGTCGACAATTTAATATTGGCTTGTTGAATACGTACTTCAGTGGATCCATACGGGATATGAGGTATGTCGTGTGCCCATGGAGGTAATGTTGTAACCTCGTGGCGGCCTATGCTAACGCACATCAGGTTTTCTCGATTAGGGTGTACTTTTGTTCCCCACTACTGAACCTTTTGTTGATGTAGTAGATGGTTCTCTCCTTGCTACTATCATCTTTCTATCCCTAGCACACAGCCCATTGCATTGGCATTGACGAACAAGTACATAAATAAGGGAACTTCGTCCTTTAGGGGTACCAATACTGGTGCTTCGATCAGCTGCTTCTTGATGGCAAGGAAGGCTTTTTAACAATCCTCATCCCATTTGGTAAAGGAATTCTTCCTTAATAGCTTGAAGATGGGTTCACAGGTTGCTGTGAGCCGGGAAATGAACCTGCTTATAAAATTGATCTTTCCTAGGAACCCGCGTATCTCCTTCTCTGTTCGAGGTACTAGCATCTCAGTGATGGCTTTGATCTTGGTAGGGTCTAGCTCGATGCCTCTATTGCTCACTAGGAATCCTAACAACTTGCCTGCTTTGATGACAAAAGCACACTTGGAAGGATTCAGCTTGAGGTTGTACTTACGCAATCTGTTGAATAGCTTCTTGAGATGGTTGATGTGATCATCTTCCTTTCGGGATTTGATGATGATGTCATCCACATAGACCTCTATCTCTTTTTGCATCATGTCATGAAACAGGGCCATCATGACTCGCTGATATGTGGCGTCAGCATTAATGAGGCCGAAGGATAGTCGCCTATAGCAGAAGGTTCTCCAGGGAGTGATGAAAGCTATTTTTTCCCTGTCCTCTTCAGCAATCATGATCTGGTGGTAACCAGCAAAGTAGTCCACAAAGGAATACATGTCGTACACGCCGTGTTGTCTATCAGGATGTGGATGAAAGGTATTGGGAAATTGTCCTTGAGGCAGGCTTTGTTCAAATTTCGGTAATCCACGCATACTCGTACCTTCCCTCCGGGTTTGGGTACAGGAACTCTGTTTGACAACCACTCTGGGCATGTTGATACCATGATGATATCGGCTTTAAATTGTTTAACGACCTCTTCTTTGACTTTAAGACTCCATTCAGGTTTCAATCGCCTTAGCTTCTGCTTGACGGGCTTGAATCCATCTTTGATGGGCATTCGACGGATGACAATGTCAGTAGACAGGCCAATTATGTCTTCATGTGACCATGCAAACACATTCTAAAACTGTGTTAAGAGTTAGATCAGGTCGGTTTTTTGATCTTGTGTAAGGTCTAGGCCTATCTAGATTTCTTTGATGTTTTCGGAGGTTCCTATGTTGATAGTGGTGGTTTGGTCGAGGTTCGATTTGGGTTTGTCTTCGACCCATTCTTTGATCTCCTCGGGCACCTCATAGTCATCTTCCTCCTCTTGATCAATATCCATCAAGTCAAAGTCCATTTCTACATCAAAGTTTTAGTCACTGTGACAGGTTGGCATCTCATCAGCAGTGACAAACAAATTCAATGCTGGAGTTCTAAAAATAAAAAATTCTTTCACTTTAATATATGCAACTGCTTAAATATACAAAGCATTTGGCAAACCATGACAAAAGTTACTGCTATAGCTGTGCATTCAAAAGTAAGCAGTAAATGAAAGCATGTTACTGGGCAGAAGGACTCTCTGCCCCTTTACCCTTTTTGATTGAGCCAAGGGACGCTGCTCTAGTTATCCAGGGTTAGATCCTCCTGAACAGGGAGGATTAAGGGATTGTGCTCGTCTTCCTCGTCTCGAATGATGACTGAGACAACCTTTACAATAAGGCCAGGGCTTTTCTTTGAACTGCCCCCCTTTCCTTTTTTGATGCGAGAAATTTGAATCTGATCCTCATCGTCACTGTCCGGGATCTCATCATTCATACCATCGTAGTTTATGATTACCCGCATATTAGGAAATGGGTCTCGTCCTTCATATAGGATCTTTTCTTTTCCCTTTTTGCTATCACCTTCAGGCTTTGGGGATTTCCTTTCCCCGGCTGGTATGATTCGAGGAAACAGCATGGCTGATACCACAATGGGGATCTTCCTCATTGGCTTTACGAAGCCAGCATTGGTGAGATTTCGCACCAATATGGAAGAAGATGAGCCTTAGGGTGCTTATGTGGATTTTGGCAGCTCGACTAGGATGAATAACCCAATCCGGCTCTCCTTGTCTGGCTCGGGATTTGGACTGGACTTGCAATACCTTGTTGGTTCTTTCCTAACACTTCTCTATGTTGGAAACCTAAAGATACCATCTCCTGGCCCACTGTCATCACTTCAGGGGAGACTTTAGGCCTCAAGGCTGGCGCCCCAACTGGTAGATATTGAGTATCACTCACCTCCAAGGCTTGAAAACTAGCAGGTTCAATCCCTGCATCCAGGCTGATCACCGGCATGTCTCCCTATATGCAGACAATGTATTCCGGTTCGGTATTCTCCGTGATTAGGTTGCCGTTAATAATGTATTTGAGTTGTTGATGAAGGGTGGATGGCACTTCCTCTGCCATGTGGATCCATGGTCTGCCCAGCAACAAGTTATACCAAGTGGCGATGTTGAGCACTTGCAAGGACACATAGAAAGTGTGCTGACCAATCTCTAGTGGAAGCTCTATTTCTCCCATAGATTGTCGGCGAGATCCATCGAATGCCCAGATGACCACATGACTGGTTTTGATCCAGTTCAGATTAATCTTCATTCTCTCCAAGGTGTCGTAGGGACAGATGTTGAGGGATGAACCTCCATATATGAGCACACCTCCGATCACATAACCGGAAGACATCACTGCTATGTGTAATGACTTGCGATGACTGTGACGCCCCCAGAATAGGTCCATTCCACCCAACCCATCCTGGGTCGCCAATTACATGGTACAGAATCCAAATACAAACTTTTATATCACACGGTTGTGCAAAATACGACCACACAACTGTGAGTGTCAATACAAATATGTAGAAAATATAAACATTCAAACTAAGTCCTCATTACAATTATTATCACACTATTTTATAAAAATAGTGAGGACTACTACTGCTCTAACTCGGACCATCACTCTGTCCCCCGACTAGTCCCTGCGACATTCTCATTTTCTGAAGAAGACAATAGATGAAAAGGGTGAGCTCAACTAGCCCAATAAAGAATATTATGACTAAGATAATAAAAGAACAATTTATCGTTGTTCTTCAACAAATCAAATAAAATATTATGGACAACAAGTTTTAGATCAGCAACTGCAGCGAAAATAACAATGCATCAGAAGAGTTAAGTAGGAAATAATGTCTACTATCTTCTATGATTTGAAAGTCCATAATCAATATTTTATCCCTGTAACATAAATCAATATGTATCTTGAATCAAATATATTCATCTTTGCACTACAGGCCAAAGATATTCATTTATATCACCAGTTGGTCATGTTCATCTCAACACCTGTCAATCTTTGCACTACGGGCCAAAGATATTCATCAGGTAATCATTCATCTTTGCACTATAGGCCAAAGATATTCATCAAATAATCATCCATCTTTGCACTACAGGCCAAAGATATTCTTTTGTATCACCATTTAAGACTGAAGATGATGAAAAATATTTTAAAGAACGAATCCAGTGAGATAAAGGACAAAGATTAAGGATTCGTAAATCAGTTTATCCAAGTTCAAAATACTCCATAATAATTATTTGTGGAGCAAAATTCAAGAATAAAGATCAAAACTTGGATCCAATCAAAGATAGGACCCATAATAGCCAACTTGGACAAAGAAAAGAAAATTAAATTTTTCGGTGAATAATACCGTATTCGTGAATAGTGTCGTATACGTGAATAGTGCTGTATACGTGAATAGTAACCCCGACATGAAAAGGTAAAGATTTCATAAGAAAAATCATACTTTGTGAATAGTATCGTATTCGTGAATAGTGTCGTATACGTGAATAGTAACCTCGACGGAAAAGGTAAAAATTTTATAATACAATTCATATCAATATTTCGATGAAATGTTATTGAAAGCAATAACATCATTTACGAAAAAATAACATCTCTTACCTCAAAAGAACAGTGCTTCTAATTGGAATATCGGATATAATACTGAAGGAAACTTGCACTGAATAGTAACACTCAAAGTATCTAAATACTCACAAAAATACGCTCGATATTATAGAGAGAGAAAACTTCTGATTCTGGTGTGATTTTTAAATTCTAATTCAGCACCCTATTTATAGGAAAATGCTTAGAACGCCAAAGCAGAAAATTTAATAAAATAATATTTTATTTAAAAATATTTCCGCCCACCCCTTGACCAAATTCATTAGCCACCACCAGTGGGTCCCACCCACATTTAAAAAACGTTTTTCTTAAAAAAATATTTATAACCCCAAAAATTAATTATTCCGGAACTTCAATAATTCATAATAAATAGCCCTTTTATCAGAAAAATACGAAGTTTATGTCCTTTCCACATGAAATTTAATTCTCTACAACTTTGCAGAAGAAAGTTTTTCCAAATTCCAAACAAAAAATGTCCAAAATCCACATACGGATGATTTTCTATACCTCCATTCCAACAAAATACTAATAAAACACATCAGCACTAATTCCTTCATTAATATCCACATAAAATAAATATTTTCTTATCATATAAATCAATAATTAATTATTCACAAATAATATTAAAGAACTACAATATTGACAAACAGGTCGTTCCCAAGAAAAAAGGGGCCTTCCGATAAGGATTTCTCCTTACTGGCGCGCAATTAAATAACCCCTCCTAGATAGAACTTCCTTAGACATTGCCAATAATCTTATCTAATAATATTGTTCAAATAATATGAATTATTGATCTGATAATGGAAAATACTGTGCAGTAGCAATTATTAAATTAACAATAATATAAAAATATTGTGCAATACCGTGTGCTACTGTGCAACGACGCGTATTACTACATTTTTAACCACCGGGTATTTCAACAGTGTTAACGGTAACAACTACGCCGTTATTTATAGCAAACTCATTCATGTGGTTTTCTTCATCCGATAATTTTCATTTTTGGGCCCACAAATGGCTGCGCCGTGGTACGAATATTCCCCGACAATAAGAATATTCCACGACCAAACGAATATTCCCCGACAACAATGAATATTTTATAATCACTTGCTTATTTTATAATATTTGCGCATATTACCCATAACATTCCACATTATCAAATTAACCCCTAACTATTTCAAAATAATATATAGAGGAAATTCAAGTTTTTCTTCATAAAAGTTGGGGTCTTACAACCTCCCCTCCTTATGAAATTTCGTCCTCGAAATTGACGTACGTACCTGATATGTCGAAAAGGTGAGAATACCTCGTTTTCATTTCCGATTTTAACTCCCAGGTCATTTTCTCAATAGCATGGTTCCTCCACAAAACTTTCACTTGTGGTATAACCTTTGTGCGTAGGACATGCTCCTTCCTATCCAAGATCTTGACAGGTATCTCCTCGTACGTTAAATCTTCGGCTATCTCGTCTGGTTCTAACTCAATAATGTGGTTCGGATCTTTCACATATTTACGTAGCACGGATATGTGAAACACGTTATGAACACGAGACATACTTGGAGGTAAAGCGAGTCTATAGACCACATTTCCTACTCAGTCAAGAATCTCAAATGGACCAATGAATCGTGGATTGAGCTTTCCTCTCTTCACAAACCTCGTAACCCCTTTCCCCAGAGCAACACGTAACATTACATGATCCCCAACATTAAATTTCACGTCCTTTCGATGAAGATTCGCATAACTCTTTTGTCGATCATGTGCCGTTTGTATACGTTGTCGAATTATTTAGATCTTTTTCGTAGTCATACGTACCAACTCTAGTCCCAACAATGTTGCCTCACCCACCTCGTCTCAACATACTGGAGAACGACACTTTCTCCCATACAACGCCTCGAATGAAGCCACACTTATACTTTCCTAATAACTGTTGTTGTAAGAGAATTTTACCAATGGTAGGTACTTATCCCAACTCCCTTTGAAGTCTAGAACACAGAGTCTCAATAGATCTTCAAGAGTTTGAATAGTCCTTTCCGATTGCCCATCCGTTTGAGGATGATGTGCCGAACTGAATCGTAAATCCATGCCCATAGCTTTCTGCAAACTAACCCAAAATCGTGAAGTGAATCTTGGGTCACGATCCGAAGCTATGGATACTGGCATGCCATGCAATCTCATAATCTCATTCACGTACATACGAGCAAGACGTTTAAGGGAATAAGTCTCTCGTATAGGCAAGAAATGAGCAGACTTGGTTAAAATATCGACAATAACCCAAATCGCATCTATGCCTTGAGAAACCTTGGGAAGACCCATAACGAAATCTATGGTAATGTGTTCCCACTTCCATTTTGGAATCTCAAGTGGTTATAATGGACCCTTTGGCACTTGATGCTCCGCCTTTACACGTTGACAATTTAAACAACTCGAGATAAACTCCGCAATCTTTCTCTTCATATTGTTCCACCAAAATGTATGTCGAAGATCACGATACATTTTTATACTCCCAGGATGGATTGCAAACGGTGTGTTGTGTGCCTCCATCATAATTCTATGCTTCAAATCAGAATCGTTAGGAACACAAAGTCTAAAGTTGACTAGAAGTATTCCTTTTTCATCGATTCTTGCTTCTGGAACCGCACCTTCTTGCACCTTCTTCTTCATCTTCATCATCTCCATGCGTATATCATCACGTGGGTCCCTTGAGTCTTTAACTCTATCTCCATCCTTTGTTTGTCATACAAAATGGGGCTTCACGTTTACAATATCTCACTCGTTCCTGCATATGATCTTCTACTTAACGCATCAACTACCACGTTCGCTTTTCCAGGATGATATTGAATGGTATAATCGTAATCTTTCAACAGCTCCAACCAACGTCATTGTCGCATATTGAGTTCGTTCTAAGTTAAAAAAATATTAGGATGTCATCAATAATGACAACCACGAAATGATCCAAATATTTCTCAAATATTCAGTTCATCATGTCCATGAACGCAGCATGGACATTGGTCAATCCGAACGATATAACTAAAAATTCGTAATGCGCATATCGAGTTCTAAGTCTTTGGAATATCCTCAGTTCTAATCTCTAAATAATGATATCCAGAACGGAGATCGATCTTTAAAAAGAATTGCGCATCTTGCAACTGGTCGAACAGGTCATCAATACGAGGTAGCGGATACCTATTCTTGATGGTGACATGGTTCAACTCCCGATAGTCAATACAAAGTCTCACACTACCGTCTTTCTTCTTTGCGAATAAAACAGGAGCACCCCAAGGTGACGTACTAGGATGAATAAAACCGATGTCTAGCAACTCCTGTAGTTGGACCTTTAACTCCTGAATTTCAATAGGAGCCATTCGATATGGGATTTTAGAAAATAGGTTTTGTACCGGGTTCAAGGTCAATAAAGAATTCAACTTTACGTTCTGGGGGTAGACCGGGAAGTTCTTCGGGAAATACATCAGGAAACTCTTTAACAACAGAATTATCATTCAAATCTGATGTATTTTGATTTAAATCAGTGACATGGGCTAAGAAAGCTTGACATCCGTTTTTCAATAAACGAAATTTCATAAATGAAATTCAAAACATGGATCCAATCAAAAATAGGAACCATAACAGACAACTTGGACGAAGAAAAGAAAATTTAATTTTTTTGTGAATAGTACCATATTCGTGAATAGTGTCGTATTCGTGAATAGTGTCGTATACGTGAATAATGTCGTATACGTGAATAGTAACTCTGACATGAAAAGGTAAAAATTTCATAATAAAATTCATACCAATATTTCGGTGAAATGATATTGAAAGAAATAACATCATTTACAAGAAAAATAATATCCCTTACAAGAAAATAACATCCCTTACCTCAGTAGAATACTCACTCTGACTGGAATATCGGATATTACGATGAAAAAAACTTGCACTGTTATCAACACTCAAAATATCTAAACACTCACAAGTAATACGCTCGATATTATAGAGAAAGAATTTTCTGATTCTGGTGTGATTTTCATTTCTAACTCAGCACCCTATTTATAGAAAAATGTTAGTACACTAAAGAAGAAGAAATAAATTTTTGCGCCTTCTCTCTTTGACTTTTTTATTTTTCAGCATTTTACACAAGTGGGGCCCATAAAACACCACAAAACATGTTTTTGTTATTTTTTGTAACAAAAATAATTCTGATCCCAATTTGCTCTCTTCCACCTCATTTTATTCATATATCATGAATTTATTCTAAAAATATTACCATTTAAATTATAAAATTATATTATTATGTTATCACATTATACACTTATAATGTAATATTATAATAATATATTTGAATAAATTATTTTATCAGAAAGAAAAAATATTAATTTTCAACAATTGTCTCTTTTACTAAAAATTCCTCCATTTATATCCACATTGAATGAATATTTCCTTATCATTTTTATCAATAATTAATTATTATTCATAAATAATATTATAGAATCACAATAATGACAACCGAATCGTTCCCAGGAAAGAGGGGGTCTTCCGATAAGGATTATCCTTACTGGCGCACAATTAACTAACCTCTTTTCTAGACAGAACTTCCTAGACATTGCTAATAATGCTATCTAATAATATTATTCAAATATTAATTATTGATTTGATAATATAAAATACTATGCAGTGACAATTATTGAATCAACAATAATATAAAATACTGTGCAATACCGTGTGCTACTGTGCAACAATGTGTATTACTTTATTTTAACCACTGGGTATTTCAATAGTTTAACGGTAACCGTTATGCCGTTATTTTTAGAAAACTTATTCTTGTCATTTTCTTCATCCGACAATTTCCCGTTATGGGGCCCACAAATGGCTGCGCCGTCGTACGAATATTCCCCGATAACAAGAATATTCCACGACCAAACGAATATTCCCCAACAACAATGAATATTTTATAACCACTTGCTTATTTTCTAATATTTGCTCATATTACCTATAACTTATCACATTTATCAAATCAACCCCTTACTATTTCAAAATAATATATAGAGAAAATTCAATTTTATTCATAAAAAGTTGGGGTCTTACAACCTCTCCTCCTTATGAAATTTTGTCCTCGAAATTGACGTACGTACCTGGTATTTCAAAAAGGTGAGGATACCTCTGTGACACCCCCAAATCCGGGTACTTCATTTCCACATGATTTGGTGTTCACTTTCTAAATATAACATACATCTACCCAATAATAAATACTTGCAAAACAAATTACAACCTTTATAAATACTTAAAATCTTCCTTATCAAAAGGATTACAACTTTCTTCAGTATAAATCCCAGGGTTTAATCTAACCTTAACATAAACATTCAATACGGAAATAAAAACATAACTTAATAGTCTTATTACAAATCAATCAACAATTAAAACAAGTCTTCACTTGTTCAGCTTTCCTTTGCCTTTACTAGTTGACGGGGTGTCAACACTTTCAACCTTAGCTGCAATGGTTATTTAATATGCTCTAGCAAACACAGCTCACTAGAATACAACAATAACAAAGACATAAAAGAATATCTTTGTAAAGATTTGAATAACTTTTTCATCAACAATAAAGAATTGAATAATAATTCTTTCATCAACATTTAAAAATTCGAATATAGAATTCATCTGAGGGTCGTAAGACCTTGAACTTTTGTCCTAGGTTATAAACATTTCTATTTAAAACCTTTAACAGTCATTAGACTATGGACCTTAACTCGTACTTAGGGGGATCAGCCCTTCATACCATGTATTGTACACAAACATCTTAACGCTTTCGTATAGTAACCTCCCCTAGTAAATAGGGTTGTTCATCTCAGTATTTGAATATCAGTCCGCACTAAAGAAAGTTTGGTTTGGATAAGCTTAGAAGGGTAATTTAGAATTCAACGTTCACCAACTAAGGAATAGTTGAATTGACTTACAACAATCAAGAATAATTCACAAATAAAAGATTATGGATAACTTATATGCTTTAGAATCAAACTTAAAGCATTTAAAAGACAATATAGACCCTGCTTGAACAATTAAGTCAAGGTCATGTTAATTCAATAATAAACTTTGATAATATTTACTCAATATAAAATTTATAAAGAGTACGAATAATTAGCATCATTATGATCAATAAAAATAACTCAAGTAAGGTTTGAATTTAGAGGACTTGCACAATATACGATTTAAAGAACTTGTATATAATTGACTAGTGTAAGGATAGAAAACTTGCCTCAAGCGCATGCTACTGATACAATCACGTTCTTTAGCACTTCCAACATATATATGTTTAATCACAATAATCAAAATTAGTTAACACGTAACTAATTCACATAATTGGTTAACCCATATAGGTTAACTCTTTCTAGTTTATTAATAAGTTAATAATTAACCGTCACATAATTAATTACACCACATAGACATGCTCACATAATTAAATCAATACTAATTATGTGTTTCATATTAATTAAATTATAATTAAATGAATTATAATTTAAACATTTATTCTAATTATAATTACTCAAATTAATCATGCAAATATTGAATTATAATACACAAATTATAACTTATAATTAATCATGCATTTATTAAATTATAATTACATAAATTATAATTTAAATTAACATTTACTTGATTAAAATAAATCAAATAACATTCATTATAATTTAACAAAATTATAATTTAAATTAAACCGTTGCTCTAATTATAATTATTCAAAATTATAACCACGCTATATATTTTAATAATATAATTTGTTAATATTCATTTAGCATTTGAATGTAAGTCTAACATGCTATCACATACTCACATTAGGTTAACTTTCATAACCTAAACAAAATGCACAAAAAAATAAAGCATCGTTACTTTCTGCATACCCCCCGCCGAGGCGGGGGTTTTACTCTTGACAGGCCCGCCGGGGCTGGCCCCCTGCAGGGTCAGCAGACATGTTCGCGAACTGTGCAGAGAAAAAAGCCAATTTGGCTTATTTCTCCACACCAAATTCTAATTCCAATTCATATCAATTTATAGAAAACATAAACTTAGAGTTTCTAACATAATTCTAACATACATAAACATTATAACACATAATAAAATCACAGTTTTCATGATTTTTGAAGAAAACACAATATCAAGCGTTCTTGACAAAAATTCCTATTGTGAATTTATTTTTAAACCGTTTCATGAAATTCCAAGTGTACTAACTCTATTCCTTAACATATTAACATAATCTATGATCAATTCAAACAACAATTGATAAACACATAACAATTTTGATGATTTAAAGATTATTTTTAGAAAACCAATTCTCTGTAACTACTTGATGAATATGAATCTCTCATGCTCATCATTGATGCATGAATTAACAATTAAACCAAGCATACAATCATACATAGACATGATATAAACAAATTATACATATAGAAACCATGATCATGCAATTTTCATAAGAATTCAATTAATAGAGAACTTAAATTTTATAAAGAACACAATTTCTAACAGCTAAAAGATGAGAGTTATACCCTTATGCTTAATGGATTGAAAGGAGAGGATGATGATGATAATCTCAAAGCTTTTCTTCTTCTTCTTCTTCCTTTTTCTTCTTTTCTCTCTGGCCTACTTTGTATTCTCTCTAACTTTTCTCTGTTCTTTCTTTCTTTGTTTTCTTAAACTAACGTACTATTGTATATACTAATATACATATAATACATATAACTATATAAAATATATAACTGCTATATATTAATTACATATACTAACTACTAGTTAATACATAGGTTACAAAATTTTGAATTTAAAAAGCCCTAAGGCCATGTTTGGCAAAACAACATTATTTTAAAAACTAACTTTTTGATATTAAGGCCTTGTTTGGAAAAATAAGATTAAAAGAGGTGCAAGGGCCTCGTTTGGTAAAACTCTTTAAAAACTCTTTTCTTTATTTTAATAAATCCTTTTAGGACATATTTTAATGTTATACTTTAATTAATTAAATCCTTAACATTATAATTTAATTAATTAAAAGCTAACATCAATTATCACATAAAAATGCCACATAACAAATTATAATTACTCGCTAATTATAATTCCATGTAACAATTATCACATAAACTCATCTAATTTAATTATCTCAATTAAATTAGAACTATACCATAAAATCAATACACATCCATTAAATTAAATATTAAATATTTATTTAATTAATATGTAACAGTTAATTAAATTATTCCATAATCATCACACAATTTATTTATTTAACTCAATAAATAAATCAAATTAAATATTTATTTAATTCAATAAATATTTATAATTAATATATAAAATTCGCATTCGTTACAACCTCACTTTCATTTCTGATTCTAACTCCCAGGTTATTTCCTCAATAGCATGGTTTCTCCATAAAACTTTGACTTGTGGTATAACCTTTGAGCGTAGGACATGCTCCTTCCTATCCAAGATCTTGACAGGTATCTCCTCGTACGTTAAATCTTCGGCTATCTCGTCTGGTTCTAACTTAATAATGTGGTTTGGGTCTTTCACATATTTACGAAGCACGGATATATGAAAAACGTTATGAACACGAGACATGCTTGGAGGTAAGGCGAGTCTATAGGCCACATTTCCTACTCGGTCAAGGATCTCAAATGGACCAATGAATCGTGGATTGAGCTCTCCTCTCTTCCCGAATCTCGTAACTCCTTTCTATGGAGCAACACATAACAATACATGATCCCCAACATGAAATTCCATGTCCTTTCGATGAAGATCCGCATAACTCTTTTGTCGATCCTGTGCTGTTTGTATACGTTGTCGGATCATTTGAATATTTTCTTTAGTCATATATACTAACTCGGGTCCCAACAATGTTGCTTCACCTAACTTGTCCCAGCATACTGGAGAACGACACTTTTGTCCATACAATGCCTCGAATGGAGCCATGAGTCAGTTTTACTCGTATATTTAATATCATCACGTGTGTCCTTGGAGTCTTTAACTCTATCTTCATCCTTCGTAAGTCATTCAAAATAGGCCTTTGTATTGACAATATCGCACTCGTACCCACATACGATCTTCTACTCAACGCGTCAGCTATCACGTTCGCTTTTCCAAGATGGTATTGAATGGTATGGTCGTAATCTTTCAACAGCTCAAGCCAACGTCGTTGTCACATATTAAGTTCGTTCTGGGTGAAGAAATATTTGAGACTTTTGGAGTATATTAGGATGTCATCAATAATGACAACCACGAAATGATCCAACTATTTCTTAAATATTCGGTTCATCATGTCCATGAACGCAGCATGGACATTGGTCAATCCAAAAGATATAACTAGAAATTCGTAATGCGTGTATCGAGTTCTAAAGGCAGTCTTTAGAATGTCATCAGTTTTAATCTTTAACTGATGATATCCAGAACGAAGATCGATCTTTGAGAAGAATTGTGCACCTTGCAACTAGTCGAACAGGTCATCAATGCGAGGTAGCGGATACCTATTCTTGATGGTGACATAGTTCAACTCTTGATAGTCAATACAAAGTCACATACTCCCGTCTTTCTTCTTTACGAATAAAATAGGAGCACCCCAAGGAGATGTACTAGGACGAATAAAACCGATGTCTAACAACTCCTGTAGTTAGACCTTTAACTCTTGAAGTTTACTAGGAGCCATTCGATATGGGGTTTTAGAAATGGATTTTGTACCGGGTTCAAGGTCAATAAAGAATTCAACTTCACGGTCTAGGGGTAGACCAAGAATTTCTTCGAAAAATACATCAGGAAACTCATTAACAACATAAATATCATTCAAATTTGACGTATTTTGGTTTAAATCAGTGACATGGGCTAAGAAAGCTTGACATCCGTTTTTCAATAAATGAATAGCTTTATGACTTGAAATGACATTGATTGATTTTAGTGGTTTGGTGGTTTAAATTCACACAACAGGTTGGTTAGGAATATGAAAACTAACAACCATACGAAAATAATCAATTTTGGCGTGGTAAGTGGTTAACTAGTCAATTTCTAAAATCACATCAAATGCAAGTATTTTCAAAGAGATAAGATCAACAGGTAGGGTGAGGATGCCAATTTGAATCAAACAAGATTTATAAACTGTGGATGTAACGAAGGTTTCTCCCAACAGAGTTTCAACAGATAAGTCAAAGTCTAAATTCTCAGAAGTCAAGTTCAAACGTTGAGCACAAGCAGGTGAAATAAAAGAATGGGTAGCACCGGTATCTAACAAGGTATAAACTTTGCAAGAGTTTATGATTAGCTTACCTATGATAACTTCGTTCGGGTTACTCGCGTTTTGGGCAGTCACGACAAAAGCTCTTCAAGGAACCACTGACTTTGATTTGTCCTGGACAGCCTTTGCAGTCACCATCCCCGCTGGACTTTGTTTTGCTATAGGACACACTCGAGCTATGTGACCTTCCTTTCCATAGTTATATCACACCTTGGTTTCCTGTGTGCAGTTGGGACTGATGTATCCCTCTTGTCCGCATTTATAACATACGACCGGTGGTCGTTCTCCTCCCCTAGAAACGGTTGTTGATGCTGGTGCCGTTGTCGACGTCTTCACGTTGTCACTGTTATACCTTCTCTTTTTGAAATCTCCCCCCGACTCACTTTTTCTAATATCATGGCCACGATTACCATCGGAGAGGTTACCGCTCCTATCATGATACTTTCCTCCCCGCTGGTTATCATTTTTCCGATGACTGCTGCCACTGGTACGACCCTGGTTGTTCTCCCTTGGTTGAATAGATTCATTATCTCATTCTAATAAATTGAGCCATGTTCACAACATCTGAATATAAAGAAAATTTGTGAGAAATGAGGTATTGACAAATTTCGGGTTTCAAACCTCTTAGAAACATCCGCGTCATACGTTCC
Source organism: Panax stipuleanatus (assembly GCA_020205555.1). NCBI lineage: Eukaryota > Viridiplantae > Streptophyta > Magnoliopsida > Apiales > Araliaceae > Panax > Panax stipuleanatus. The sequence goes on from CM035116.1 coordinate 90,315,057, forward strand.
TCATTATCCACCAAATGAGATGCAAACCGGGATAACTCCACGAACTTAGCCTCACACTGGGACACAGTCATGTTGTTCTGTTCCAGTTTGATAAACTCTACCTCCTTCATATGACGAATACTTTCTAGAAAGTACTTGTCATTGAATAGTTTTTGGAACTCTTCCCAAGACATCTTGAGTGCGGCAGGCTGAGTATGCTTCAGAGATTCCCACCAGTAATCTGCCTCTCCACGGAACATAAAGGTGGCGAATGGAACCTTCTGTTCCTCTGTGCATCCCAAGACATCAAATATCTTGGTGATTTGCTTAACCCACGTTTTCGCCTTAATTCGATCTGGCTTTCCCAAAAACTCTGGTGGTCCCAACTTTTTGAACTACTTGACAGTGACAAGCCTCGAGTTGCCATTATTTCCACCTGTATTTTGAACACGAGTCTCCCTCGTAAGGTTTTGCATGAACTGCAAAATACTTCTAAACATCCCATCATTCATCGTTTGATCGGTGGTGTTGTTTACAGAAGAATTATTGCATTCTTGTTGCACGTTCTCTTGGTTGGTGATTAGAGGTGTCTCAACTGTCTCATTCACTCCGTTGTTTAGATTTTCAGCTGCAATTCTCAAATACTGCAATAAAACAAAGGTTAATTAAACAAATTAACATATCACATATTAACTCTATGTTCCGACCAACAAATTAAATACCAAACAAGCTTAGGTAGAACACACTAGCGAAGGATTTACTCGTCTCTCCCCTCCTAGTTCTATTCCCAGATCTCAGCTAGAGACCATATCCCTAAGCTCTGATACCAACTATGATGCCCCCAAAATATGTCAAATACATAACCCATTTTGAGTCGTCAATTACATGATATAGAATCCAAATACAAATCTTTATGAAAATCGGTCGTGCAAAATACGACCACACAAACTGTAAGCTTCAATACAAATCGTATATAATACGAAATATAAACGCTCAAATTCAGTCCTCATTTATTACAATAATTATCACACTATTTTACAAAAATAGTGAGGACTACTACTGCTCTAACTCTGACCATCACTCTATCCCCTCGACTAGTCCCTGCAACATTCTCGTTTCCTGAAGAGGACAATAGAAGAAAAGGGTGAGCTCAAATAGCCCAGTAAATAACATTATGACTAAGATAATGAAGACTAAATTATCGTTAGTCTTCAACAAATCAGATAAAATATTATGGACAACAAGTTTTAGATCAACAACTGCAGTGAAAATAACAATTCATTAAAAGAGTTAAGTAAAAAATGCTGTCTACCAGCTTCTATGATTTAAAAGTCCATCATCAATATTTTATCCCTGTAACATCAATCAATATATTCAAATCAAATACTCATCTTTGCACTACGGGCCAAAGATATTCTTTTGTATCACTAGTGGTCATGATCATATCAACACCTGTCCATCTTTGAACTACGGGCCAAAGATTTTTATCAGGTAATCATTCATCTTTGCACTACAGGCCAAAGATATTCATCAAGTATCACCATTTAAGACTGAAGATGATGAAAATATTTTAAAGAACGAATCCAGTGAGATAAAGGACAAAGATTAGGGATTCATAGTTTAGTTTATCCAAGTTCAAGATACTCAACAATACTCAATTGTGGAGCAAAATTCAAGAATAAAATTCAAAACATGGATCCAATCAAAGATAGGAAACATAACAGACAACTTGGACGAAGAAAATTTTTTTTAATTTTTCTGTGAATAGTATCGTATTCGTGAATAGTGCCATATACGTGAATAGTGTCGTATACATAAATAGTAATCCCGACATGAAAAGGTAAAAAATTTATAATAAAATTCATACCAATATTTCGGTGAAATGATATTGAAAGAAATAACATCATTTATAAGAAAAATAATATCTCTTACAAGAAAATAACATCCCTTACCTCAGTAGAATACTCGATCTGACTAGAATATCGGATATTACGGTGAGTAAAACTTACACTATTATCAACACTCAAAATATCTAAAGACTCACAAGAAATACGCTCGATATTATAGAGAAATTTTTTTTTGATTCTGGTGTGATTTTCATTTCTAACTCAGCACCCTATTTATAGGAAAATGCTAGCACACCAAAGTAGAAAAAATAAATTTTACGCCTTCTCTCTTTGACTTTTTCATTTTTCAGCATTTTACACAAGTGGGGCCCACAAAACATGTTTTTGTTATTTTTTGTAACAAAAACAATTCCGATCCCAATTTACTCTCTTCAACCTTATTTTATTCATATATCGTGAATTTATTGTAACAATATTATTATTTAAATTATAAAATTATATTATTATATTATCACATTATACACTTATAATGTAATATTATAATAATATATTTGAATGAATTATTTTATCAGAAAAGATAAAATATCAATTTTCAACAATTGTCTCTTTTACTTAAAATTCCTCCATTTATATCCACATTGAATGAATATTTTCTTCTCATTTTTATCAATAATTAATTATTATTCATAAATAATATTACAGAATCATAATAATGACAAACAGGTCGTTCCTAGGAAAGAGGGGGCCTTCCGATAAGGATTTTTCCTTACTGGCGCGCAATTAACTAACTCCTTTTCTAGATAGAACTTCCTAGACATTGCCAATAATATTAATTATTGATTTGATAATGTAAAATACTGTGCAGTGATAATTATTGAATCAACACTAATATAAAATATTGTTCAATACCATGTGCTACTGTGCAACAACGCGTATTACTTTATTTTAACCACCGGATATTTTAATAGTTTAACGGTAACCATTTTTTCATTATTTTTAGAAAACTTATTCTTGTCGTTTTCTTCATCCTATAGTTTTCCGTTATGGGGCCCACAAATGGCTGCGCCGTCGTACGAATATTTCCCGACAATAAGAATATTCCACGACCAAACGAATATTCCCCGATAACAATGAATATTTTATAACCACTTGCTTATTTTGAAATATTTGCGCATATTACCCATAACTTACCACATTTATCAAATCAACCCCTTACTATTTTAAAATAATATATAGAGGAATTTCAATTTTATTCATAAAAAGTTGGGGTCTTACACAAACTCTGCTCTCAAATGTCACCAGTCCCTCACTGTCTATCTTGAATCTCGGTTCAGTTCCTTCAGATATCTTCTTCCTTACCTTCTCACATTATTCGTCCTGAAGTTGAGCTTCCTTAACCTCATCTAATAGAGTTGTACCAGCCTGTATCTGGAACAGCTTTTCGTCAATCTCCATCGGATACTTCACTTCCAATTCCAGCTTCTCAATCGTTGAAATTAGCTCCTCCTGAGCGGTCAACATCATCAATTTCTCCCCTTTCTGCTTAAGGCGTCGGCAACCACATTTGCTTTATCCGGATGGTATAAAATCTCACAGTCGTAGTCCTTAATTAACTCCAACCATCTTCTCTGGCACATATTTAAGTCCTTTTGTGTAAAAATATATTTCAAAATCTTGTGGTCTGTATATATCTCACACTTCTCCCCATATTGATAGTGTCTCCAGATCTTCAAAGTAAATACCACTGCAGCTAACTCTAAGTCATGGGTCGGATACCCCTTCTCATAGTCCTTCAATTCTCGTGACGCATACGCAATGACCCTGTCGTTTTGCATAAGCACACAGCCTAACCCTTTATGCGATGCATCACTATAAACCATAAAATTTCCTGTGTTATCCGGAAGAGATAACACAGGTGCCGAACTCAACCTTTTCTTAATCTCTTTGAAGCTTTCCTCACACTTCTCCGTCAAAACGAATTTCACCGATTTCCTTGTCAAATTCGTTAGCGGAGTTGAGATCTTGGAAAAGTCTTGAATGAATCTTCTATAATAACCTGCCAATCCAAGAAAACTTCTCACTTCCGACAGTATTTTCGGCTGATTCCAGTTCATCACAACTTCGACTTTGAAGGGATCTACCGAAATTCCGTCCTTATCAATCACATGTCCAAGAAATTGCACCCTTTCAATCCAAAATTCAAATTTCAAAAATTTGGCGTACAACTTCTCTCTTCTCAATGCCTTTAATGTTACTTTTAAATGCTCTCCATGTTCCTCCTTGGCCTTCGAATACACCAAAATGTCGTCGATAAACACCACAACGAATTTGTCCAAAAACAGCTTGAACACTCCGTTCATTAGGCCCATAAATACTGCAGAAGCATTCGTTAGATCGAATGATATCACCAGAAATTCATTATGACCATATCGAGTCCTTAATCCTGTCTTCAGAACATCCTCTGGCCTCACCTTTAGCTGATGATAACCACTCCTCAAGTCTATCTTTGAAAAGTATCCCTTTCCCTTCAATTGATCAAACAGGTCATCGATCCTCGGTAATGGATATCTATTCTTAATCGTGACCTTATTAAGTTCTCTGTAGTCGATGTAGAGCCGCATCGTCCTGTCCTTTTTCTTCACAAATAACACCGGCGCTCCCCACAACGATACGCTCGGTTGTATGTACTTCTTGTCCAATAACTCTTGCAGTTGTTGTAACGATTGAGATTTTATATTTAATTTTAAATATTTATTGAGTTAAATAAATATTTTATGTGATTTATTTATGGAGTTAAATAAATAAATTATGTGATTTGTGGAAGTGATTTAATTAAGTGTTATATATTATTAAATGAAGGTTTAATATTTATTTAATTGAGGTATATTAATTTTATGGTATAGTTCTAATTTAATTGAGAGAATTAAATTAGATGAATTATGTGGATTATAATTAGCGAGTAATTATAATTATGTGGTAATTTTATGTGATTAATTGATGTTAGATTTTAATTGATTAAATTAGATGTTAAAGGATTTAATTAATTAAAATGTTACAATAAAGTATGTGTTCAAATAATTTATTAAAATAAAGAAAAGGGTTTTAAATAATTTTAACCAAACAAGGCCCTTACATTTGTTTTTAAACCCGTTTTACCAAACAATGTCTGAATACTAAAATCTATTTTTATAAAGTACTCTTGCCAAACAAGCCCTAGTGGCTTTTGATTTTTAAAATTCTGTAACTGATGAATGTTTATTAGGGGAGTTAATTGTCAGTTATATATTATATGTATATCCTATATCTATTAGTATACGTTTACATGATACGTTAGTCCAAACTACGTTAAAGAGAATATTAGTGTAAGAGAGAAAAGAAAGAACAGAGAAAGAGGTAGAAGAAAAAGCAAGAAAAAGGCTTAAGAAATAATCATTATCTTCTTCAAACATCTAAGCTAAAGGGTATGTCTTAATTCCCTTATATTTTTATGTTTTCTTTATGTTCTCCTTGAGTATGAGTTCTCTATGTATGGTTTAGCATGGGAGTTATATATATATGATGTACATATATATATATATATATATATTGTTTTTATAATGGTTTATATATGAATTATATGCCATAAGAAGGATTTTCAAAAATTAAACTTTTGTCAGAGCATGTTTTAATGGAAAAATATGTTTAATTGAAAAACTGTGTTCATATGAAATTTATATGTTTTGGTTTGAGTAAAGTTGATGAATTCGTAGGTGTTATTGTGCAATTGAGAATTTGTTTGATGCTATCTTCAATTTCGAATATAATGCATGTATATAAAGTGGAATTGCTTGAGAAAGTGATTTACAGTGAATGGTTTTATAAAATATATAAGTTTTGTGAAAATAGCCAAATTTAATTTCTAAAACTCTTGATTCTGGTGGTTTGGATGACTTTTGTGTTTTAGAAGCATGTTATATATATGTATTATTGCATATGTATGATTTACAATGTCTACGTTGCTTGTAATTTCCGTTTGTTGGCATGTTTGGGTTTGATCGGTGAAGCAGGGAGGCTGCACTGCCTGCTTTTGTCTGCGTACCTGCGCAGCTGAGCCCGTAGCACAGCTAGAAGCAGCGCAACTGCGCCGTCTGCCTTTCGCAGGTTGAGCACCTGCGCAGCTGCGCCGGTGTCAAGGCATTGGGCTGCGCAGCTACGCCGTTGCCTGATCAGAGACAATGAAGGTTAGCTAGTTGTGCAGTGTATGGTTTAAGCTTGGTTTCATTAGTCTATGATAGTGAACATGTATCTAATTTCTACAACATGTTAACATAAATTTGACAAATTTATATTTAGAAAAGAAAAGAGGTTTGAAAAACCTTAAAGTATAATTTGAATTATTATTTAAATGTGATATGTGATTATAATTTGAATAATTATAAGTAAAAGTAAATGTTTAATTTAAAGTATAATGTTGTTAAATTATAATGAATATTAGTTGATCAATTATATGTTAATTTAAATTATAATTTATGTAATTATAATTTAATAAATGCATGTTTAATTATGGATTATAAATTTATAAATACATGATTAATTATAATTTGTGTAATTATAATGCATGATGTAGTTAATTGATTTTAAATTATAATTTTTTTACAATTTAAAAGGTAATTATAATTTAAGTAATTATAATTTGATTAAGTGTTTAAATTATAATTTAGTTAAATACATAATTAATTTAATTATGTGAATATGTAAGTGATGTAATTAACTATGTGATGGTTGATTATTATTATTTATTTAATTAGAGTGATTTAACCATGAGGGTTAACCACTTATGTGAATTAGTTATGTGTTAACTAATTTAGGTTATTATGATTGAATGTATACAGGAAGTGTTTAAGTTCGTGATTGAGTTAAGTAGCTTGCGCTTAAGGCAAGTCTTCTAAACCCTAAACTCGTTACTTCTATGCAAGTTCTTTGATTTCATATCATTTCTGTATTGGACAATTATTTACTTAACTGAAGTGATCTTGACTTATTGTTCAAGTAAGATCCAGTTTATTATTTTAAATGCTTTAAGTTTACTTCTAAAACATATGTTAATTCATAATTCTTTTATTTATGAATTATTGAAAGTCGATTTAACTAATCCTTAGTTGATGAACGTGAATTCTAAATTATCCTTGTAAGCTTATCCAAACCAAACTTTCTTTGGTGCGGACTTGTATTCAAAATACTGAGATGAACAACCCTATTTATTAGGGGAAGTTATTACGCAGAGCGTTAAGATGTTTGTGCACAATACATGGTACGAAGGGCTGATCCCCTAAAGTACGAGTTAAGGTCCATAGTCTTATTGACTGTTAAAGGTTTAAATGGAAATGTTTATAACCTAGGACAAAAGTTCAAAGGTCTTATGACCCTCAGATAAATTCTATATTCGAATTTTAATGTTGATAGAGAATTATTATTCAATTCTTTATTGTTAAACTAAGCTAAGTTATTCAAGTCTTTTTAAAGATATCCTTCCATGTGTTTATTATTGTTAAACTCCAGTGAACTGTTGTTTGCTCACTCTTGCATTAAGTAACAATTGCAGCTAAGGTTGATAATGTTGATGCCCCGTCTACGAGTAAAGGCAAGGGGAAGCAAAACAAGTGAAGACTTGTTTTATTATTTTAAAATAATTGTAATAAACTTTAATGTTATGTTTTATTTTCGTACTTGTTTATTATGTCAAGGTTAGATTAAACCCTGGGATTCTTTTTGAATAGTTGTAACCCTTGTTTTAAGGGAGATTTCATTATTTTAATTAAAGGTTGTAATTTATTTTGATATTATATTGGGTAGATATTGTTATAGTTAGAAAGTGAACACCAAATCATGTGGAAACGAAGTACCCGGATTTGAGGGTGTCACAGGTTGGTATCAAAGCTATAGGTTATGAACCTTAGGTGGGGGGAAAACCTTAGGTAGTAGCCTTATAGGAAGATCAAAAAGATAGTGGTGATAGGTAAAGATAATAAACTACCTTATGTGTTATATGTTTACATTTTTGTATTCGAAGAATGACGATTCGATATCACGTAATAATAAACTTTAAAATTCTTTTGTCAGGATGTCGAACGTTGGAGAACCTAGTCAGGCTAGAGAGGATGTACCTCAGGTGCCTAGAGAGGAGGAGCCCCGTGACATACATGTTGTCTGGGAGCAACTGGTTAGGAAAGAGCCATCTCCAGTGATCACCATAGCTGGTCGGCAGCGTGAGCTGACACCTATTCCAGAGGAGGAGGATGAGGACTAGTCTGAAGAGGAGGAAGATGATCCCGAAGATGAATTCCCACCTCACTCTACTAGTGCTAAAATGTACGAGGCAATCTACGACAGTAACATGGAGCTTCATGGACGAGTAGGAGAGCTCGAGGAAACTATCCAGCAGCGAGACGAGACGATTGAAGATATGCCAAGTGACCTAAAAGATGCACAGTGGAACCTGATACACATAAAGAATGATAGAGATGCTGCTCGAGCTGAACTAGCAAAGCTGAAGCAGGACATCCAGGAGGAGTTGACGAAGCTAGCCAGAGCTGAAGAGATAAGCTTGAGGGCTACTCAACGAGCCGATCGAGCTGAAGATGAAGCTGAAGCCAAGAGGGCCAAGCTAAGGGAAACAGGGTATGCTTTCCACACAGCTATAGAAAGAGCCCAGGACCGTGTTTTCTACTACCCAGCTCAGTTCCAAGGTTTATCGTGGTATGTGGTGGACCGAAGAACGGCATTTCGGGTAATGGAAGAGGAACGCAGAGAGGCTGTGCGACGTATTAATATGCCTAGGCAATAGTAGAGTTTTGTTTATTTGTTACTTTTGTAGTAAATAATGTAAATCCCGTAATTTGAGATAAGAATGGGATGAGTTAATTATGTAATCCTGCAAATTTTTTAGTTCAGGAAGGATGATGTAAATAGCAAAAATGCTATCTGATTGATGTTTTTTTAACTACGAGTAATGAATAGAAGAAGTTTAGTAACGTGCTATGTGTTCTATGTGAACTGAATTGCTTAAAACATTTAAGTATGAACTTGAACACTTAATAGTTGAATAAAGGGTCTAATAATAATATTTTCTTAACAGAAAATGCCTCTTAGAAGAAGACCAACGCGTCAAAACCCCAAGGGTTCGACGAACAACAACAACAACAATAACGATGGGACGAATCCCAACTCAGTTTAGCAGTTGGTGAACCTGCTGACAGGAGCTCTTGCGAATCAGCTGCAAGTGCAGGGTACGACTTTCAAGGAATTCAAGGCAGTAGGACCGCCTGAGTTCAAGGGATCGACTAATCCTATCGAGGCTCAGACGTGGGTTATGGAAATGGAGAAGGTCTTCAACGTAGCCAGAGTAGGTGAAGACCAGAAGACAACGTTTACGGCTTTCATGTTAAAGTCGGATGCTAGCTTTTGGTGGAAGGCTAATAAGACCCAAGAGGAAGAAGGAATCATAACGTGGGAACATTTCTAGGAAATGTTCTATGAAATATACTTCCCAATGAGTTCGCAGGACCAGATGGAGGTCCAATTCCTAGATCTTAAGCTGGGAAGGATGACGGTGTCTGAGTATGCCGCTAAGTTCAACGAACTGGCCAGGTTCGCTACTTACCAGGTCAGCACTAACGCTAGGAAGGCGAAGAGGTTTGAGCGGGGACTGAAGCCCTGGCTTTATAGCAAGGTTTCCATGTTCCAGCTGAACACATTTGCAGCTGTGCTGGAAAAAGCTATACTTGCTGAGGGAGGAAGCGACGCGATGACGAAGTTTAACCAATACAAGAAGAATAAGAATGAGATAGAAACCAAGGCTAGTGGTAGCAGCGCTATCATCCATAAAAGGAAATGGAATGACAACACCTCTGCTGGGAGTCAGCAAGGAAGCCAACAGAAGAGGAAGTTTGAAGCATGTGCGACATGCGGTAAGAATCACACTGGCGTGTGCATAAAGGGGAAGCGGGTGTGCTTCAACTGTGGTCAGAAAGGCCACATTGCACCTAATTGCCCAAACCCGAAGAAGGGAGCTTGCTTTACATGTGGATTCAAGGATCACATGGCTCGCAACTGCCCAAAGAAGCTAACGCCAGGGTCAACAGGGAGCGGAGGGAATGGAAGCGGTAGTACCGTTACTATCGCTGCACCATTGCAAGCTGTTCGACCCACTGCACGGACATTTAATATAACAGTGCAGGATGCTGTGCAATCAAAAGATGTGGTGTCAAGTATTATTCCGGTCAATAGTATAAATGCATATGTATTATTTGATTTGGGTGCTACTTGTTCATTCATATCTGATGATTTTGCTAAAACCCTAGACTTACCTGTAGAGGAGTTAGTTTACCCTTTGAACATAGAGATTGCGAATAGGGAGGTTATTCCTGTTAGGAGCATTTATAAGAACTGTAGATTGGACATTAAGGGTCAGGAGCTGAGGGTAGATTTAATTCCGATAAAACTTGGGGAATTCGATGTTATACTGGGTATGGATTGGTTGTTCAACCATGGGGTGATAATCGACTGTTAGAAGAAGTCAGTAAACCTTACGACTCCGTCGAGGTTAGTGTTCTATGGTAGCAAATCACCTAGACAAGTGAGTTGTCTGACGGTTGTGCAAGACAAGAAACTTCTGACACAAGGCTGTGTAGGATATCTAGCCTACATAGTAGATACGCCAGATAGAGAGTATCTTGTGCAAGACAATTATTGATGAATTCGTAGGTGTTATTGTGCAATTGAGAATTTATTTGATGCTATCTTAATTTCGAATATAATGCATGTATATAAAGTGGAATTGCTTGAGAAAGTGATTTACAGTGAATGGTTTTATAAAATATATAAGTTTTGTGAAAATAGCCAAATTTGATTTCTAAAACTCTTGATTCTGGTGGTTTGGATGACTTTTGTGTTTTAGAAGCATGTTATATATATGTATTATTGCATATGTATGATTTACAATGTCTACGTGCTTGTAATTTCCGTTTGTTGGCATGTTTGGGTTTGATCGGTGAAGCAGGGAGGCTGCACTGCCTGCTTTTGTCTGCGTACCTGCGCAGCTGAGCCCGTAGCACAGCTAGAAGCAGCGCAACTGCGCCGTCTGCCTTTCGCAGGTTGAGCACCTGCGCAGCTGCGCCGGTGTCAAGGCATTGGGCTGCGCAGCTGCGCCGTTGCCTGATCAGAGACAGTGAAGGTTAGCTAGTTGTGCAGTGGATGGTTTAAGCTTGGTTTCATTAGTCTATGATAGTGAACATGTATCTAATTTCTACAACATGTTGTTAACATAAATTTGACAAATTTATATTTAGAAAAGAAAAGAGGTTTGAAAAACCTTAAAGTATGATTTGAATTATTATTTAAATGTGATATGTGATTATAATTTGAATAATTATAATTAAAAGTAAATGTTTAATTTAAAGTATAATGTTGTTAAATTATAATGAATATTAGTTGATCAATTAGATGTTAATTTAAATTATAATTTATGTAATTGTAATTTAATAAATGCATGTTTAATTATGAATTATAAATTTATAAATACATGATTAATTATAATTTGTGTAATTATAATGCATGATGTAGTTAATTGATTTTAAATTATAATTTGTTTATAATTTAAAAGGTAATTATAGTTTAAGTAATTATAATTTGATTAAGTGTTTGAATTATAATTGTTTAATTATAATTTAGTTAAATAATTAATTTAATTATGTGAAGATGTAAGTGATGTAATTAACTATGTGATGGTTGATTATTATTATTTATTTAATTAGAGTGAGTTAACCATGAGGGTTAACCACTTATGTGAATTAGTTATGTGTTAACTAATTTAGGTTATTATGATTGAATGTATATAGGAAGTGTTTAAGTACGTGATTGAGTTAAGTAGCTTGCGCTTAAGGCAAGTCTTCTAAACCCTAAACTCGTTACTTCTATGCAAGTTCTTTGAGTTCATATCATTTCTGTATTGGACAATTATTTACTTAACTGAAGTGATCTTGACTTATTGTTCAAGTAAGATCCAGTTTATTATTTTAAATGCTTTAAGTTTACTTCTAAAACATATGTTAATTCATAATTCTTTTATTTATGAATTATTGAAAGTCGATTCAACTAATCCTTAGTTGAAGAACGTGAATTCTAAATTACTCTTGTAAGCTTATCCAAACCAAACTTTCTTTGGTGCGGACTTGTATTCAAAATACTGAGATGAACAACCCTATATATTAAGGGAAGTTACTACGCAGAGTGTTAAGATGTTTGTGCACAATATATGGTATGAAGGGTTGATCCCCCTAAATACGAGTTAAGGGTCATAGTCTTATTGATTGTTAAAGGTTTAAATGGAGATGTTTATAACCTAAGACAAAAGTTCAAAGGTCTTATGACCCTCAGATAAATTCTATATTCGAATTTTAATGTTGATAGAGAATTATTATTCAATTCTTTATTGTTAAACTAAGCTAAGTTATTCAAATCTTTTTAAAGATATCCTTTCATGTGTTTATTATTGTTAAACTCCAGTGATCTGTTGTTTGCTCACTCTTGCATTAAATAACAATTGCAGCTAAGGTTGATAATGTTGATGCCCCATCTACAAGTAAAGGCAAGGGAAAGCAAAATAAGTGAAGACTTGTTTTATTATTTTAAAATGATTGTAATAGACTTTAATGTTATGTTTTATTTTCGCACTACTTTATTATGTCAAGGTTAGATTAAACCCTGGGATTGTTTTTGAAAGGTTGTAACCCTTATTTTAAGAGAGATTTCATTATTTTAATTAAAGGTTGTAATTTATTTTGATATTATATTGGGTAAATGTTGTTATAGTTAGAAAGTGAACACCAAATCATGTGGAAACGAAGTACCCGAATATGGGGGTGTCACAGTTGTACCATCAATTCTTTCATCTCTACCGGAGACATCCGGTACGGTGCCTTCGATATTAGAGTCGTTCCTGGCGTCAAATCGATCATAAACTCAACCTCTCTGTCTGGCAGAAGTCCTGACAGATCGTCTGGAAATACGTTTGCGAAGTTTCTCACGACTGGTATCTCCTCTATCTTCGAGTTCTCTTTACAACTATCGACTATGTAGGCTAAATATCCTACACAACCTTATCTTAACAACTTCCTAGCCTGCATCATCGTCAAATAACTTGCTTGTCTAGGCAATTTGCTGCCATAAAACACAACCTTTGACGGAGTCATAAGGTTAATACATTTCCTCTGACAATCAATTACAGCCCCATAATTGAATAGTCAATCCATTCCCAGAATAACATCGAATTCCCCAAGTCTTATCGGGATAAGATCTACGTTCATTACGTTACCCTTAATATCCACCCTACAGTTCTTGTGTACGTATTTAACAGGGATCACTTCTCTATTTGCAATTTATATATTCATGGGGTATTCTAACTCGTCCTTATGCAATCCTAAGTTCTTAGCAAAGTCATCGGATATAAATGAACAAGTAGCACCCAAATCAAATAATACATAAGCATTAACTTTATTGATCGGAATGATACCTGACACCACATCGCAAGACTGCACAGCATCCTGCACTATCATGTTGAATGTCCTAGCAGTCGGTCGGTTGGTGGCGGTTGGTCCCGTGATAGTTAGAGCATTGCCACCGCTGTTTCCCCTGCTCCCCCTGTTCCTGCCCCTCCAGATCCTTTCTTGGGACAATCCCTAGCCAAATGGTCCTTCGACCCACATTTGAAGCAGACGCCCTTCTTTGGGTTAGGACAGTTAGGTGCTATGTGGCCTTCCTAACCACAATTGTAGCACACCCGTTTTCCCTTCATACAGACACCCAGGTGAGCTTTCCCGCAAGTCGGACATGCTTCAATTCTCTTCTTCTGACCTCCTTGCTGATTTCCAGTTGACGAGTTATCGGTCCACCTTCTCTTCTAATTTATTATTTCCTCCCGTGTTGCTGCCACTAGCCTTGATATTTCCTTCACTTTCATTCTTCTTCTTCTTCTGATCCTGGTTATACTTGGTCACCATGTCACTTCCACTTTCAGCGAGGATGGCCTTCTCCAGTACTCCAACAAAAGTGTTTAACTGGAACATTGACACTTTTCTATATAACCAGGGTTTCGGTCCCTGCTCAAATCTCCTTGCCTTCCTTTCGTCGGTGTGCACTTGATACGTGGCAAACCTAGCCAACTCATTGAATTTCGCCGCATAGTCTGGTACGGACATATTCCCATGCTTCAGCTCCAGAAACTGGACCTCCATTTGATTCTGTGAACTTGTCGGGAAATATATCTCAAAGAACATCTTCTTGAACCTCTCCCAGGTGATCACACCTTCTCCTCCACGGACCTTATTTGCTTGCCACCAATAACTGGCTTATGATTTCAGCATGAACGTTGTGTAGGCGGTTTTCTAGTCCTCTTTGACTCTAGCGACGTCAAAAACTTTTTCCATCTCCATGACCCAAGTTTGAGCTTCTATCAGGTTCATGGAGCCTTTAAACTCTTGCAGTCCCACCGCCTTAAAGTCCTTGAACGTTGTATTCGGTGGAGCTTGAGGTTGATTGTTAATTGCTCCAGCCAGTAAGTTCACTAACTGCTGTACGGGGTTAGCGTTAGCATTCGCGTCGTTGTTATTGTTCGTTGACCCTTCTTGGGCCGGTTGATAGTTTAGTCTTCTTCTCGGCGGCATATTTCTATTTAAGATATACGCTTATTAGATCATTATTCAATCCTTTAAATATTTAAGGCTTAACTTAAAATTTAAACATAATCACTTAACACATCATCTCAAATAAACTTTGATATTTTATTAATCAAAAGTTTTAACATAATACGATAGCATCACTGCTATGTACATCAACTATCCCGAGATAAAGAATCTACAAGATTTAAATCATCAAAATATTCCTCTGTTTATAAGCACATCGAAATTTACATTATTAATATCAAGTAAGTTATCACATAATCACACTGTTGATATCACTGCCTACTAAGGAGTCGAATAGCTTTACTGCGTTCTTCCTCCATGATGCAGAACATCGTCCTGCGATCTAGCATATACCAGGGCAGACCTTCGAACTGGACTAGATAGTACATCACCCGATTTTGGGCCTACCAATTGCCTTCTAAAACGTATCATCCGTCTCCTTGATCTTTGCTCTCTTTGCGCGATCATTATCCTCTTCAAGATCTGCACGTTGTGAATCCTTCACCCAAGCATCCTCCGCTATGGAAAGCCTTGCTGATTTCTCTTTCAATTCATTCTTCAACTTCTCTATCTCCTCTAACTTTTCTTCACCTTGGCCCTTCTCATGGATTAACTCCCACTCTACATCTCCAAGACGTGTGTAAAGAGTCTCAACTTCAACATCCTTCAGCTCGATGGTGGATTGTTGCATAACCGTCTACTCCTTCAGCTCTCGAACAGTATCCTATAACTCGACGTTATGGTCATACAGTTCGTCATACATCTCAGCACTGATAGAGTTCAGTGGAAACTCTTCAGGGTCTTCCTCCTCCTCCTTGGTTGCCTCAAGCTGAACCTCAATCTCCTCAGAGTCCTCCTCTGAGTCAAGCACTGGCTCATAATCCTGACCAACAACTGGGATCAAAGGAGATGGCTCTCGTCAAACTAACGGCACCCAGACTGTGTGAATGTCTCGGGGCTCCTCCTCTCTAGCCTATCGGGGTACCACGTCTCTAGGCTGACTGGATTCTCCAGCATCTGACATCCTGATAAATCAAATTTTAAGTCTTAGTTATTATGTGATGCTAAGCAATATCACGCGAGTATAAAAGTATAAGCACATAGCACATAAGGTAATTTATTATCTTTCTTAGAACTCGACAGGAGTTATCATTACTATGATATCGATCTCTTAACAGGCTACTGCCCTAAGGTTTTCCCCCACCTAAGGTTCATAACCTACATCTTTGATACCAACCTATGACACCCCCAAATCCGAGTACTTCAATTTCCACGGGATTTGGTGTTCACTGTAAAAATATCATCCATCTATCTACCCATAATAAATGAAAACCATTAAATAGATAGAAATAAATACTCCCCTTTGGGGTTACAACATCTGAATCATAAATACATCAATCTCAGGTCATACTAACCTTAAATCTCAAATGCAGAAACGTAAACAAATAATAAGTCTTACACAACTTTAACATATGTCTTAAACATAAACATATTAAATAAACAACAAGTCTTCATCACTTGTTGACCTTGCCCTTGCCTTTGCTAGTAGAAGGCTCGTCGGACCTTTCGTTCTTAATTGCAATGTTATTATTACGTAAGAGTGAGCACGATTGCCCACAAGTATAACAATATAACAACAATATAATAACATGCGAGTGAATTAAAGACTTCTGAATAAGAAAACTCAACTTTTGACTCAAGAATGAATAACAAGAATCAAAAGAACTTCTGAGGGTCATAAAACATTGAACTATGTCCTAGGTTGTCAAGTGTTTATACTTGAAACCATTAACAGTCATAAGACTATGGACTCTACTTCTCGTACTTAGGGGGATCAGACTTTAGTACCATATTGTGCACAATATCTTAACGCTAAACCATTATAAATTCCCTTTACAGGGTTGTTCATCTCAGTTTGACATCAGAGTCCGTACCAAAGGAAGTTTGGTTTGGATAAGCTCAATAATAGTTCTGAAATTTAGAACGCTCATCAACTATGGACAAGTAGAATCAATAAGGGTTCGCTAGTCTTACAAGGTTCAACAATAAATGACATTCATTTTGAATAACAAATCTCAAAGTATACAATTTAATAAATATTGTATAACTGATGTAATACTTCAAAAGGGTTATAATATCTCATATGAAATCTTGAACTTGAATAATAAGAACAAGAACTTGATTGACATAGAATTATAAGTATCGAACTTGCTACGAATAACTTTGAAGGTAGAAAGTTTGCTCAATTTAAAGTCTATGAATAAGAACTTGTTTAACAATAATAAGTTAGGGATAGAATACTTGCCTCGTGCGCAAGCTACAAATCTAGTTACAATTCAATTCCTCAACGTTCTACACATTACATTATGCATACGATGTCGATTAGTTCATAACCATTATGTTCTAACCTTTGAACTTCTTCCTTAAGTTCAACTTAACAACGTGGTTGTAACTTAACTTGCTAACTAACCACATACGTGAGTTTAAACTCACCACATACATATCACACGTATATAACAATTTAAACTATCGAAGTCATATTCTATGATACAATATCTATGGACACAAATAACATATTAATATGAGACTTCAATTTATCTTAAACATGTCAACAATATATTATCTTAATGTTTAATACACTTGTCAAGTCATCACATCAAGTTCGCTACTCATGCGCTGTGTAAAATTTTCTCAAAAACCAAGCTAAGTCCCCGGACAGCACCCACCCCCGCTGGGGCAGGGCTTTTTGCATACCAGGTCCCGCTGGGGCGGGGCCCCTGCTGGGAAGAACTCTGGTTCGCAATTTTGATAGTTCGTTAGCCCAATTAATTCCAATTAAATGCAAATTAAACTAGTACTGTGATTTCTATGAAGTATAACTTCATAGAAACATCATGCAATGTTACTAACATGTTTTTAACATCTTAAATCATGCAATTACTCAAATCAAATCACGTAATTTCACTGTTCTTGGTGTTCTTGAATGTTTTGAGAAAAACATAAAATTTGACGTCACGGATTCGTTATAACTCCGAATCCGTCCGTTCAAAGTTTGTTTTCTTTGTTTTAACATGTATTATCATAATCTACTGTTAAATTTAAGTTAAACAAATAATTCATAGCATACAATTGTTCGTAAGGGATATACAACTTTTATACTCTGTAACTTCAAAAATCCAATTACGACATATTTATATGAAATTGATGGTTTGAAAACATACATGGATGGTAGAAAACATGTTATGATTATATATTATCATATATATACACATAAGTCATCAATTCATGCATTGATCATACAATAGTTATTTTATAGAGAACTCAAAACACCCGTTAATGGAAAACTCTGATTATAGCATTTTTTATATGAAATTGGTTACTCTAACACATGAATACATGATATAAACCACATTATAAACATATACTAACATATATATGATCACATCTTAAGTTAATTATCAAAATAATTCTTCATAGAGAACTTGAATAGAGTTTTCATGGAGAGTCTATAAGAACGTAAATATAAAAATTAAATCAAGAGATTACCCTTGCTAACTCTGTTTGATTGTATAATTCATTCTTCTCCAAATTCAACTCTCTCCAACTTTTCTCAAATTTTCTCTTCAATCTCTCTCTAAGTTCTCTAAACTTTTCCCCATATATAAAATATATGGATATATGATATGATATAAGTATAATTATAATACATATAAGATATATAAGCTTAATGGGTGAGTGGTTGTCAGTTAATCCCATAATGGGTTAACTGGCTCCAACCCCCACTAAGGCCATGTTTGGCTAGTTCTTATTTATTCTTTTCCCCTTAATTTAATTCATTCTTATTATATAGTTTAATAATGTCACACCCAATTAATCATATAATCTTATTTAAATCAATTAAATTAAATAGAATAATTTCACATTAAATCACATAGTCACATAATTAAAATTTTCATTTATTAATTATGTCAAATCATTAAAGCTCTAATTAATTATTAAATTAATTGGAATAACATCATGCTTATTAAATAATTCATTTAATCAAATAAGCTCAATTAAATTCTTACTTTGAATAATAAAATTCTCCACATTAATTTAATCAATGTAACACATATAATTAAATTAATCTACTATAATTTCATCAATTAATTATTTAACTCAATAAATAAATCATCAAAAAATATTTATTTAATTCAATAAATATTTAAATCATATTACAAAATCTCGTTCGTCACACCACTTATGCCTTGGAGCTGTGACACCCCCAAATCCGGGTACTTTATTTTTACATGATTTGGTGTTCACTTTCTAAATATAATATACATCTACCCAATAATAAATAATTATAAAATAAATTACAACCTTTATAAATACTTAAAATCTTCCTTATCAAAAGGTTTACAACTTTTCAAAATAAATCACAGGGTTTATTTTAACCTTGACATAAACATTATTGCGAAAAATAAAAATATCATATAAAGTCTTATTACAATATCAAAATAAAACAAGTCTTCAGTTGTTCAACTTTTCTTTACCTTTACTAGTTGACGGAGCGTCAACGCTTTCAACCGTAGCTGCAATAGTTATTTAATATGCAAGAGTGAGCAAACAATAGCTCACTGGAGTACAACAATAATAAAGATATAATTGAATAGCTTTAATAGAGTTGAATAACTTTACTTTCATCAACAATAAAGAATTGAATAGTAATTCTTTATCAACATTAAAAATTCAAATATAGAATTCATCTGAGGGTCGTAAGACCTTGAACTTTTATCCTAGGTTATAAATATTTCTATTTAAAACCTTTAACAGTCATTTAGACTATGGACCTTAACTCATACTTAGGGGGATCAGCCCTTCGTACCATGTATTGTGCACAAACATCTTAACGCTTTTGCATAGTAACCTCCCCTAGTAATTAGGGTTGTTCATCTCAGTATTTGAATACAAGTCCGCACCAAAGAAAGTTTGGTTTGGATAAGCTTAAAAGGATAATTTAGAATTCAACGTTCATCAACTAGGAAATAATTGAATCGACTTACAATAATCAATAATAACGAATTATGAAATACTTATGCTTTAGAATTTAATTTAAAGCATACGAAAGATAAGATAGACCTTGCTTGAACAATAAGTTAAAGTCACTTTAAGTAAATCATGAATTTTAAATACATACTTGTCTAATACAGAAATACAAAGGACAATCTCGAACGAAATAGATATTTAAATTCAAAACACTTGTATATCATTAACGAGTTTAGGGATAGAAAACTTGCCTCAAGCGCAAGCTACTAACACAATTCACGTTCTTTAACTAATTTCTACACATATATATTTAATCACAATAGTCTAAATTAGTTAACATGCAACTAATTCACATAATTGGTTAACCCTCCAAGGTTAACTCATTCTGGTTTAATTAATAAGTTAATAATTAACCACATAATTAATTATATCACATAGACATGCTCACATAATTAAATCAAATAATAATTATGTATTTCATATTAATTAAATTATAATTTAAACATTTAATCTAATTATAATTACTCAAATTATAATCACTAAATTATAAACAATTATAATTTATAATCAACTAAACTACATCATACATTTACTAAATTATAATTACCTAAATTATAATTTAAATTAACATTTACTTAATTAAAATAAATTAAATAATAATCATTATAATTAACAAAATTATAATTTAATTTAAACCTTTACTCTAATTATAATTATTTAATTTATAATAACGTATTATATTTTACCAATATATTAAAAATCATTTAGCATTTTAAATGTGTGTCTAACATGTTATCATATCACACATTAGGTTAACCTTCATGCTCCAAATAAAATGCACTAAAAAAATAACTTATTGTAACTTTTTGCATACCCCCCGCCGGGGCGGGGGTTTTACTATTGACAGGCCTGCCGGGGCGAGCCCCCTGCAGGGTTGGCAGACATGCTCTCGAACTGTGCTGAGAAAAAGTCAATTTGACTTATTTCTCCACACCAAATTCTAATTTCAGTTCATACAAATCACATCAATTTATAGAAAACATAAACTTAAAGCTTCTAACATGATTCCAACATACATAAACATGCTCTTAAACAAAAAATCATCTTAAGCAACGAGAATCCATGATTTAAAAACTCTAATTTTACTATTTTCATAAAAACTCATATTCTAACAAAATAATTCACTGTAAATAAATTTTTTTACCAATTCAATTTACAACACGCAATATTTTCATAATTAAAGATAGCATCATAATAAATTCTAATTAGGCATATTAACACATAAGAAATCCTCAACTTTTCATTCTAAACCAACCAATATATATAAAATCCATATGAACACCAAGTTTCCATTAAAACATGTTTTTAACAACATTTTATTTTCTGAAAATCCTTTTATGGCATGAAATTCAATTATAAATACCACATGGATACATTCTATATAAACAATTCATGATTATATAATTTCATGAAAATTTAATTTTGACAAAGAAT
This sequence comes from Panax stipuleanatus, assembly GCA_020205555.1. Taxonomy (NCBI): domain Eukaryota; kingdom Viridiplantae; phylum Streptophyta; class Magnoliopsida; order Apiales; family Araliaceae; genus Panax; species Panax stipuleanatus. The sequence goes on from CM035116.1 coordinate 90,336,121, forward strand.
GAGCATGAAGAACACATAAATTGAGTTCTAAAAATATATAAGGGTAGAGGTTATAAATTACCCTTTAGCTAGTTATTAGTGAAGAAGAAGAAGATGATGCTTGCTTCCTTTTTACTTTGTCAAAGCTTTCTCTTCTTCTCCCTTCTTCCTCTTCTTCTCTGAGTATTCTCTCTAACTATCTTCTCTGCTCTTTTCTTTCTTTTATTCTAACTGGCTAATCTAACGTATATTATAGATATATATAATATACATATACATATAATATATATATATATATATATGTAACTTATAGTATTAATATAGCTAATAAGTATTATACTAATTACTATATTAACTACTACTTAATTTATATAAGTAACAAGAATTTGAAAAGCCTAAGGCCATGTTTGGCAAAACAATTTATATTTTAAAAAAAATAGATTTTTATTAACTAAGGCATTGTTTGGGTAAAAACAGTTTAAAACAATACAAGGGCCCTGTTTGGCAAAAGTCTTTTAAAACAAAAGTAAGGGCCTTGTTTGGTTAAAACAATTTTTTTAAAAAAACTCTTTTCTTTATTTTAATAAATCTTTTTTAACACATACTTTAACGTTACACTTTAATTAATTAAATCTTTAACAATCTAATTTAATTAATTAAAAGCTAACCTCAATTAACCATATAAAAATGCCACATAACAAATTATAATTACTCGCTAACTATAATTCATGTAACACTCATCACATAACTCATCTAATTTAATTATCTCAATTAAATTAGAACTATACTATAAAATCAATATACATCAATTAAATTAAATATTAAATATTTATTTAATTAATATATAACTCTTAATTATATCATTCCACAAAATCACATAATTGATTTATTTAACTCAATGAATAAATCACATAAAATATTTATTTACTCAATAAATATTTAAAATTAATAAATAAAATCTCATTCGTTACAAAAGCGGCGCGACCGCGCCACTTCGCAGGCAGAGTTGCTGCAGTTTGCGAAGAACACAAAGAAAAGTCAAATAAATCCCAAATTAAACTAATACAATAACTTATAACGTTACCCATGAGTTATAAACTCAACAGAAACATCATATAACGTTCCTAGCATGTTTTTAACAATTTAGATAACATAATTACTTCAATTAGAACACCTAAATTTACTCTCCTTTTTTTCGTATTTTTCAAAGTTTCGAGAGAAATCATAAAATTCATCATTACAGATTCGTTATAACACCGAATCTGTCCGTTTGAATTTCGTTTTGTTCGTTTGAACATGCATAATCATAATCAACCTTCAATTTCAAGTTAAATAAACAATTAAAGATTGAAAATTTGTACATAAGGGTCATATTCATACTTTTATACTCTGTAACTTATGAAACTTTGATGAAAGCATATTTACATGATTTTGATTGTTCTAAAACATGAATAAATGATATATAACATGCTAGGAACATATATTAACATATATATATATATATATATATATAATCATATCATGCATTAATTACCAAAATAGTTATTTACAGATAACTTCACATACACGTTAATGGACAACTTGAAAACATAATTTGAAAACTTAAGATGAGAGATTACCCTTGCTACTATGTTGAGATTAGATGATATAAACTTCTTTTACTTTGATTCTTCAAAACTTCTTCACTCAAATTTTCTCTAGCTCTCTCTCTAAATTCTCTGATGGATATATGATATATGAATATAAAGTAAGTATATAAGATATTGTACGTAGTTATAAAACTGATGGCAGTAGTGGGTGTCGGTTAATTCCCACCCAGTATTTAACTGCTCCCACTCACTATGGTCATGTTTGGTTGTTCTCCTTTATTCCTCCTTTTCCATTATTTTAATTAAAGTGTTTATTATATAGTTTAATTGTCACACTTTAATTAATCAAATAATCTTATTTAAATCAATTAAATAAAGTATGATATTACACATTAAATCACATCATCACATAATTAAAATTCTCATTTAATTATTAAATTAATTAGAATAACATTATGCTTATTAAATAATTCATTTAATCAAATAAACTCAATTAAATTCATACTTTTAACTATAAAAATTCTCCACATTAATTTAATAAATGTAACACATATAATTAAATTAATCTACCATAGTTCCATCAAATACTTATTTAACTCAATAAATAAATTATCAAAAATAAATTTTTAATTTAATAAATATTTAAATTAAATTACAAAATTCTCGTTTGTCACAACTTTCCCCCCTTAAAAGGATTCTGTCCTCAGAATCACGGTTCAAATAAATTCGTCTCGTTACATTCTCCCCCCTTACAAAGATTTTGTCCCCAGAATCACTTACACATAAATTAGGTAAATAAGTGTGGGTAAGTCTTCATCATATGTTCTTCGAGTTCCCACGTAGCTTCTTTAGCGTTGTGGTTCCTCCAAATTACCTTAACATAAGGTATTACTTTATTTCTGAGAACTTGCTCTTTCCTGTCAACAATCTGAATGGGAACTCCTTTATAGGATAAGTCTTTCTAAAATTGCAGTGGTTCATATTCGATCACATGTTTGTAATCGGGTTAATATGGTCGTAAGACTGAAATATGAAAGACATTGTGGATGTGCTCTAACGCAGGAGATAAGGCTACTTCATATGCGACTTCTCCTATTCTTCGCAGCACCTCAAAGGGTCCAATGAACCTTGGGGTCAATTTCCCCTTCTTGCCAAATCTGATCTTTCCCTTCCAGGGAGAGACTTTCAAGAAAACAAAGTTACCCGATTCAAATTCTATGTTCTTGCGGTGTGGATCAACGTATTTCTTCTTCCTATCTTGAGTAGCTACCAATTTTGTCTGGATCACCTTGACGATTTCGACTGTCTGTTGTACCAATTCTGGTCCTAGCAATTGTCTTTCGCTGACTTCATCCTAGTATAGTGGTGTTATGCATTTTCTTTCGTACAACGCTTCGTAAGGCGGCATGCCAATAATTGCGTGGTAACTGTTGTTGTAACCGAATTCTACGAGCGGTAGGTGATCATCCTAATTTCTTTTGAAATTCATGATGCATGCTCTCAACATATCTTCCAATGTCTGGATCGTTCTTTCGCTTTACCCGTCTGTCTGATGGTTATATGTTGTGATAACCCAAATTTTTTAAAAAATATTAAAATAAGAATTAAACAAATAAAATTCTTATTAGATGATATGTTATGTGAGAGAATAAATTTATTATTTATTTTCAAGTGTGATGTGAGTTCATGTGCTTTAAATGGGATATTTGCAAGGTAATAAATATATATTATAAATATATATGTATTTATTACGCGAGGGAATAAAATTGTTGAGAATAATTTGCGTAATGAATTAAAGGATATTGTTTAAGTATATTATATTTATATATACTTTACCCAATGATATTAGAATAAATTCTTATATGAATTATTTTAAGAAAGAAATGATATTATATTTATAATATCTTAAGAAAGTCAATAAAATTTTTTTAATTGAATTTGCGTTAATAAGGTAAGGATATTATATTTTATTATAATATCTTGGGTATGTAAATAATTGTATTTGCATAAGAATTATGTGTAGCATATTTAATTTATAATTATAAAATAAATATATAATTTATGTATGTAATGTTATGTATTATATAATTTATATATCAAAGATGAGCTATATAAATTATATGATTTCAAGAGGGTAAAATATTTTAAGAAGGTTTATGTAGTAACTTATTTAATTAAATTAAGTTACTAAGGTTGGGTAATTAAATTACTTAACAAAAGTATTAAAAGAAGAATTGGTTTAATTATTTAATTAAGCTAAATTGGTTAATTCCTTAAATGCCCATACTACTATTCCAAACTTGGTGGTCAAGTTGATTGTTTTCCTCCTTATTTTCCTTGCTATTGCCGTGGGTTAAGAAGAGAAGGAGAAGAGAGAAGTTTTCATTTTAGTTGTGCTTGGACTCCAAGGTTATTTGGCTTGAAAATTTTGGATTTGTCTCCCTCAATTCTCTTCTTTTAGCTGAAATCCTCTCTCTCCTATATTGCTAAGAATTTTGAAAATTTTCAAAAGTGAAGAAGAGCTAGAACTGTGAGTTCCAAAAGTTGCCATCCTATTTGAGCTAAAGCTTAAATCGAAAATTGGAGCCTTGGAAGAGCTTGGATCTTGATAACAAGCAGCAAAGGTATGAAATTGTTCTCAATTTTGAGTTCTAGTAAAAATTCATGAAATTATATAAAAATAGAGTAAAGTTTGAATTTTGGAAGATTAGTTAGTTATGATGTAAATTTTTGACTAAGTTTCTTTGTAATGAATTAAGATTTGATCATTGTATGGGTAATATGGCACGAGAAATGGAATTGAATCACTAAATCAAAACTTTAGTTTTGGTAGTAAGCTCAATAGCTAAATAATACTTGTTTATGCTTGAAAATGGTTTGTGTAAATGATTGGGATGGTGGAATTAGAGACTATGGAGCTAGTATGTAGTGTGCGGAGTAACAAGGAGGAAGAATTTGGGTTTGAACGAAAACAAAACCCCATGAAAACAGCCCACATAAATAACGCATGCATTATGTTTGTAAAAATTTCTCAAAAGCTAAAATGGCTAAGAACTCGAAATTTAACGGAGCCGAGACCTTAGACGAGTCTTATTATGTTAAATAAGACTTATTTGTAAAGAAAGTTAGGTTGGATCTAGTCGAGGCGAGTTTTGAATATCAAAACGAGAAGTCCGAAAAACTAGTGGACTGCTAACCCAAAAAGGGAAATTCGGGATTAGTTAGATGTTTCAGAAAATTCTGGGCTTTTTCGATGTTATAGTACACTGAATAAGCTTTCCATAGACTCCAAAACGGACTAAATCCGATTTCGTAGCCAAAAGTTATGACATTTCAAAGTAGCTGACTCAAAATTGGAAAACAAGTGCGGTTCAGTCCCCTTCCACTAATTTTCTGGAATTTTGTGCTTGAAATTTGAAGATGGTCCAGGATCGAAAGTTGTAACCCCGGAAGTTAGCTTCGTGTGGGCTCAAGAATCGCCTAAATATGTTTTAAAACGAAAAGGTTATGACTGTTTTAGTACAAGAGGGTCAAGCTGAAAAATATTTGAAAACTGTTACGAGAGGACATTTTTGGGGAATGTTTTAGGCTTCCTAAGAGGTCCGAAATTACTGGGTGATATTTTTTAAAAATACTTTGGTATACTATGTATAACATATCTAAAAATCAGATTAATCGGAGTTACGAGCAACGCGTACGAAAATCGTAAATTACCTGTTTCGCTATGCGCAACCGCAGCCGTGCAGAGCAAGGCCAGACACGCCCAGCGCCTGCTGGCGCCGCCGGTGCCTGCTGTGCAGGCTGCGTGCTGGGGTTTTGACAAGCTATTTTTGATGGGTTCCGTGATTGATTTTCGCGGTTAAATTTTTTTTCTAAAATACTATGACATGAGGTTTATAACATGCCCAAAATTTTGATGTTATATGACTCATGATTTGAGAATTAAAAATGAGCAAAGGAGCATGTCAGAACTTAAAAACGAGCGAACGCCGAGCCTCGACGCGTCGAGCGACTTTAACGTTCGACGTTCCGAATCGCGTTCCGGCGAAATAATAAGTCATAATAAATCTAATAAAGTCATACGGGGTGAGATTTGACTATATGTGATAGTTTATGCCGAGAAACTTTCTTTCGGACATAAATAAAGCAATAAAAATATGTAATAAATATAAATTTACATATTTAAGCGAAATAAAAACTATAATTGTCTATAAAATTATTTTGTGGTGCAACGAAGAACGTAAAACCTTTGAAAAATTATATTAATCATAAAAATAATATTTTGAGGTTTTCGGAGTTCAAAATGAGGTTTTTGAGTTGAGATTTATATAATGCAGTATATATATATATATATATATATATATATATATAGCGAAAATATGAATATTTGTAAAATGAAAAATAAAGCGAATGTGCTAGCAGGATGAAGTGTTTATATATGAGACAATAGTTCGAGTTGACTCATGAACGGACAAAATGAGATAAAAATTATTTAAATTAAAGAAATAATATAGTAAATTGAGTTTTACTATAAAAATTGTGTATTATCTGTTTAAACTCCGAATTTGCGAGTAAAGGTAAAAGATATTTCTAAAATAGAATATAAATAGTTTAAGATTCAAGATGTAAAATATTTACATCTTAAAATATGTAAGACCTTTATTATTTATATTTAGAAGATGATTAAAATATTATTAAATAATTAATAATATTAGTAAGTGATTTGAATATTATTAAATGATTAATAATATTAAAAGATGATTAAGATATTATTAAATGATTAATAATATTAGATAATAATTAAAATATTATTAAATAATTAATAATATTTGTGAATGATTAATATTCTATTCAATGATTAATAATGTTAAGAAGTGATTAAATATTATTAAGTGATTAAAATATTATTAAATGATTAATAATATTAGACAAGAGTTTAAGATGATGGTTAAGTGATAGTAATATTATTAAGAGATAATAATATTACTAATGAATTGAAGAATTATTAATGTTTGATTATGTGGATAAAGATTAGCTAATTTATTATTAAAGTAATAGTATTGTGAGATAAAGTATGTTATGCTAATTGAAATATCAATCTTATAACTGATAGGTCTTTTCAATAAAGAGACTAAATTAGATTGCTTAGCGGTAATCAGCGGTACAGGCAAGTTTCCTAACTCAAACTTTAGTTATTATGTTTCAAGCATGCTAGTGGTTTAATTATTTACAAATATTCCACATCTTTGATTATTGATTCGCACATAGTGCAAGTTGCATATGTTCATCAGGTATGAAAGGCTGATCACCTTCCTTACCATAAGATTCAGTAAATTTGTCCATGGTCATTGTTGACCACCCAGCATTATTGATTCAGTCATTCAATTATTAAAATTTTGATTCATGCTTTTTCACAATTTTATTATATATTGTTGAAAACTTGAAAGCTTATTCTTTTTTAATCATGATATATCCATTTTTGTATTTAAACTTACTGAGCAAAGTAGTTGCTCACTCTTGCTATATTCATGATAACAAATTTCAGATTAAGACGAATGTTCAAAGAAAAACTGTAACGATTGAGATTTTATATGTTAAATTTTAATATTTATTGAGTAAATAAATAAATTATGTGATTGATTTATTGAATTGAATAAATAAATTATGTGATTTTGTGGAGTGATTTAATTAAGTGTTATATATTAATTAAATGAATATTTAATAATTTATTTAATTGATGTATATTAATTTATAGTATAGTTCTAATTTAATTGAGATAATTAAATTAGATGAATTGTGTGATGAAGTGTTACATGAATTATAATTAGCGAGTAATTATAATTATGTGGCAAATTTTTATGTGATTAATTGATGTTGGATTTTAATTGATTAAATTAGATGAGTAATATTTAATTAATTAAAGTGTAACATTTAAAGTATGTGTTAAAAAGATTTATTAAAATAAAAAAAAGGATTTTAAAAGGTTTTAACTAAATAAGGCCCTTACTTTTGTTTTAAAAGTCTTTTGCCAAACAGGGCCCTTGCATTTGTTTTAAATCCATTTTTACCAAACGATGCTTTAACACTAAAATTTGTTTTATTTATAAGGGTTGCCAAACAAAGCCTTAGACTTTTTAAATTTAAATTGTGTAACTCATGTATTAATTATAATATTTATTATATGGGTTAATTATTTGTCAGTCATATGTATATATGATATATGTATAATATATGTATATCAATAGTTTTACGTTAGTTAGTTTTAGAACAAGAGTTAGTCAGAAGAACAAAATAGAGAAAAGATAGAGAGAAAAGGAAGAAGAGAGAAGAAGAAGAGGACTTTGAGAAATCCAAAGGAAAGCTTTATACCATTATCTTCATCTTTTCTCCTAGCTTTAATCAAGAGGTATAATCCTAACTTATAGTTTTAGAAATTATGTGTTTATGTTCTTCGTAGTGATAGTTCTCTGTAAATATGAATTGTTATGAAAATTTTATAAATATGAATTATATGTATAATTTGTGTTTATAGTATGCTTAGATATGAATTCTATGCTTAATTAATGGTTTAGTCCATATATATGTGATGAATGTGAGGAGTCCATGATCATCAGTGAGTTAGTGAAAGTATTTTGAATATATATATGTATATAGTTTTCTTTTAAAATCAAAGGAATTCATGTTTGATTGTTCATCTTTGTTTAAATTAATTGTAGATGATGATAGCATAATTAAGAATTGATTTACTATGATTGAAATTGGGTGAATTGGTTTAAAAAATAAAAGTGCAGTGTTCAATTTCATGAAGAACACTTATCTATGGTTTTTTTTTCAAAAATCATGAAATTGATTGTTTTGATTATGTGTTATAATGTTTATATATGTTAGAATCATGTTAGAAGTTTTAAGTTTATGTTTTCTATAAATTTTTATGAATTGTATGAACTGGAATTAGAATTTGGTGTGAAGAAATAAGCCAAATTGGCTTTTTCTTTGCACAGTTCGTGAACTTGTCTACGTTCGCTGGAAGGGGCCCGCCTTGGCCGGCCTATCAAAAGAAAAAACCCCCGCCCCGGCGAGGGGAAGGGGGGGGGGGGGGTGGCAGGGAAAAAGGAAACTTATTTTCTTTTGTATTTTGTAAAGCTAATTTTATGTAATAACTTTTATAGCATGATTAAACCTATATTAAAATGCTAAATGAATATTAATAAAATATAATTTGTGATTATAACTTTGAATAATTATAATTAGAGTAAAGATTTAATTTAAATTATAATTTTGTTAAATTATAATGATTATAGTTGATTAATTTTAATCAAGTGAATGATAATATTTAAATTATAATTTATGTAATTATAATAAATGCATGATTAATTATAGATTATAATCTTGTGTATTATAATTCAATATTTGCATGATTAATTATAAATTATAATTTATTAATAATTTAATTAAATAAGATGTGATTATAATTTGAGTAATTATAATTAGATTAAATATTTAAATTATAATTCATTTAATTATAATTAATATGAAATACATAATTATTAATTAATTTAATTATGTGAACATGCTTATGTGGTATAATTAACTATGTGATGGTTAATTATTAAATTATTTAATTAAACTAGAATGGGTTAACCTAGAGAGGCTAACTAATTATGTGAATTAGTTACATGTTAACTAATTTAGGTTATTGTGATTAAATATATATGTGTAGGAATTGTTAGAACGTGATTTTATTAGTAGATTGCGCTTGAGGCAAGTTTTCTAAACCCTGATCTTGTATTAATTTTTATGCAAGTCTTTTATCCCTGAACTCGTTAAATTTTATACAAGTTCTTTAAGTTCATATATTCATTGTTTGAGATTGTCCTTTTTATTCTGCAATGAACAAGTATTTAATTTAAGTTCATGATTTAATGTGATCTTGACTTATTGTTCAAGCAAGGTCTATATATTCTTTTTAAATGCTTTAAGTTTAATTCTAAAGCATATGTTAATTCATAATTCTTTTATTTATGAATTATTCTTGATTATTGAAAGTCGATTCAACTATTCCTTAGCTGATGAACGTTGAATTCCAAATTACCCTTTTAGTTTGTCCAAACCAAACTTCGTTTGGTGCGGACTTGTATTCAATTACTGAGTTGAACAAACCTAATTACTAGAGGAGGTTACCACACAGAAGCGTTAAATGTAGTGCACGTACATGGTACAAAGGGCTGATCCCCCTAAGTACGAGTTGAGGTCCATAGTTTTAATGACTGTTAAAGGTTTTAAATAGAAATGTTTATAACCTAGGACAAAAGTTCAAGGTCTTACGACCCTCAGATGAATTCTATATTCGAATTTCTAATGTTGATAGAGAATTATTATTCAATTCTTTATCGTTGTGAAAGTAAAAGTTATTCAAACCTTTTTGAAGATATTCTTGTATGTCTTATATATTGTTGTACTCCAGTGAGCTATTGTTTGCTCACTCTTGCATTAAATAACCATTGCAACTAAGATTGAAAGTGTTGATGCCCCGTTAACGAGTAAAGGCAAAGGGAAGCTAAACATGTGAAGACTTGTTTAAATTATTGAATGATTGTAATAAGATATTTTAAGTTATGTTTTTATTTCCGCATTAAATATTATATCAAGGTTAGAGTAAACCCTGGGATTTGTTTTAAAAAGTTGTAATCCTTTTTATAAGGAAGATTTTATTATTTATAAAGGTTGTAATTTATTTTGCAATTATTTATTATTGGGTAGATGAATGTTATATTTAGAAAGTGAATACCAAATCATGTGGAAGTGAAGTACCCGGATTTGGGGGTGTCACAAAGACAGAGACAAAAGCAAAGGACAAGAGTAGATTGTTATGCATGTTAACTATTTAGTTATCTGATGTAAGTTATTTATGTAAACCTTTTGAAAATTTTAAAGGTACATATGTAAGTTAAGGTTGTTAGACCTTGGGTTATGTTGTAAGAGCTTATTGTATAAACAATTTATATTTATATCTTCCACATTAGTTATAGAATATAATTGAAGATGAAGTACCATAACGTACCAGGTTCAAGGTTCAAGGAACCCGAATTTGGGGGCGTCACATATGTCGTACTCATTCTCAACTACGTCCCCATGCATTCCTGCAGTTGCTTCCAGAAATTTGATGTGAAGCGCGGATCTCGATCGGAAACAATCGAAACTGAAACTCCGTGCCTTAAAACCATCTCTCACATATAGCTTTGCTAATTGGTGTAAGTTGATTCTGATCTTGATTGGAAGGAAGTGTGCTGATTTTGTCAGTCGATCAACGATAACCCATACTGTATCGTAGCCTTTCTGAGTCGTCGAAAGACCCACTACAAAATCTATCGTAATGTATTCCCATTTCCATTCTAGGATCTCTAGTGGTTGTTGCAACCCACTTGGCCTCTGATGTTCTGCTTTCACTTTCTGACACGTCAGGCACTTGGCAACATAATTGGTAACATATCGTTTAATATTCGACCACCAGAAATGCTGTCGGAGATCCTAGTACATCTTGGTACTCCCGGGTGAATCGAATACCGCGAACTATAAGCCTCGCTCAAAATTTCCTCTTGAATCTCTGGCACTGGCGGTACCCAAACTCTGCTCTCAAATCTTAACAGTCCCTCATTATCCACCTTGAATTTCAGTTCATTCCCTTCGAATATTTTCTTCTTTATCTTTTCACATTCTTCGTCCTGAAGTTGTGCTTCCTTAACCTTATCCAGTAAAGTTGTACCAGCTCCCAGTTGGAACAGCTTCTTGCCAGATTCCATCGGATATCTCATCTCCAATTCCAGCTTCTCCATCGCTGAAACTAGCTCCTCCTGGGCAGTCAACAACACTAATTTCTCTTGACCCTTTCTGCTTAAGGCCACCACATTCGCTTTACCCGGATGGTATAAGATCTCACAGTCGTAGTCCTTTATTAGTTCCAACCATCTCCTCTGGCTCATATTCAGATCCTTCTGTGTAAAAATATATTTCAGATAATTGTGGTCTGTATATATTTCACACTTCTCTCCATAGAGATAGTGTCTCCAGATCTTCAAAGCAAATACCACCGCTGCCAATTCCAAGTCATGGGTCGGATACCCCTTCTCATAATCTTTCAATTTTCATGACGCATACGCAATGACCTTGCCATTTTGCATAAGCACACAGCCTAGTCCTTTATGCGATGCATCACTATATACTACAAAATTTCCTGTGCTATCCGGAAGAGATAACATAGGTGCCGAACTCAACCTCTTCTTAAGCTCTTGGAAGCTTTCATCACACTTCTCCGTCCAAACTAATTTTACCGATTTCTTAGTCAAATTTGTCAGCGGAGTCACGATTTTGGAAAAGTTTTGAATGAATCTTCTATAATATTATGCTAATCCAAGAAAACTCCTCACTTCCGACGGTGTCTTCGGCGGATCCCAGTTCATCACAGCTTCGACCTTGGAGGGATCTACCGAAATTTCGTCCTTAGCTATCACATGTCTGAGCCTGCTCTATCCAAAATTTGCATTTTGAAAACTTGGCATACAACTTCTCTCTTCTCAACGCCTCCAATGTCACCTTCAGATGTTTAACGTGTTCCTCCTTGATCTTTGAATATACCAGAATGTCATTGATAAACACCACTATGAATTTATACAAGAACAACTTAAACACTCTGTTCATTAGGTCCATAAATGCTGCTGGCGCATTTGTTAGACCAAATGACATCACCAAAAATTTGTAGTGTCCATATCGAATCCTGAACGCTGTCTTCGGAACGTCCTCTGTCCTCACTTTCAACTGATGGTAACCATTTCTCAAGTCTATCTTCAAGAAGTATTTTGCTCCCTTCAACTGGTCAAACAAGTCATCGATCCTAGGCAACATATATTTATTCTTAATCGTGACCTTGTTCAACTCTCTGTAGTCAATGTAGAGCCGCATTGCCCCATCCTTCTTCTTAACGAACAACACCGGCGCTCCCCACGGCAATACGCTCGGCTATATATACTTCTTCTCCAAAAGCTCTTTCAGCTGCACCATCAAATCTTTCATCTCTAAAGGAGCCATACAGTACAGAGCTTTCGATATTGGTGCGGTTCCTGGCGCCAAATCGATCACGAATTCTACTTACCTATCATGCGGAAGTCCTGGAAAATCATTCAAAAATACGTCCACGAAGTCTCTCACGACTGGTATTTCCTCCAACTTTAGACTTTCTTTACGACTATCGACTATGTATGCTAAGTATCCTACACAACCTTGTCTCAATATTTTATGCCCTACATCATCGTTAGACAACTCGCTTGTCTAGGAGACTTGCTGCCATAAAATATAACCTTTGACAAAGTCATAAGGTTAATACACTTCTTGTGACAATCAATTATTGCCCCATAATTGAATAGCCAATCCATTCCCAGAATAACGTCGAATTCCCTAAGTCTAATCGGAATAAGATCTACATTCATCACATTACCCTTAATATCCAACCCACAGTTCTTGTGTACATACTTAACAGGAATCACTTCCCTCTTCGTAATCTCTATGCTCGTAGGGTATTGTAATTCGTCCTTAGGCAATTCTAAGTTCTTAGCAAAGTCACCGGATATAAATGAGCAAGTAGCAATCGAATCAAATAATACATATGCATTAACTTTATTGATCGAAATGATACCTGACACCACATCACGAGACTGCACAACATTCTGCATTGTCATGTTGAATGTCCTGGCAGTAGGTCGGTTTGTTGCGGTTGGTCCTGTTATTGTCAGAGAATTTCCACCACTTGTACCTCTGTTCCCTCCTGCTCCTGCCCCTCCAAATACCTTCTTGGGGAAATCCCTCGCTAGATGGTCCTTCGACCCACATGTGAAGTAGGAGCCTTTCTTAGGGTTAGGGCAGTTAGGTGCTATGTGGCCTTCCTGACCACAATTGTAACAGAATCTTTTACCCTTCATACAGACCCCCAGGTGGTTCTTCCCGCAAGTCAGATATGCTTCTACCCTTTTCTTTTGGCTCCCTTGCTGATTTTCAGTTGATGTGCTGTCAATCCACCTTCTCTTCTATTTATTACCTCCTCCAGTGTTACTGCCACTCGCCTTATTGCCTTCACCTTCACTCTTCTTCTTCTTCTTCAGCTCTTGGTTGTACTTTTTTATAGCATCGCTCCTGTTGGGTTTGTACGTAACGCAATCATGCAATCAAATCACATAAATAGGGCGGAAGCGTAAAAACTAGGTTTTCAAAAATTTATACAAACCCATTACCATGATCATTCTTGTGCATCAATTATCAGTGAATGAAGAAGGAGAAAAACAGAATTATACCTTTGAAGATCCAAGCTTCCTCATGTACAAGTTCTACTCCTTTGATTCCTTTGATTCCTCTGTAGTGGCTCCTTCCCTTGATCAATGTCAGCCACCCAAATGTTTGGCCTCTAACGGTGATCCACCAAGGAAGATGAAGAACTCAGTAAGATGGGTTATTGGCTTAACTGTAATACCCGAGAATTTCCATATATTATTAAATAAATATATTAATGGAAATGAGAATTTATTTGAATATACATGATTTTGTGTTATGAGATGAATTAATTCAATTATATATAATTGAATAATTATAACAATTGAGAAATTGGTGGAGTTTGTGATAAACTCGTTGATTGCCTTGTGTGGCACAATGACGTAATATAAGAATGATTATATTAATTTAAGCGAACAATTAATCTATATTAATTGTTAATCGAAGAATATTAATTAACTTTTATAAAATACTAATGAGGATTGATTAATAATATGTGATTATTATTATTGCAAGAAACATAATAATAATGAGCAACGTGTTTATAAATATAATAAGATTTATATCAAAGTGATAATTAATCATATAAGGGTTAATTAAATTGTTATGGAGGTTAACAATTATATTGATTGATATAGGATATGTGTATATTATTAATTAATATTCAATTTATAAGATGAGAAATTATATGTGCAAGCATACGAATTAAATGTATAGTAACTATATGTTATGATATGTGTAAGTGACAAATGATGTGTGGATATACATTAAAATAATGTATCATGGATCTATTATAAATAATTGTTGAGTAATACAATTTAATAATATATGATATATTGTAATGTGGTAGTATCCGATTGTATTATATCGGTAAGATAAAATGTACATAGATTATATGTATTCAAATTGCATTTATTACATTCTGGGGAGAACATTGTAATTATAACCTAAGAGTACATATAATATATAACATAAGTATATGGTGTATATATATATACAAGTGTAGCATATAGTCCATTTGTAAGAATGCTGAGGTTTGTTTGGCTTGTCCCTAAATGATAGTCACTATCTCTTCACACGTGAACACTCATGAAGCTAGCCTACTCTCTTCTCTCAAACTCAGCATTCTAGCCATCATGAAGGGAGTGGGCAGAATAGTGGAAATCACCAACTATTTACCAACTCCTTCTTATCTAGCATGCAATCCTTCAATCCGTTGTTTTGATTTGGAAGGAAAAGGCTTTGCCTGGTCATGAATTTCTCTATAAATAAGCTCTCCTCCTTCTTCAGTTCTTTTGCTGAGCATTTTGGCTAAGTGAGACTAGAGAGCATATATATATATATATATATATCAGTGTTATTGAGATAGCAGCAAGCTTAAATCATTTACAGAGGTATAATTCCTCTTCCTGTGTTCTTCATTTCCGTTTTCTGTTTCCGAAGTTTCCTTGAAATTCTTGATTATGCTAAATTGGATCATGATTGGTTTGTAGAACCCTTATATTGTTGTTATATGAACATACACACATGATAGAACCACTGAATAGTCTTTCATTTCCATTGTTCCTCTTTAATTTCTGTGAATACATGAAATTCGTAAATTAGTTA
Organism: Panax stipuleanatus; assembly: GCA_020205555.1. Lineage (NCBI taxonomy): Eukaryota > Viridiplantae > Streptophyta > Magnoliopsida > Apiales > Araliaceae > Panax > Panax stipuleanatus. The sequence goes on from CM035116.1 coordinate 90,351,609, forward strand.
GAGTTCATGAAATTGGGAATTGATAATTGCTATTGACTGTTATATAAGCATATATGTATGTGTTAGTAAGTTAAACAAGCCTAATAGCATTTGGGTATGTTGAAATCGATGAAATGGGAGGTTTTTGGTCGGATTTCGCTGCAGTCTGAACTGCAGAAAACTGCCTCGACGCCGCAGCGCCGCAGCCCGCGCCACACGCGCCGCAGCCCGCGCCGCAGCGCCGCACGCAGCGCCACCCGCGCCGCAGCGCCAGTAGTGAGCTGCTGTGCCGCGCCGCAGCGCCAGCCTCTGTGTTCAGTTTTTTTTGTATTCTGCAACAAAACTGTTATGAACTAATTGTTTGATTTTTGTTTAAACAAGCCTGGGAGCATGATTAATACATATATATAAACCTAATGAGGCAATGTAAGCATGTTTTAGTATATTAGCATGCATGATTAACCAAACGACATATAGTTTGGAAACGAATTTAAAGTTTCATAAACGACGTTAACATATATGAAGCATGTTTACATACTGACCTTGCAAGCACGTTAGTATCACCTAGAGACACATGAAGTGCATGTTAGCTTATCTATATTAGTTCCGTAATAAAATATGAACATGTGAACCTAACTAGTGCTCATTCCTAACAAGAATAGAAGTTTGAAGGTGGATATGATCATATAAATGCTATATAGTCATTTTGATGTTATGAGCATGTTTAGATAGCCTTGAAATACATGAAAAGCATGTTAACTTACATATATAGGTTTCATAAGGAAGCATGAACATGATAGACCTTATTAATGAACTATACTAACAAAGTATAAGCTTTGAACGTGAACGTTGGTATGTTATGACGAGAATTAGAATTTGACATTTATGGACACATGTGATAGTACTCTTAGACTCATTCATGTGTCATGCATATATATACCATGATTAGTTGCCATGATTAAAGTTTAGCATGAACAAAGCATGTTTTCAAGATAATAACAATGCTAGCTACATATATGCAATACGAGTACTCATGAGCATGACTAATACAAGTTATATGAATATCTTATGTGTTTAAAAGCGACCATGTTAGACCATATGAGTTCGTGTCCTTGAATGGCTTTAAGTATTAACTTAAGAACCTATACCATGTACGATTGGATTTGGAAAAGTTATACAAGCATGAAAGTATCCTTTAAATATGAATACATGCTACGTGATATTATATGATGTTACTTGAACCCGATTTTGACGGTTAACTTAAGGAGATGCCGTAACTTGCTAAAATGAAATATATTTAGTATTGATTGTGGTCTTACGTGATATTAATAATATGCAAGCATGTTTGCAAATTGTTGAGATCTTATATAATATGAGAATGCGTTTAAACTCTAAAGAAGGAACATTAAGGATAGAAATTATATTCTATATAACTGTGTAGCTAGGTAAAACTTAGCTTATGTGTTGATCGTATATTCAAAGAGAAAATGTGAAGTTAAATTATATGACTAATGAATATCATATATATACGTAACTGTATTACGATAGGAATTCAAAAGTGTTGATTTGCTTTTCGTGGATAAACTACGCTAAAGGCAAGTTCTCTTACTTACACTCTTTTAAAGTGCAAGTATCCTAACCGACGCATTTACTTTATGCAAGGAAATCTATGATTGTGAAAGTTTCCTAACTTATACTCTTTTACTATGCAAGTATCCTATCTTGTGTATTGCGAACTAGTTTCCTATTTAATCGGTTGAATCGAATTAGCATACTTGAACTCTTATTTCATTAAAGCTATTATTCATGTTGAACTTAGTATTGTTCTTGAATATTGTGAAAGTGTCTATGCCATTTGATTCGGCTGGACTTATGTTATTGAAAAGCAACCCAAACTAATTGATTGGTGCGGGATCTTGTATTTGACTGAGAAGAACAACCTTCTTTGAAGGGAATATATAATTGTCGGAGAACCGACGTGCACACTTGAGTATGGTTGATTGTTATGCATAACAAGGGTACTTTAGGCTGATCACCTGTTGTACCTGTTTTTGTTGGATTTTCAGTTTATTACTGTCAATTCTAGTAGAAGTTCATAGTCCGTAGTGACTACTCAGTATTCAATTATTTGAAATCTTGAATTGACTTATTATTGAATCATATTGATATTATCCTGTCCTTAGCGACTGATATTGAGAACTATTGATATTCTTGTTATTCTTGAACTATCAAATCTTGTTATACCCTTTCGAGAATTGAGAATCTTATTACTTACCCTTATTGTATATTACTTGCTGGGCAATTTGTGCTCATTCTTGCTTTCCCTAAAACATTTCAGTTAAGGCAGAGCATGGTGAACCTTCGGGCGTTGATAAGGGCAAGGGCAAAGCTACCAACTAGCTTATGTCTGTTATGTTTTAAATATATTAATATTGTATGAAGATGATGTAGTAAGACTGGATTTGATTATGTTTAAGCTTAAGTTAGATTATGTAATAAGTCGTTAACTGATATTATTATGTAATCTATTAAGTACTGTAGGTTGCGAGACTTGGGGGAATAATTATAATAAATCATTGTAAATTATTCTAGAATAGATTTTCCGCTGTGATCGTATGATATTTAATTATTATTATTGTGATGTATTACCATGAGCACGTGATGAACCGAATTCGAGAGACCAAGTGGCGGTCCTGGAATTTGGGGGCGTCACAGGTTGGTATCAAAGCCGTAGTTATAAACCTTAGGAACGAGTGTCCTTAGACTATAACTTAGGTGAACTTAGAAGTTAGGAAGGAGATAAAACTCATGTAGAGTTTTCCTTGAGAGACTTAGTCTGTTATGAAATGTAACTTCATTCTATACAATGAACTTATGTTTTATTTAACATTCTAATGGAGTTGCTGTTTGTTTGCCTTGTGTTTGTAGGATGACAGACACAGGTGTAACTAGTAGAGTGGCCGAGGAGGAGCCCAGGGATATACATGTAGTGTACGAGGCACCTCTAGAGGCTACACCAGTGCAGGCTGTTGCACCGATCGAGTCCGACGACGAGGACGAGATTGAGATAGAGACTGATCCAGAGGAGGAGCCCATGGAGGATGAGCCAGTAGAGGACTCTGATGAGGCTACTATAGAGGAGCAGATGCTAGGAGAGTATGAGGAGCGGATCCTAGAGTTAGACTGTAGAGTCCAGGAGCTGGAGGCAGAGGCCCACAAGAGAGAGTCTGAGTTCCAGAAGCTGAGGGACGAGGACCACCAGAGGAAGCTGGCTATGCAAGAGTTAGAGGTGGAGATTGCCTACCGTAGGGAGGCAGGGATCCAGATGGGGACTCTATTTCACAGGTCAGTGGCTAGGAATGCAGATTTGGCAGAGAAGCTAGAAGAGGTTGAGCAGAGGGAGCTGAGTGAGAAAACTGAGAAAGAGGCACTCCGTACTCAGCTAGAGTTGGAGGTGATGGATAGGTTACACTTCGAGGAGAAGTGGGAAGCGTCCAATGAGAGAGCTGACGACCTTGAGGACGAGGTCAGGTGCAAGAAGAGAAAGATGAACAAGATGGGGTATGTGTTCCGTTCAGCTTTTGAAAGGGTGATTGATGGTGTGTACCACTACCCGGCAGAACAGGGACAGACTCTACATACCTTGAGCCGAGAGCTGGTTGCGTATATAGCACAGTTGGAGTACAAGAGCGCAGTGGAGCGCGGGATGATGGGATGAGATTTCCTTAGTCAGTCTAGTGGTAGTACTAGTTGTGTCCTTATGTATTATATATACTATGTTGTAATTCCGATCTTTTGTGTAAGATGTGGGATGATGATGTAAACCCCGAGTTAGCTTCTGTTAGAGGGGTAGTATGGTAGTAGGTTGGTATATTCCCCGTCTTTTGTGATATTAGGGGATATAAGTGATAACATTTATAGCAGTATGCTAGGAAAATCATGTAATGAAATGAAATGGCATATGAATATAAATGGAGTTGATTTTAGAAACGTGTTATAAATTTATTCTTTTAGTATTGAAAGAAATACTTAAGTGATATACTTGAATAATAATAAAATGAAAAATTGTGATGCAGATAATGCCGCCCAGACGTAGATTGACTGCACCCGAAGAATCCGTTAACAATGAGAGAGAACAAGTAGACCCGATCCAGAAACTGGTAGACTTGTTAGGAGAAGCCTTAAGGGGAAGGAACAATGAACCCGTTCGCCCGAACCCTCAAACTGTGCCAGTAACAACCTTTAAAGACTTTAAGAGTGTAGGACCCCCGGAGTTCGAGGGAACTACCGACCCAATCGTCGCACAAACGTGGATCAAAGAGATCGAAAAAGCTTTCACTATAGCTAGCGTAGGCGAAGATCAGAAGACGGTGTTTTCCACGTACATGATGAGGGGAGAAGCGAACTACTGGTGGGAGGCTAATCAACAAAGAGCTGGAGAAGGGATAATAGCTTGGGACAAGTTTAAAACGCTGTTCTTCGAGAATTACTTTCCGAAAAGTATGAAGAATAGGATGGAGGTGAAATTCCTAGAGTTAAAACAAGGTGAGATGACGGTGGCGCAATACGCGGCTAGGTTTAACGAACTAGCGCGATTTGCGGAGCACCAAGTTGGTGATGAAGAAAGAAAGGCTAGACGCTTTGAACAAGGGTTGAAGCCATGGCTGTTCAATAAGGTATCAGTTCTTCAAATTGATTCCTTTGCAACATTACTGGAGAAGGGAATCATTGCGGAAGGTGGCAGTGAGGCCTTAAGTCTGTATAACAAAGAAAAGAAAGGAAAGAATACTGGAGGAGAGAATCGTACGGGAGGAAGCAGTAGCGGAGGAAGCAACTTGGGAAAGAGAAAGTGGGAGAACAATAACAACAACAAAAACAACAATAATAATCAATCAGGGAATTTTCGTGGAGGTTTCAAGAAGAGGGCTGAAGGATGCCCGAAGTGTGGGAAGAATCACCAGGGCGAGTGCTGGAAGGGACGTGGCACTTGCTACAACTGCGGACAGGAAGGGCACATCTCGCCCAACTGTCCGAAACCAAAGAAGATACTAGGATGCTTTGCTTGTGGCTCGACGGAGCACCGAATTAAGGACTGCCCAAAGAAGGGAAGTGGCGGGGGTAGTAATCAGCAAGGAGGCAACAAGCTGATAATCGGTGGACCGGCACAATCCAACCGCCCAACCGCCAGAACCTTTAACATGACCGTCCAAGACGCAGTGGCTGCGAAGGATGTGGTGTCAGGTATAATCCCAATCAATGATATAAATGCTTATGTATTATTTGATTCGGGTGCCACCTGTTCTTTTGTATCTGAAGAATTTGCTAGTAGACTTAGTACACCTCGAGAACTTTTAGAAAATCCTTTGATCATAGAAGTTGCTAATAAGGAAGTGATCCCTGTAGAATACGTTTATCGAAATTGTCGCGCAAACATTAGAGAATATAAACTGAGCGTAGACTTGATTCCTATTAGATTGGGAGAATTTGATGTGATACTAGGAATGGATTGGTTGTATAACCATGCGGCGATAATTGACTGTCAGAACAAATGTGTGAACCTTCAGACTCCGAGTAAGTCTAAGGTAGTGTTTTATGGTAGCTCATCGCTTAAGCAATCGTGTTGCGTTACGATGATGCAGGCCAAGAAATTGTTAAGGAAAGGATGTGGAGGATATTTAGCTTACATCGTTGATACTCGGAAGAAGGGAGTAGAAATTAAGGATATATCCGTAGTTAATGAATTTCAAGACGTGTTTCCGGACGATCTGCCTGGTCTTCCGCCAGACAGAGAAATCGAATTCGTAATAGACTTAGCACCGGGAACGGCACCGATTTCGAAAGCTCCATATCGTATGGCGCCAGTAGAAATGAAGGAATTGATGATACAATTGCAAGAGTTGTTGGATAAGGGTTACATTCGACCGAGTGTTTCTCCTTGGGGAGCACCAGTACTATTCGTTAAGAAGAAGGACGGATCGATGAGACTCTGTATCGATTATCGAGAATTGAACAGAGTAACGATCAAGAACCGATATCCGCTACCGAGGATAGACGACTTGTTTGATCAACTGAAGGGAGCAAAGTGTTTCTCGAAGATTGACCTACGAACAGGATATCATCAACTGAAAGTGAGGGATGAGGACATACCAAAGACTGCGTTTCGAACCCGTTATGGACACTACGAGTTTTTGGTAATGTCATTTGGATTGACTAATGCTCCGGCAGCATTTATGGACTTGATGAACCGAGTTTTCAAGCCATACTTGGATAAATTTGTAGTGGTTTTTATCGACGACATTTTGATCTACTCAAAGACAGAGGAAGAACACGCCGAACATCTAAAGATTATTTTGGAGGCACTAAGGAAGGAGAAGATGTATGCAAAATTTTCTAAGTGCGAATTTTGGATGGAGAAGGTTCAATTCTTAGGCCACGTGGTGGATAAGAATGGAATCTCTGTAGACCCTGCGAAGGTTGAAGCAGTAAGTAATTGGGAACAACCGAGAACACCGACGGAGGTGAGAAGCTTTCTAGGGTTAGCTGGGTACTATCGAAGATTCATCCAAGATTTTTCTAAGATAGCAACCCCGTTGACCAATTTGACTAGAAAGACGGTGAAATTTGTATGGACCAACAAATGCGAAGAAAGTTTTCAAGAACTGAAAAGGAGATTGAGTGAAGCACCTGTATTATCATTACCAGATGATGCGGGAAATTTTGTGGTGTATAGTGATGCATCGCACAAGGGGCTTGGCTGTGTGCTCATGCAACATGGCAAGGTTATTGCATATGCGTCACGACAATTGAAGGATTACGAAAAACGATACCCTACTCATGACTTAGAGTTAGCGGCAGTAGTTTTTGCGTTAAAGATATGGAGGCATTATCTATACGGAGAAAAATGTGAGATATACACGGACCACAAAAGTCTGAAATATATCTTCACACAGAAGGAGTTAAACATGCGGCAGAGAAGGTGGTTAGAATTAATCAAAGACTATGACTGCGATATTCTTTATCACCCGGGAAAAGCAAATGTGGTTGCCGACGCTCTGAGCAGGAAAGGAAGGGAGAAGTTGTTTAATTTGACGACTCAGGAAGAGTTGATAAGAGAGATGGAGAAATTGGAGATAGAAGTAAAAGGACCAGAAAAGTCTGGTGAGAAGTTGTTTGTAATGGAAGTTCATCCGATATTGTTGGATAAAGTCAAGGAAGCCCAAGAAAAGGATGAAGAGTGTGAGAAAACCCGAAAGAGGATCACGGAAAATGAGGAAGAAAAATTTCAAATGGATAAAGATGGTATTTTGAGATTTGAAGGAAGAGTGTGGGTACCAGCGGTAACCGAGTTGAGGGAAGAGATTTTGCACGAGGCACACAATACGACATATTCCGTTCATCCGGGAGGCACAAAGATGTACCGAGATCTAAGGCAACATTTTTGGTGGCCTAATTTGAAACGGGAAGTCGCAGAATGCGTTAGCAAATGCTTGACTTGCCAACGCGTTAAAGCAGAGCATCAGCGGCCAAGTGGTTTACTACAACCGTTAGAAATACCAGAGTGGAAATGGGAGCATATTACCATGGACTTCGTGGTAGGACTTCCAGTTACACAGAAAGGTTATGATGCTATTTGGGTTATCGTGGATCGACTAACGAAGACCGCACACTTTTTACCAATCAAGATCCGCTACAGTTTGAACCAATTAGCAAGCCTATATGTAAAAGAAATTATTTCACGACATGGAGTGCCGGTGTCAATTGTCTCTGATCGAGATCCGCGCTTCACGTCCAATTTTTGGAAGAGTTTGCAGGAAAGAATGGGAACGCAGTTGAGGTTGAGTACAGCTTATCATCCTCAAACAGACGGACAAAGTGAGCGAACAATACAAACGCTAGAAGACATGCTTAGGACTTGCGTAATGGATTTTAAGGGAAATTGGGACGACCACCTACCCTTAGTAGAATTCGCATATAATAATAGCTACCATGCGAGTATTGGCATGCCACCGTACGAAGCTCTTTACGGGAGAAAGTGCAGGACGCCGTTATGTTGGGACGAAGTCGGAGAACGACGAATACTCGGACCAGAGTTAGTTCAACAAACCGCAGACGTGGTGACAGTGATAAGAGCCAGACTTGTAGCAGCTCAAGATCGCCAGAAGAAATACGCAGATTTGTATCGGCAGGACCGAGACTTCAAAGTCGGCAGTTTCGTATTCTTGAAGGTATCTCCATGGAAGGGAAAAATCCGTTTCGGCAAGAAAGGAAAATTGAGTCCAAGATTCATAGGACCGTTTGAGATACTGAAGCGAGTGGGCGAAGTGGCATACAAAGTTGCGTTACCACCCGAGTTGGAGCATATCCACAACGTGTTCCACATTTCCGTGTTGCGACCGTACAAGGCCGACTACAAGCACGTGATTTCTTACGAGCCCATTCAAGTGGAGAAGAACTTGGCGTATGAAGAAATTCCTGTCCAAATATTAGATAGGAAAGAACAAACTTTGAGAAATAAAGTTATTTCATCTGTAAAAGTACTTTGGCGTAACCACGATGTCGAGGAGGCAACGTGGGAGTTAGAAGATAGGATGATGAGGGACTATCCCCATCTATTTGTGTAACCTTGTAGCAATTCCGGGACGGAATTTTTATAAGGGGGGGAGGATGTAATACCCGAGAATTTCCATATATTATTAAATAAATATATTAATGGAAATGAGAATTTATTTGAATATACATGATTTTGTGTTATGAGATGAATTAATTCAATTATATATAATTGAATAATTATAACAATTGAGAAATTGGTGGAGTTTGTGATAAACTCGTTGATTGCCTTGTGTGGCACAATGACGTAATATAAGAATGATTATATTAATTTAAGCGAACAATTAATCTATATTAATTGTTAATCGAAGAATATTAATTAACTTTTATAAAATACTAATGAGGATTGATTAATAATATGTGATTATTATTATTGCAAGAAACATAATAATAATGAGCAACGTGTTTATAAATATAATAAGATTTATATCAAAGTGATAATTAATCATATAAGGGTTAATTAAATTGTTATGGAGGTTAACAATTATATTGATTGATATAGGATATGTGTATATTATTAATTAATATTCAATTTATAAGATGAGAAATTATATGTGCAAGCATACGAATTAAATGTATAGTAACTATATGTTATGATATGTGTAAGTGACAAATGATGTGTGGATATACATTAAAATAATGTATCATGGATCTATTATAAATAATTGTTGAGTAATACAATTTAATAATATATGATATATTGTAATGTGGTAGTATCCGATTGTATTATATCGGTAAGATAAAATGTACATAGATTATATGTATTCAAATTGCATTTATTACATTATGGGGAGAACATTGTAATTATAACCTAAGAGTACATATAATATATAACATAAGTATATGGTGTATATATATATATACAAGTGTAGCATATAGTCCATTTGTAAGAATGCTGAGGTTTGTTTGGCTTGTCCCTAAATGATAGTCACTATCTCTTCACACGTGAACACTCATGAAGCTAGCCTACTCTCTTCTCTCAAACTCAGCATTCTAGCCATCATGAAGGGAGTGGGCAGAATAGTGGAAATCACCAACTATTTACCAACTCCTTCTTATCTAGCATGCAATCCTTCAATCCGTTGTTTTGATTTGGAAGGAAAAGGCTTTGCCTGGTCATGAATTTCTCTATAAATAAGCTCTCCTCCTTCTTCAGTTCTTTTGCTGAGCATTTTGGCTAAGTGAGACTAGAGAGCATATATATATATATATATCAGTGTTATTAAGATAGCAGCAAGCTTAAATCATTTACAGAGGTATAATTCCTCTTCCTGTGTTCTTCATTTCCGTTTTCTGTTTCCGAAGTTTCCTTGAAATTCTTGATTATGCTAAATTGGATCATGATTGGTTTGTAGAACCCTTATATTGTTGTTATATGAACATACACACATGATAGAACCACTGAATAGTCTTTCATTTCCATTGTTCCTCTTTAATTTCTGTGAATACATGAAATTCGTAAATTAGTTAGAGTTCATGAAATTGGGAATTGATAATTGCTATTGACTGTTATATAAGCATATATGTATGTGTTAGTAAGTTAAACAAGCCTAATAGCATTTGGGTATGTTGAAATCGATGAAATGGGAGGTTTTTGGTCGGATTTCGCTGCAGTCTGAACTGCAGAAAACTGCCTCGACGCCGCAGCGCCGCAGCCCGCGCCGCAGCGCCACACGCGCCGCAGCCCGCGCCGCAGCGCCGCACGTAGCGCCACCCGCGCCGCAGCGCCAGTAGTGAGCTGCTGTGCCGCGCCGCAGCGCCAGCCTCTGTGTTCAGTTTTTTTTGTATTCTGCAACAAAACTGTTATGAACTAATTGTTTGATTTTTGTTTAAACAAGCCTGGGAGCATGATTAATACATATATATAAACCTAATGAGGCAATGTAAGCATGTTTTAGTATATTAGCATGCATGATTAACCAAACGACATATAGTTTGGAAACGAATTTAAAGTTTCATAAACGACGTTAACATATATGAAGCATGTTTACATACTGACCTTGCAAGCACGTTAGTACCACCTAGAGACACATGAAGTGCATGTTAGCTTATCTATATTAGTTCCGTAATAAAATATGAACATGTGAACCTAACTAGTGCTCATTCCTAACAAGAATAGAAGTTTGAAGGTGGATATGATCATATAAATGCTATATAGTCATTTTGATGTTATGAGCATGTTTAGATAGCCTTGAAATACATGAAAAGCATGTTAACTTACATATATAGGTTTCATAAGGAAGCATGAACATGATAGACCTTATTAATGAACTATACTAACAAAGTATAAGCTTTGAACGTGAACGTTGGTATGTTATGACGAGAATTAGAATTTGACATTTATGGACACATGTGATAGTACTCTTAGACTCATTCATGTGTCATGCATATATATATACCATGATTAGTTGCCATGATTAAAGTTTAGCATGAACAAAGCATGTTTTCAAGATAATAACAATGCTAGCTACATATATGCAATACGAGTACTCATGAGCATGACTAATACAAGTTATATGAATATCTTATGTGTTTAAAAGCGACCATGTTAGACCATATGAGTTCGTGTCCTTGAATGGCTTTAAGTATTAACTTAAGAACCTATACCATGTACGATTGGATTTGGAAAAGTTATACAAGCATGAAAGTATCCTTTAAATATGAATACATGCTACGTGATATTATATGATGTTACTTGAACCCGATTTTGACGGTTAACTTAAGGAGATGCCGTAACTTGCTAAAATGAAATATATTTAGTATTGATTGTGGTCTTACGTGATATTAATAATATGCAAGCATGTTTGCAAATTGTTGAGATCTTATATAATATGAGAATGCGTTTAAACTCTAAAGAAGGAACGTTAAGGATAGAAATTATATTCTATATAACTGTGTAGCTAGGTAAAACTTAGCTTATGTGTTGATCGTATATTCAAAGAGAAAATGTGAAGTTAAATTATATGACTAATGAATATCATATATATACGTAACTGTATTACGATAGGAATTCAAAAGTGTTGATTTGCTTTTCGTGGATAAACTACGCTAAAGGCAAGTTCTCTTACTTACACTCTTTTAAAGTGCAAGTATCCTAACCGACGCATTTACTTTATGCAAGGAAATCTATGATTGTGAAAGTTTCCTAACTTATACTCTTTTACTATGCAAGTATCCTATCTTGTGTATTGCGAACTAGTTTCCTATTTAATCGGTTGAATCGAATTAGCATACTTGAACTCTTATTTCATTAAAGCTATTATTCATGTTGAACTTAGTATTGTTCTTGAATATTGTGAAAGTGTCTATGCCATTTGATTCGGCTGGACTTATGTTATTGAAAAGCAACCCAAACTAATTGATTGGTGCGGGATCTTGTATTTGACTGAGAAGAACAACCTTCTTTGAAGGGAATATATAATTGTCGGAGAACCGACGTGCACACTTGAGTATGGTTGATTGTTATGCATAACAAGGGTACTTTAGGCTGATCACCTGTTGTACCTGTTTTTGTTGGATTTTCAGTTTATTACTGTCAATTCTAGTAGAAGTTCATAGTCCGTAGTGACTACTCAGTATTCAATTATTTGAAATCTTGAATTGACTTATTATTGAATCATATTGATATTATCCTGTCCTTAGCGACTGATATTGAGAACTATTGATATTCTTGTTATTCTTGAACTATCAAATCTTGTTATACCCTTTCGAGAATTGAGAATCTTATTACTTACCCTTATTGTATATTACTTGCTGGGCAATTTGTGCTCATTCTTGCTTTCCCTAAAATATTTCAGTTAAGGCAGAGCATGGTGAACCTTCGGGCGTTGATAAGGGCAAGGGCAAAGCTACCAACTAGCTTATGTCTGTTATGTTTTAAATATATTAATATTGTATGAAGATGATGTAGTAAGACTGGATTTGATTATGTTTAAGCTTAAGTTAGATTATGTAATAAGTCGTTAACTGATATTATTATGTAATCTATTAAGTACTGTAGGTTGCGAGACTTGGGGGAATAATTATAATAAATCATTGTAAATTATTCTAGAATAGATTTTCCGCTGTGATCGTATGATATTTAATTATTATTATTGTGATGTATTACCATGAGCACGTGATGAACCGAATTCGAGAGACCAAGTGGCGGTCCTGGAATTTGGGGGCGTCACATTAACCCTTGTTTCTATCTCTATAGAATATGTGTACTCCCAACACTTGAAAAATTCACGTTCCTTATTTCTGATATAAGACTCTCTTATATAGATATTAGGTTAACCCTCCTAATCCAATTAGAATAGGGTTTTATTTAATTAATTAATTAAATACTTTTAATTAATTTATATCCTAATCTTTATTAGGATTGAGAGAGAGTACTGATATTATATTAATTCCTAAACTCCTTTAGAATTAAAATAATAATAATAATAATAATATTAATAAGACTCCTCTTATTAATTTATATTTAATATTTCTAAAATATTAAATAATAAGCATTAAGCTATTTAATTTATTCTATCATCATAGATTAAATTAATTATACTTAATGCATTATTACTATCATGCCATTTTCTTCTTAAATAATTCTTCTTCCTTTTATGGTGTGACCCTTTAGGTTCTCCATATTAAACCGGTTGTGAATAAATCAATTAGAACAATTCTAATCTTATTTAAATAAATAAATTAAACTAATAATCTATTTAAATAAATAACATTTATTCTACAATAGGGATAAGCCTCCCTAGCGATCAACGACTTTCCAGATAATATAGATTTCAACATTAATCATAAAAGAACCTGTGAGTTAATAGTTACCGTACAATTCAATCCTTCCACCATACAATGTCCCAATTAAATATAAAACATGGATTTACTGTCAAGTCTTAATTTATTTAATCATATGTATTTCGATTAGAAAATGCACAACTCCAAATAATGCAAATTAGAAACCTCTTTCTAATTTCATTCTACCTTGGTCAAGGATTCATGGGTTGTCATTTAACGAATCACATAGGACATATCTCCTCTTTTACTAGAGGTGGTAGATTCTTTATTGATCATTCATTATCTCCATATGTAACTCATTACACCCAAGCATACCCTATATATGCCTTAAAAGGCCTTAAGGAATTAGTCAAAGTATAATTTGTTACATACAAGATACTATGATGATCTCAAGTCCAAGGATCACATGTACTACTATCACATTAGGAATTCCTATTGACAGGCAAGTAAAACTCCATTAGGTATTCCATAGCGAGTCACGTTCAGTGAACTTATTCTCCAATAAGCACCTACATACTTGCTTTAGTGTCTCCACACAAATGACCATGAGATTAGTCATCCTCATCCAATGAGCAAGCAACATATGTACCAATCTATCCGGATTTACTAATCCCCATTTTAGTAATCCCACAATTGGGAACTATTTTAGTTTTTAAGCTTTCTAAGAATTTAGATCTCATTATCATGATCTCATCATGATTCTAAAAGCATTGCTTAAAACTATGGGTTATTTACATATTATAAAAACAGCACCATGTAGATAATTATATGCCTTAAATGAATATTTTAATAATAAATAAATAAGATTGTTTACAAAGTATGTGCTTTGTCATCATACATGATTGGCTTGTATGCATACTACTATCAGCTCCTACCTTCAGCGATGATAGCCTTCTCCATAAATCCAGCAAAGGTGTTCAACTAGAACATCGACACCTTGCTATACAACTAGGGCTTCAGTCCCTGTTTGAATCTCATAGTTTTTCTCTCATCAGTGTGCACTTGGTATGTGGTAAACCTAGCCAGCTCATTAAATCTCAGAGCATAGTCTAGCAAAGACATGTTGCCCTGCTTTAGCTCTAGAAACTAAACCTCCATTTGGTTCTGTGAGCTCGTCGAGAAGTACATTTTGAAAAACATCTCTTTGAACCTTTCCCAGGTTATCACGCCTTGTCCTCCCCGGACCTTGTTTGCCTGCCACCAATAGCTGGCTTCTGCCTTTAGCATGAAAGTTGTGTAAGCCGTCTTCTGATCCTCATTAACTCTAGCGACGTCGAAAACTTTCTCCATCTCCATAACCCAAGTCTGTGCTTCTATCGGGTTCATGGATCCTTTAAATTTTGGCTGTCCCACCGCCTTGAAATCCTTGAAAGAGGTGTTCAGTGGAGCTTGCGGCTGGTTGTTAAGGCCTCCCATCAGTAAATTCACCAACTGCTGAACGGGGTTGGCATTGGCGTTATTATTATTAGTCAACCCTTCTTGGGCCGGTTGACGAGTAGCGCGTCTTCTCGGCCGCATATTTCTGGTAAAATATACGCTTATTAGATCTTTACTTAATTCTTTAATATTTAAAGCTTAACTTAAATATTTTAAATTATTCACTTAACACATATCATCTCAAATAAACTCTGATATTTTATTCAATCAAAAGTTTTTAAACAAAATAAGATAACATCACTGCTATTTACATCAACTATCCCGAGATAAAGAATCTTCACGATTTAAATCATCATCATATTCCGTTGTTTATTAACACATCGGCATTTACATTATTAACTACCAAAGAAATATTCACATAATCATGTTGTTCCTATCACGGCCTACTAAGACGTCAAACAGTTTTTCTGCGCTCTTCTTCCATAATACAGAAGATTGTCCTACGGTCCAGCATCTACCAAGGTAGGTCCTCGAACTGAACTGGATAGTACATAACCCGATCCTGGGCCTTATCAATCGTAGTCTGAAAAGTTTAGTCCGTCTCCTCAATCTTAGCCTTTTTTGCCCAATCATCGTCCTCAAAAATATCTGCACGTCGTGAAGCACTCATCCAAGCTTTCTCTGCTCTGGCACGCTTCGTTGATTCCTCTCGCAACTCATTCTTCAGCTTTTCTATCTCAGCTGACTTTTCTTCACTTTAGCCCTTCTCATGAACCAACTCCCACTCCTTGTCTCCAAGAAGTGTATCCAGAGTCTCAATCTCGCCATCCTTCTGCTCGATTGCAGTCCGCTGAGTAACTGTCTACTCTTTCAGCTCCAAAATAGTATCCTGCAACTCTATGTTACGGTCATATAGCTCGTCGTACATCTCAGCACTGATAGAGTTCGGTGGGAACTCATCAGGGTCTTCATCCTCCTCCTCAGCTGCCCCAACCTCAACCTCAATCTCCTCAGAGCCCTCCTCTGAATCAAACATTGGCTCATACTCCTGACCAACAGAAGTGATCAATGGAGATGGCTCTCTCCGAACCAACTGTTCCCAGACTATATGAATGTCTCGGGGCTCCTCCT
Source organism: Panax stipuleanatus (assembly GCA_020205555.1). Lineage (NCBI taxonomy): Eukaryota > Viridiplantae > Streptophyta > Magnoliopsida > Apiales > Araliaceae > Panax > Panax stipuleanatus. The sequence continues at coordinate 90,367,488 of CM035116.1, forward strand.
CAATAACCACTCGGGGTACAACCTCCCTAGGCTGACTGGATCCTCCAACATTCGACATCCTGGCAATCAAAATTTTAAGTCTTTAGTTACTACGTGATGCTAATCGATACTCGGTATTACTCGATGATATTCGCGAGTATATAAATGTAAACATATAGCACATAAGGTAATTTATTATCTTTGTTAGAACTCGATAAGAGTTATCACCACTAGGTTATCGATCTCTAAAAAAGTTGCTACCCTAAGGTTTTTCCCCCATCTAAAGTTCATAACCTATGGCTTTGATACCAACTTGTGACACCCCCAAATCCGGGTACTTTAATTTCCACGGGATTTGGTGTTCACTGTACAAATATCACATATTTATCTACCCATAATAAAAGCATCTCATGAAATAGATAAAAACATCTCCCCTAACGGGGTTACAACATCTGAATAATACATAAATAAATCCCAGGTTGAACTAACCTTAAATCTCAATGCGGAAAACAAAACAAATAAGTCTTAAACATCACATCATAAGTCTTAACAAATATTCTCAATTAAAATAACAAGTCTTCATCACTTGTTAACTTTTCCCTTGCCTTTGCTAGTGGAAGGCTTGTCAGTTCTTTCGTTCTTAACTGCAATGTTATTATGCAAGAGTGAGCACGATTGCCCACAAGTACAAAAATGTAATAATAATAATAACATGAGAGTAAATCAAAGAATTCTGAATAATAAAAAGCTCGGCTTTTGAATCAAGAATGAATAACAAGAATCAAAAGTACATCTGAGGGTCATAAGACTATGAACTATGTCCCAGTAAGACTATATGGACTCTACTACTCGTACTTAGGGGGATCAACCCTTAGTACTATAATGTGCACAACATCTCAACACTAACGCGTAAATAATCCCCTATAAAAGGGTTGTTCATCTCAGTTTGACATCAGAGTCCGCACCAAAGGAAGTTTGGTTTGGATAAACTCAATAACAGTTATAGAATTTAGAACGTTCATCAACTATGGACTAGTCGAATCAATAAGGGTTTGCTAGTCTTACAAGGCTTAACAATAACTGTAATACCCGCGAATTTTATAAATAATATTAATATTGATATTAATAAACGTGTGAATATTTATTATAACATAAATGTTTATGTGACATGAGATGGGATAACTCAATTAAATTAAATTAAATTTATGATAATTGAGAAATGTGGAGAATTTAAGATGAGCTTATGAAATGCATTGTGTGGCACGATGATGGACTTAGTGATGGCTTAATTAAATTAAAGAATGAATGATTTAAATAGGTGAAGAATTAATTAATATTATATTCTTTAATTAATTATGGTTATTAGTAATAGCATATTAATGAGTAAATGGTATGATAGACTAATATTTATTAAATTATTGCTAGGTACAAAAATGTGTAATGAGTGATCAAAGATTATAAAGTGGCTACATCTATTTAACATAAAATGAGGTGTGACATTACAAGACGATTAAATGATATATGAAACTATATGGTAAAATTAGAAGAATCATATAATTCTATTAAAGTTACGTAAAGAAGCTTATGTGACAACATTGTAAGACCCCAAATTTTATGAATAAAGATTTAATTTTCCTTATATATTATTTTGAAATAGTAAGGTGTTGATTTGATAAATGTGATAAGTTATGGGTGGTATGTGCAAATTTTAAAAAGTAAGCAAGTGGTTATAAAATATTCGTTGTGTCGGGAAATATTCGTTTGGTCGAGAAATTTTCTTTTCGTCGAAGAATATTCGTACGATGGCTCAGTCATTGGTGGACCCCACAACGGAATGAATGTCGGATATAGAAAGAGATAGAAGTAAATTTTTATAAAAATAACGGTAAAACTGTTACCGTTAAACTGTTGAAATACCCGATGATAAAAATACAGTAATACGCGTTATTGCACAGTAGCACACGGTATTGCACAGTATTTCGAATTATTGATTCTTACGTAAAAAGTCACTTATTCAATAATTGTTACAGTACTTACTGTTCAATATTTTATATTATTGATCCAATAATTGCTACATTGATATTTTATATTAGTGATTCAATAACTGTCATTGCACAGTATTTCAAATTATCAAATCAATAATTAATATTATTTGAATAATATTATTAGATAGCATTATTGACAATGTCTAGAAAGTTCTGTCGAGGAAAGGGGTTAGGTTATATAATTGCGCGCCAATGAGAAGAAATCCTAATCGGAAAGCCCCCTCTTTCCTAGGAACGACCTGGTTGTCAATATTGTAGTTCTGTAATATTATTTGTGAATAATTAGATGTTGATATATATGATAAGAAAATATTTATTCAATGTGGATTTAAACGGAGAAATTTTTAGCATGTGACATTTATTGAAAGTTGGTATTTTATCTTTTTTGATAAAATAATTCATTCAAATGTATTATTATAATATTACATTATAGTAGTATGATGTGATTATATAATAGTATGATTTCTATAATTTGAATGGTAACATTATTATAGTAAATTCATGATATAAAAGTAAAATGAGGTAGAAGAGAACAAATTGAATTTGAATTCTTATGATGTCATCGGAACGATGAGGTAAGCAATGATGTCATCGGAATGATGAGGTAAGAAATAATGTCATAGGATTCGAGATGTATATTGATTGATGTTACAGGGATAAAATATTGATGATGGACTTTTAAATCAAAGAAGATAGTAGACATCATTCTTTACTTAACTCTTCTAATGAATTGTTATTTCCGCTGCAGTTGTTGATCTAAAACTTGTTGTCCATAATATTTTATCTAGTTTATTGAAGACTAACGATAATTTATTATTCATTATCTTAGTCATAATATTCTTTACTGGGCTAGTTGAGCTCACCCTTTTCTTCCATTGTTCTCTTCAGGAAATGAAAATATAGCTGGGACTAGCCGGGGGATGGAGTGATGGTCCGAGAGAGGGATATAGAAGTTCGCACTATTTTGTAAAATAGTGTATTAATAATTGTAATGAATAAAACTTGAATTTTAGCGTTAATATTTTCTACATAATATTTGTAATGACGCTCAGAGTTGTGTGTCTTATTTTGGACGACCGTATAATAGTTGAAATTTGAAGATTGTACTTGAATTCTGTACCATGTATTTGGTGACTCAGAATGGGTTGGTATTGAACCTATTTTGGGGGCGTCACAGTTGGTATTAGAGTCATAAGTAAAGAGCCCCGAGCCTCTTGCTGGTGACTTCTTGTTTATAGGGGATGCACTGAAGCCAGACTCTCCGTAGGGGACGCCGTTCTGCGGTGGTAAACTGATAGGTACCATTGTGAGGTGCTATGGTTAAAGCACCATGAGAGTCACAGTTGGTATCAGAGCTTAGGGATAGGATCTCTGGCAGAGATCTGGGAATAGAACTAGGAGGGGAGAGACAAGTAAATCCTTCGCTAGTGTGTCCTACCTAAGCTTATGTGGTATTTAATTGGTCAGTCGGAGCATAGGGTTAATGTGTGATATGTTAACTTGTTTAATTAACCCTTGTTTTGTGGCAATATTTGAGAATGGCAGCTGGAAATGTTAATAATGGAGTGAATGAGACCGTTGAGACACCTTTAATCACCAACCAGGAGAACGTGCAATAGGAAGACAATATTCCTCCTGTAAACAACACTACCGAAGAAACGATGAATGATGGGATGTTTAGGAGCTTTTTACAGTTTATGCAAAGCCAGACAAGGGAGACTTGTGTGCAAAATACAGGTGGAAATAGTAGCAACTCGCGGCTTGTCACTTCCAAGCAGTTCAAAGAGTTGGGACCACCAGAGTTTCAGGAGAAGCCAGATCCAATCAAGGCAGAAAATTAGGTTAAGCAAATTACCAAGATATTTGATGTCTTGGGATGCACAGAGTAACAGAAGGTTCCATTCGCAACCTTTATGTTCCGTGGAGAGGCAGACTACTGGTGGGAATCTGTGAAGCGTACCCAGCCTGCCGCACTCAAGATGTATTGGGGGGCATTCCAGAAACTGTTCAATGACAAGTACTTTTCAGAAAGTATTCGTCACATGAAAGAGGTAGAGTTTATCAGACTAGAACATAACAACATGACTGTGTCCCAGTACGAGGCTAAGTTCGCGGAGTTATCCCGGTTTGTACCTCATTTAGTGGAGAATGAGTAACGTATGACGCGGATGTTTCTGAGAGATTTGAAACCCAAAATTTGTCAATACCTCATTTCTCACAAATTTTCTCTATATTCGGATGTATTAAACATGGCTCAATTATTAGAACGAGATAATGAGTCGGTTCAACCAAGGGACCACAACCAGAGTCGTACCGATGGGAGCAGTCATCGGAGCAATGACAACCAGCTGGGAGGAAAGTATCATGACAGAAGCGGTAACCACTCTGGTGGTAATCTTGGCCATGATAATAAAAGAAGTGAGTCGGGGGAGATTTCAAGAAGAGAAGGTACAACAATGACAACGTACAGACGTCAGCCCCAACATCAACAACTATTTTTAGGGGAAGAGAACGACCACCGGTCGTATGTTATAAATGCAGAGAAGAGGGACACATCAGTTCCAACTGCACACAGCAATTCAAGGTGTGCTATAACTGTGGAAAGGAAGGACATATAGCTCGAGTGTGTCCTGTAGCAAAACCAAGTCCAGCGGGGATGGTGACTCCAAAGGCTGTCCCGTACAAGTCAAAGTCGGTGGTTCCTGGAAGAGCGTTTGTTGTGACTGCCCAAACCGCGAGGAACCCGAACGAGGTGATCACGGGTAAGCTAATCTTAAACTTTTGCGAAGTTTACACCTTATTAGACACCGGTGCTACACATTCTTTTATATCACCTACTTGTGCTCAACGTTGGAACTTGACACCTGAGATGTTAGACTTTGACTTATCTGTTGAAACTCCGTTGGGAGAAACCTTCGTTACATCCATGGTTTACAAATCTTGCTTAATTCAAATTGGTACCCTCACTCTACCTGTTGATCTTATATCTTTGAAAATACTTGTATTTGACGTGATTTTAGGAATTGACTGGTTAACCACTTATCATGCCAAAATTGATTATTTTCATAAGGTTGTTAGTTTTCATATTCCTAACCAACCTGTTGTGCGAATTCAAATAACCAAACCACTAAAATCAATCATTGTCGTTTCAAGTCATAAAGCTATTCGTTTATTGAAAAATGAATGTCAAGCTTTCTTAGCCCATGTCACTGATTTAAACCAGAATACGTCAGGTTTGAATGATATTTTAATTGTTAATGAGTTTCCTGATGTATTTCCCAAAAGAACTACCTGGTCTACCCGCAGAACGTGAAGTTGAATTCTTTATTGACCTTGAACTCGGTACAAAACTTATTTCTAAAACCCCATATCGAATGGTTCCTATTGAACTTCAGGAGTTAAGGGTCCAACTACAGGAGTTGTTAGACATTGGTTTCATTCGTCCTAATACATCTCCTTGGGGTGCTCCTGTTTTATTCATAAAAAAGAAAGACGGGACTATGCGACTTTGTATTGACTATCGGGAGTTGAACCATGTCACCATCAAGAATAGGTATCCGTTGCCTCGCATTGATGACATGTTCGACCAGTTGCAAGGAGCACAATTCTTCTCAAAGATCGATCTTCGTTCTGGATATCATCAGTTAAAGATTAAAATTGAGGATATTCCGAAGACTGCCTTCAGAACTCGATACGGGCATTATGAATTCTTAGTTATGTCTTTTGGATTGACTAATGCTCCTGCTACTTTCATGGACATGATGAATAATATATTTAAGGAATATTTGGATCAGTTCGTGGTTGTCTTTATTGATGACATCCTAATTTATTCCAAAAGTCGTGAAGATCATGAGCACCACTTGAAGCTGGTACTTCAAAGGCTTCGTGAAAACAAGCTATATGCCAAGCTGAAGAAATACGAGTTCTGGCTTGAGGAGGTAGCATTCCTTGGGCACGTGCTATCAAAACGTGGAGTATCTGTTGACCCGGCGAAGATTGAAGCAATACAAAGTTGGGAGCAACCGAAGTACGTAGCTTTCTGGGCTTAGCTGGTTATTATCGGAGATTCGTGGAAGGATTTTCTTGAATCGCTACTCCATTAACTCAGCTGACTCGGAAAGATACAAAATTCGTATGGAACGAGGAATGCAAGAAGAGCTTCCAAGAGCTCAAGAGGAGACTCATCTCGGCAACTGTTCTGACAATACCATCTGGTTCGGATGGATTTGTTATCTACAGCGATGCTTCGGGCAAAGGGTTAGGATGTGTTCTCATGCAATATGGGAAAGTCATTGCCTATGCCTCGCGACAACTCAAAGAATATGAGAGGAATTATCCTACTCATGATCTAGAGTTGGCAGCTGTCGTTTTTGCATTAAAAATCTGGAGACACTACCTATATAGAGAGAAAGTGGAGATCTATACGGATCATAAGAGCCTCAAATATTTCTTCACTCGAAAGGAACTCAACATGCGGTAACAACGTTGGCTTGAGCTATTGAAAGATTACGATCATACCATCCAATACCATCCTGGAAAAGCGAACGTGGTAGCTGACGCATTGAGTAGAAGATCATATGCGGGAATGAGTGCGATGATGTCAACACAAAGGCCCATTTTATGTGACTTACAAAGGATAGAGATAGAGTTCAAGACTCCAGGGACCCACATGATGATGTTAAATATACGCGTAGAACCAGCTTTAATTGATAAAGTTAAAGCTGCTCAAGCTACAGACCCGGAACTGATGAAGATGAAGAAGAAAGTGCAAGAAGGTGCGATTCCAAAGGCAAGGATCGATGAAGAAGGGATACTTCGAGTCAACTCTAGACTTTGTGTTCCCAACGATTCTGATTTGAAGTATAGAATCATGATGGAGGCACACAACGCACCGTTTGCAATCCATCCTGGGAGTACCAAAATGTATCGTGATCTTTGACATACATTTTGGTGGAGCAATATGAAGAGAGAGATCGCGGAGTTCATCTCGAGGTGTTTAACGTGTCAATGTGTCAAGGCGGAGCATCAAGTGCCAAAGGGTCCATTGCAACCACTTGAGATTCTAAAATGGAAGTGGGAACACATTACCATGGATTTCGTTACAGGTCTTCCCAAGGTTTCTCAAGGCATAGATGTGATTTGGGTTATTATTGATAGATTAACCAAGTCTGCTCATTTCTTGCCTATACGAGAGACATATTCACTGGAACGTCTTGCTCGTATGTACGAAAATGAGATTGTGAGATTGCATGGCATGCCAGTATCCATAGTTTCGGATCGTGACCCTAGATTTACTTCACGATTTTGGGTCAATTTGCAAAAAGCTATGGGCATGGATTTACGATTCAGTTCGGCTTACCATCCTCAAACGGACGGGCAATCGGAAAGGACTATTCAAACTCTTAAAGATCTATTGAGACTTTGTGTTCTAGACTTCAAAGGAAGTTGGGATAAGTACTTTCCATTGGTGGAATTCTCCTACAATAACAGTTATCATGCAAGTATAGGCATGGCTCCATTCGAAGCGTTGTATGGACGAAAATGTCGATCTCCAGTATGCTGGGATGAGGTGGGTGAAGCAACATTATTGGGATCAGAGTTCGTACGTATGACTACGGAAAAGATTCAAATGATCCGACAACGTATACAAACGGTACAAGATCGACAAAAGAGTTATGCAGATCTTCATCGAAGAGACGTAGAATTTAATGTCGGAGATCATGTATTGTTACGTGTTGCTCCATGGAAAGGAGTTACGAGATTCGGGATTAGAAGAAAGCTCAATCCACTATTTATTGGTCCATTTGAAATCCTTGACCGAGTAGAAAATGTGTAGACTCGCCCTACCTCCAAGCATGTCTCGTGTTCATAACGTTTTTCACATATTCATGCTTTGTAAATATGTGAAAGACCCAAATCACATTATTGAGTTAGAACCAGACGAGATAGCCAAAGATTTAGCGTACGAGGAGGTACCTGTCAAGATCTTGGATAAGAAGGAACATGTCTTACGCTCAAAGATTATACCTCAAGTTAAAGTTTTGTGGAGAAACTATGATATTGAGGAAATGACCTGGGAGTTAGAATCGAAAATGAAAGAAAGGTATCCTCACCTCTTCGACATACCAGGTACGTACGTCAATTTCGAGGACGAAATTTCATCAGGAGGGGCGGTTGTAAGACCCCAAATTTTATGAATAAAGATTTAATTTTTTTTATATATTATTTTGAAATAGTAAGGTGTTGATTTGATAAATATGATAAGTTATGGGTGGTATGTGCAAATTTTACAAAGTAAACAAGTGGTTATAAAATATTCATTGTGTCGGAAAATATTCGTTTGGTCGAGGAATATTCTTTTTGTCAGGGAATATTCGTACGACGGCGCAGTTATTGGTGGACCCCACAATGAAATGAATGTCGGATATAGAAAGCGATAGAAGTAAATTTTTATAAAAATAACGGTAAAACTGTTACCGTTAAACTGTTGAAATACCCGGTGATAAAAATACAGTAATACGCGTTGTTGCACAGTAGCACACGGTAATGCACAATATTTTAAATTATTGGTTCTTACATAAGAAATCACTCATTCAATAATTGTTACAGTAATTACTGTTCAATATTTTATATTATTGATCCAATAATTGCTACATTGATATTTTATATTAGTGATTCAATAATTGTCATTGCACAGTATTTCAAATTATCAAATCAATAATTCATATTATTTGAATAATATTATTAGATAGCATTATTGACAATGTCTAGAAAGTTCTGTCGAGGAAAGGGGTTAGGTTATATAATTGCGCGCCAATGAGGAGAAATCCTAATCGAAAATCCCCCTCTTTCTTGGGAACTACCTGGTTGTCAATATTGTAGTTCTGTAATATTATTTGTGAATAATTAATTATTGATATATATGATAAGAAAATATTTATTCAATGTGAATTTAAACGGAGGAATTTTTAGCATGTGACATTTGTTGAAAGTTGGTATTTTATCTTTTTTGATAAAATAATTCATTCAAATATATTATTATAATATTACATTATAGTAGTATGATGTGATTATATAATAGTATAATTTTTATAATTTGAATGGTAACATTATTATAGTAAATTCATGGTATAAAAGTAAAATGAGGTAGAAGAGAACAAATTGAATTTGAATTCTTACGATGTAAGCAATGATGTCATTAAAACAATGAGGTAAGCAATGATGTCATCAGAACGATGAGGTAAGTAATGATGTCATAGGATCGATGATGTAAGCGATGATGTCATAAATTATGGTAAAAAGACTATTTTATCCTTACTCTGCCGAGCCTATAAATAGATGCTCATTTATTCATTATTTCTCTCCAATTCACTAAAGCTATAAAGAGAGAAAGTATAGAGAGAATAAGAGAGAAAGAAGAAAAGTATTTTGCTATTACACTAGTGCAGTCTCCAAATTTTTATTAAGGTAAGGGGTATTATTTCTTTCGTATTCATGAAGAGAGTTATTTTCTTTCAATACTCGTAAGGGTTGTTATTCTATTCTTTATTATTATGTTGGAATAACCTGTCTATGCGGATTACCGCATGCATGGTGAAATTATGTTGTTATTCCATTCTTTATTATTCTGTGGGAATAACCTGTCTACGCGGACTACCGCATGCCTGGTGAATAACCCCTCGAATTCATTCTTTATTAAGTTGTGGAAATGATCTGTCTACGACTACCGCATGACGGGTGAAAATCCATTTATAGTGTCGTATATTGTTTCATTTTAGATTTTTAACTCTAAACTTACTACTGTAAGTATTGCTTCTATAATTCCTGAAATGATCAAAAATTTCTTGAGTTTTGCGCTTCATCTAATATCATTTCACTGGAATATTGGTATGAACTTTCTTGTGAAATTTTGATCTTTTCATATCGGGGTACTATTCATGAGTTATTATTTACGAGTTACTATTTATGAGTTACTATTCTCGATAAAAAAAATATTATTATTTTCTCTCAAATTATCTTTTATTGTATCCAAGTTTTAAATTTCATTCTTGAAATTTGCTCCACAATTGATTATTACGAAATATTCTTGAACTTGGATAAACTAAACTACGAATCCCAAATCTTTGTCCTTTATCTCACTGAATTCGTTCCTTATATTATTTTTCATCATCTTCAGTTTTAAATGGTGATACAAACGAATATATTTGGCCTGTAGTGCAAAGATGAATGATTATTTGATGAATATCTTTTGCCTGTAGTGCAAAGATGATTACCTGATGAATATCTTTGGCCCGTAGTGAAAAGATGGACAGGTGTTGAGATGAACATGACCAACTGGTGATACAAATGAATATCTTTGGCCCGTAGTGCAAAGATGAATATTTGATTCGAGATGTATATTGATTGATGTTACAGGGATAAAATATTGATGATGGAGTTTTAAATCAAAGAAGATAGTAGACATCATTCTCTACTTAACTCTTCTAATGAATTGTTATTTTCGCTGCAGTTGTTGATCTAAAACTTGTTGTCCATAATATTTTATCTAGTTTATTGAAGACTAACGATAATTTATTATTCATTATCTTAGCCATAATATTCTTTACTGGGCTAGTTGAGCTCACCCTTTTCTTCTATTGTTCTCTTCAGGAAATAAAAATATAGTTGGGACTAGCCGGGGGATGGAGTGATGGTTCGAGAGAGGGCTATAGAAGTCCGCACTATTTTGTAAAATAGTATATTAATAATTGTAATGAATAAGACTTGAATTTGAGCGTTAATATTTTCTACATAATATTTGTAATGACGCTTAGAGTTGTGTGATAGTATTTTGGATCACCGTATAATAGTTGAAATTAGAAGATTATATTTGAATTCTGTACCATGTATTTGGCGACTCAGAATGGGTTGATATTGAACCTATTTTGGGGGCGTCATAAACATGATGTGTGGTGAGTAAATTATATGTGTACTTAAATGTTATGAGAGATATTAAATTAGAATAAATAAATAATTATTTCAATAATTATGTGTAATTAAAATAATAAAATTTTATAAAAATATGGGTTGATAGTACTCAGCGAAATTATATTACAATATTATCTGGAATAACCAAATGTACATGGATTATATAAATATGTGTATATATACTCCCCAACTTACTGCAACATAATAACATTTCCTCATTAAAGCTACGTTGTAAACTTAAAAGGGATTAAACCTTAGCATTTCTAGTATACATTTCATTTACAAATGCTGAGTTTTAGGAGATGTCCCATATTTAGTGTCCCTTTTCTTCAATTCACGTAATAGGCCCTTGGCCTATGCTACTCCTATAATACCAAACTTTGAGATTTCAAATGAGAATGATGATGGAGAAGGGAGTGGTCCAAATAGTGACAAGTGAACTAGTTCACCAAACCTCCAATACTCATCATCTTCTTCTTCTCCCTGCTGAACAAAATATATGGACAAAGCTTTTATATGGGTTTTTGATTTTCTATAAATTGAGCTCTCATCTTCTCAATTCACTTTGCTACATTTTTTGTTAAGTTAAATTTGGAGTGTGAGTATATTGAGATTAGAGAGTTGTCTAAAACTTGGAAGCAAGCTTGATAATTAAATTTCAACAGAGGTAATACTACTATTCTATGTTCTTGATTTCAATCTTGACAAATTTCTAGAATTATAAAGAATTCATTATTAGATTGATTGTGAGTTGATATCTATATGTTAGTTAAGTTTACATATATGTTTGAAGACAATGTGATTGTATACAAGCATGCTAAATGAATGATTTCTAAATTGGATTTTGAGCTCTGCAGAAGCAGAAGCCAGACTGTGTCTGTACCGGAGTGGCGCGGCCGCGCCACTTCCCAGTACAAACCCAGCGCGGGCGCGCCGTATGGCAGCTATGAAATCCCATTTTGTGTTTTCTGTTAAGATGAGCATGATAGGTTAACTTGATTCCAGACATGCTAACATTATAGATGTATGTGAATGTGTATAACATGTGATCCAAAGCCTTTGCATGATATGAATTACGTGAACTTACATTCTAAAAGAAACATAACGTTCAAAAATAAAACTTGACGGACTTATTATGCTTTAAGTTCTGACCTTGAGCATGCTTATATAGCTTGGATTGGTATATAATAGCATGATATATGAATCTGAAATGTCTTGCATGTTTGGTTGATTTAACATGAGGTTTTCAAGAAAAGTTAAGAGTTTGAAAACTAACTTTGTTGATAACTACCCTATGTTGTATTCTAAAATTTAGGACCATCATGATAGGATATGTTATGCATCTAGACATGATCGATACGTTCACCATCTAGCTAAGCATGATTTAGACTTGTCAAAAATAATGTAAAATGACATTTCAAGTGTTAAGCTATTCAACCTAGATGTAAACAAGTGGTATACATGCGGACATGTGTATTGAAGACTTAGGGGTAGCAAGATAAGATTTAAGGACTTATATACTTGATCCTTTGATTGTTGTTGAAATCTTGTTGATTGAAATAAAAATAAAACTAAATGATTTGAATTCAAACTTGAAGAAGGATCCCCTTAGTATGTGAATATTCTATGTGTTGATTCCTAAGTATGCTAGTAAGTGAGCTAGATTCTGATAGTAGTGTGCATACAAGCCAATCATGTATGATGATAAAGCACGTACTTTGTAAACAATCTTATTTATTTATTAATAAAATATTCATTTATTAAAGGCATTTAATTATCTACATGTTGCTGTTTTATAATATGTAAATAACCCATAGTTTTAAGCAATGCTTTTAGAATCATGATGATGATCATGCTAATGAGATCTAAATTCTTAGAAAGTTTTAAAACTAAAATAGTTCCCAATCGTGGGATTACTAAAAAGGGGATTAGTAAATCCGGATAGATTGGTACATATGTTGCTTGCTCATTGGATGAGGATGATTGATCTCATGATCATTTGTGTGGAGACACTAAAGCAAGTATGTAGGTGCTTATTGGAGAATAAGTTCACTGAACGTGATTCGCTATGGAATACCTAATGGAGTTTTACTCGCATGTCAATAGGAATTCCTAATGTGATAGTAGTACAAGTGATCCTTGGACTTGAGATCATCATAGTATCTTGTATGTAACAAATTATACTTTGACTTATTCCTTAAGACCTTTTAAGGCATATATAGGGTATGCTTGGGTATAATGAGTTACATATGGAGATAATGAATGATCAATAAAGAATCTACCACCTCTAGTAAAAGAGGAGATATGTCCTATGTGATTCGTTAAATGACAACCCAGGAATCCTTGGCCAAGGTGAAATGAAATTAGAAAGGAGTTTTTAATTTGCATTATTTGGAGTTGTGCATTTTCTAATCGAAATACATATAATTAAATAAAATAAGACTTGACAGTAAATCCATGTCTTATATTTAATTGGGACATTGTATGGTGGAAGGATTGAATTGTATGGTAACTATTAACTCACAGGTTCTTTTATGATTAATGTTGAAATCTATATTATCTGGAAAGTCGTTGATCGCTAGGGAGGCTTATCCCTATTGTAGAATAAATATTATTTATTTAAATAGATTATTAGTTTAATTTATTTATTTAAATAAGATTAAAATTGTTTTAATTGATTTATTCACAACCGGTTTAATATGGAGAACCTAAAGGGTCACACCATAAAAGGAAGAATAATTATTTAAGAAGGTAATGGCATAATCGTAATAATGCATTAAGTATAATTAATTTAATCTATGGTGATAGAATAAATTAAATAGCTTCATGTTTATTATTTAATATTTTGGAAATATTAAATATAAATTAATAAGAGGAGTCTTATTAATATTATTACAATTATTATTATTTTAATTTCTAAAGGAGTTTAGTAATTAATTTAATATTTAGTACTCTCATTTATTCCTAATAAGATTAGGAGACAAATTAATTAAATGAATTTAATTAATTATTCCCATGTGGTGGGAAGCCTAAATTAATTAAAGGAGTTTAATTAATTAAAAGAAATCCCATGTCTAATAGGATTAGAAGGGTTGACCAATGTCTATATAAGAGAAGTCTTATAATAGATATTTGATTGATGCAATTCTAATTGTTGGAGAGTACTCCTTTTCTATAGAGGATAGAACACTAAGCCAAACACCCTCCTTCTTGATAATTTCTCTTCCTTGGTGGATCACATTTAGAGGCCAAACACTTGGGTGGCTAACGTTGATCAAAGAAAGGAATCTAACCCGGAAATTCAAGGAGATCACGAAGAACAAGGAGTTGAACTAGTACCTGTGGAAGCTTCGTTCTACAAGGGTATGATTCCATAACTTCTTATTTATCGTTTTAAATTAATAATTTGCATAAAGGATGATCCGGGTAATGGTTTTGTAGAAATTTTTTAAACTCTGATATACCATGCTTCCGCTAATTTTTGCAATTTGATTGCGTCACGATTTCGTACAAACCCAACAGATTCCTGCAGGCTCAAAGTTGCTTCTGGTTTTGACAGGGAGCAGTGCGGCCGCGCCACTCCCTAGTGTAAATCCAGCGCGGCCGTGCCACCCTGCAGTGCAGTCTGTTCATGATATTTGTAATCTGAAACTTAATGCATGCTTATATTGATATCCTAAAACTGCAATACGTGATTAGTAGAAGGTTCAAGTGTTAATGTATATGATGACTATAGGAAACTAAGAATGGATAAGTTTTTCTAAAACTTTCAAAATGCTAAGTTAACGACGATTACAAAGTTATGTTGTTTGATTTTGTAGTAACGGGTAGACTAATAATGTAATGTGTGTAATGGCATACATGTAGGATCGTCGGCCTATGTATATCGAGTTGGCGTAACTAATGTGTGTGTATATATATATACATAAATAGGATACTATAAGACCTTGCGGTGACGTTAAGCTTTAGGTTTGTAATCTACACAAATGGCAAGTTTCCTAACTTCATTTTATTTTGATATTAAATGCAAGTTCCTTAGCTTCATTCTTATAATTGAATGCAAGTATCTAGATCTTGATTCTTATTATAAAGCT
Organism: Panax stipuleanatus; assembly: GCA_020205555.1. Classification (NCBI taxonomy): domain Eukaryota; kingdom Viridiplantae; phylum Streptophyta; class Magnoliopsida; order Apiales; family Araliaceae; genus Panax; species Panax stipuleanatus. Next base: position 90,382,573 of record CM035116.1, read on the forward strand.
TCAAAATATTTGTTATATCAAACATACTTATATTGAGCAAATATATACATTCGTATGATTACTATTTATAATCATAAAATTGATTTCATATCTCGACTCATGTCATGAGAAGTGAACTTATTGTTCCTAAAAAAATTGTCTAAGCCATTTGATTCAGCTAGACTATTATCATGTGTTAGAAAGCTATCCAAACTAATTGTCTTGGTGCGAACTCTTATAAATCTACTAAGATGAACAACCCTCATTGAAGGGGGAATTATATACTGTCGGGGAACCGATGTGCGCATATACAAGCATGTTTAAATGTTATGCATAACATAGGGTACTTTAGGCTGATCACCTGTTGTACTTATTTTTATTGGATTTTTAGCTTAATACTGTTAATTCTAGTAGGAGTTCATAGTCCTTAGCGACTACTCAGTGGTCATTATTCTTGAACCTTAAATTGATTAAGCCTTGAATCTTGTTGATATCTTTCAGTCCATAGCGACATTTATTGAGAACTATTGATACTTCTTGTTATTCTTGAACTATCATTTACTGTTATACCCTTGAGATTCGAACATCATATTATTCACCCTTATTGCTATATTTCTTGCTGGGCAAATTTGTTGCTCATTCTTGCTTCACTAAAAATATTACAGTTAAGGCAGAGCAAGGCGGTACCTCGGGGAAGGAAAATGGAAAGGGCAAGGCTTCGGAATAGCTTTAGTCCTTTAAAATTAGAAGAACTATTATTAATATTATGATAATGTATTAAGGGATGATTACATTATATTTAAGTTATGTTTTAAGTTTAATTATTGAAATGATGTAGTAACGATCACAAGGCCTTGGGAGGAGAATATTTATTTTATAACAATGTAAATTATTCTATTATTCCGTTGCATGAGATTTTAGTATGTTATTAGAAATAGATCGTGATCCACCGAATTCGAGATACGAGTGGTCTGAATTGCGTCACAATAACTGATAATCAAATTGAATAATGAATCTCAAGAGTATACAATTGAATAAGTATTGTATACTGAAGTAATGCTTTACAAAGATTATAACATCTCATACGAAATCTTGACTTGAATAAACAAGAATAAGAACTTGCTCAATATAGAAATATAAGTCTAGGACTTGCTCAATGAATAACTCAGAGTTAAGGAACTTGCATCATGATAATGAATCAAGGATAAAACTTGTTTAATTAAAAGTAAGGATTAGGAAACTTGCATTACAATAATAAGTTAGGGATAGAACACTTGCCTTGTGCGCAAGCTACAAATATAACTCACGTCCCTTAATTAATCCTACATATCAATACATTCATAATACAAATTAATTCCAAGTTCGATTATACTTATCGAATCACAACATCAGTCTTTGAACACATTATTAGACTTTACAAATAACGAGTTTAATTCACGTATTTAACTTATCAATTAATCACGTAAAATAAGTTAATAAATTGTTTTAACATCTCGATATACATTTAATATGGCATTATATTCATAAAATTAAGTTTGAAATACTTTTCTGGCTTTTGAACACTTAATAAAAAAATTCTGGGCAAACTGCTCACAGGCACGACCGCACTCCAATTACGCCTTGGAACGGCGCGACAGCGCCACATGGCGCTGGCGCGCTCCACTTATGCCTTGGAGCGGCGCGGCCGCGCCACTGCACAGGCAGAGTTGCTACAGTTCGCGAAGAACACATAGAAAAGCCAAATAAATGCCAAATTAAACTAATACAACAACTTATAACGTTACCCATGAGTTATAAACTCAACAGAAACATCATATAACGTTCCTAGCATATTTTTAACAATTTAGATCACATAATTACTCCAATTAGAATACCTAAATTTATTGTTTTTGGTATTTTTTAAAGTTTCGAGAGAAATCATGAAGTTCATCATTACAGATTCGTTATAACACCTAATCTGTCCGTTCGAATTTTGTTTTCTTCATTTTAACATGCATAATCATAATCAACCTTAAATTTCAAGTTAAATAAACAATTAAAGCATTCAAATTTGTACATAAGGGCCATATTCATACTTTTCATACTCAGTAACTTATGAAACTTTGATGAAATCATATTTATATGATTTTGATTGTTCTAAAAATGAATAAATGATATATAACATGCTAGGAACATATATTAACATATATATAATCATATCATGTATTAATCACCAAAATAGTTGTTTACAGAGAACTTTAAATACACGTTAATGGAAAACTTGAAAACATAATTTGAAAACTTAAGATGAGAGATTACCCTTGCTACTCTGTTGAGATTAGATGATATAAACTTCTTTTACTTTGATTCTTCAAAACTTCTTCACTCAAATTCTCTCTAGCTTTCTCTCTAAATTCTCTGATGGATATATAATTTATGAATATAGAGTAAGTATATAAGATATAGTACGTAGTTATAAAACTGATGACAGTGGTGGGTGTCGGTTAATTCCCACCCAGTATTTAACTGCTCCCACTCACTAATGACATGTTTAGTTGTTCTCATTTATTCCTCCTTTTCCATTATTTTAATTAAAGTGTTTATTATATAGTTTAATTGTCACACTTTAATTAATCAAATAATCTTATTTTAATCAATTAAATAAAGTATGATATTACACATTAAATCACATCATCACATAATTAAAATTCTTATTTAATTATTAAATTAATTAGAATAACATTATGCTTATCAAATAATTCATTTAATCAAATAAACTCAATTAAATTCACACTTTGAATTATAAAAATTCTCCACATTAATTTAATCAATGTAACATATATAATTAAATTAATCTACCACAGTTCCATCAAATACTTATTTAACTCAATAAATAAATCATCAAAAATATTTATTTAATTCAATAAATATTTAAATTAAATTACAAAATTCTCGTTTGTCACATCTTTCCCCCTTTAAAAGGATTCTGTCCTCAGAATCACGGTTCAAATAAATTCGTTCCGTTACAATAAAGCATATACTTTGTAACAATCTTATTCATTTGTTAATAAAAGAATTGTTAATTGAAAGGTGTTTATATTATCTACATCATGCTGTTATATTTAAATGTGATAAAGCCATTATTTTAAACAATTCTTTTAGAATCATGATGATGATCATGCTAATGAGATCTAAATTCTTAGACAGCTTAAAACTAAAATAGTTCCCAATCGATGGATTAGTGAATCCGGATAGATTGGTACATACATTGCTTGCTCTTTGGAAGAGGATGATCGGTCTCATGATCATTTGTGTGGAGACACTAAAGCAAGTATGTAGGTGCTTATTGTAGAATAAGTACACTGAACGTGACTCGCTAAGAAATACCTAAAGGAGTTTTACTCGCCTATCAATAGAAAATCCTTTAGTGAAAGTAGTGCAAGTAATCCTTAGACTTGAGATCATTATAATATCTTATGTATGATGAGTTATACTTTGACATGTCCTTTAAGATCCTGAGGGTATATTAAAGGGTATGCTTGGGTATAATTAATTATACATGAAGAAAATGAATGATCAATAAAGGATCTACCACTCCTAGTAAAAGAAGAGAATGTCCTATATGATTTGATAAATGACAACTCAGTAGTCCTTGGCCAAAGTAGAATAAAATTAGAAAGTATTTTCTAATTTGCATTATCGGAGTTTGCGCATTTAGGATCGGAATACATATAATTAAATAAAATAAGACTTGATAGTAAATTCATGTCTTATATTTAATTGGGACATTGTATGGTAGAATGAATGAATTGTACGGTAACTATTTACTCAAAGGTTCTTTTATGATTAATGTTAAAATCTATATTATCTAGAAAGTCGTTGAGCGCTAAGGGGGCTTACCCTTATTGTAGAATAAATATTTATTTAAATAAATTAACAGTTAATTTATTTATTTAAATAAAATTAGAATTGTTCTAATTAATTTATTCAAAATTGGTTTAATATAGAGAACCTAAAGGGTCACACCATAAAAGGATTAGTATTTATTTAAGAAGGAAATGGCATAATTGTAATAATAAGTTAAGTGTATTTAATTTAATCTATGGTAATAGAATAAATTAAGTAGCTTAATATTTATTATTTAATATTTTAGAAATATTAAATATAAATTAATAAGAGGAGTCTTATTATTATTACTACTACTATTATTAATTTGAATTCCTAAAGGAGTTTGGAAATTAATTAATAAAATTACTCTCCCATATTCCTAATAAGATTAGAAGGTAAATTAATTAAAAGAGTTTAATTAATTGCTCCTAATAAGATTATAAAGCCTAATTAATTAAAAGAGTTTAATTAATTAATATGCAACCCAAATCCTAAAATAGTTAGGAGGGTTGCCTACATCTATAAATAAGAGGAGTCTTATTTTGATTAAGGGTTAATACAACTCCAATTGTTGGGAGAGCACATCTTTTCTAGAGAGAGAGAAAACTAGATTTTTGCCAATAACCCACCTTCTTAATATTTGTTCATCCTTGGTGGATCATCTATAGAGGCCAAACACTTGTGTGGTTGATATTGATCAAAGGAAATAATCACACCCGGTAGATACAAGTTGAACAAGGAAAGGATTGGAGTTGAACTCGTACCTGAGGAAGCACGAATCTTCAAGGGTATGTTTCGTTCTTCATCTCTTTAGATTAAATTAATAATTACGCAAAAAGGACGATCTGGGTTCATAGTTTATAAAATTTTAAAACTCTATTTTTACGCCTCTATTGCTATGTATGTAATTGTTACATGCTACTTTGATCTTACAAATCTAACAGTGGTATCAGAGCCAAACATTTATGCGTGTTATTAAATGTTTTTATTTGATATATATATTGATATATGTTTGAAACAATTTAATTGGGTATAATTCTTAGCTTGGAATAATATTTTTGGAGAAAAACTGCATAATTCGCGAAATAGAAAAACTGATTATACCCAGCGACGCTGCAACGCCTGTCACAAGCTTAACGGTTGCACTGCAGCGCCGGTCCGGGTCAGGGAACGGGTGACCTGGCGCTGCAGCACCAGGTTTGAGTTTTAGAAAACTGCTAACGAGGCACCGCAGCGCCAAATGCTAGTTCACTAGCGACGCAGCAGCGCCACTTTCCAGAAATTTAAAAAATATTTTGTTTTATTTTTTAATTAAGATAAAAGGTTTATTTTAATTAAAATTAAAATTATATATTTTTCTGTAATTTTAGATTAATAAAGGAGTTTATTAGATTTGGAATTGGATTAAAATAAAGGTGTTTATTTTAATTAGAATTGGATTTCATGCTAACTAATTAGAGTTGGAATTGGATTCCATGATAACTAATTAGAGTTGAAATTGAATTTTGAAACTAACTAGGTTTGCCCATTAAATCGATATCAATGTATATATTAAATATTTTATTTATTGATGCATATAGTGATATGTATGATAATAAATGGGGTTGATTATAAACGTTTGACTAGTGTGATTGGATTTTATTTTAGTTGAATGCTTGAATGTATGGGTTTTATTAAATGGGGTCTGCGTATCTCGTCTTCTCTAATTTTTCTTGATATAAATTCTATCTCCCTTCTATGTACTTTCCCTTGACTGTTGATCAGGGTTTCTATTTAATGTAAATAGTTAATGTAATAAGATTAGTTAGAATTATCTTGAAGAATTGGAGACAAAGGAGCAAGGAGCGCATGAAGACCCGTTTGTAATAGAGCCCGGGATTTAAATATAATAATTATATTTAAATTTAATTCTTGCACTCTTAGGTTTGACCTTTTGATTCACTTGATGGCTCGAGTGAACCAAATTAGAATTAAAGTCCATAATAAATCCAGGTAGAATATTGTATTCTATATGCTTATACTATATATATATATATATATATATATTATGCAACATGCTTCGCATGTCAATTAATATGTCGCGTATTTTATATATATATATGTGCATGCACGCTTAACAAGATGAGACAATTAATAACAAACCCCTCAAAGAATTTATACTAAGTCCTAAGAGTTCAAAGACATTTGGGATATCGAACGTCGCCTTCTAGTATGATAAATTTAATAAAGTATGAAATATTTAATGTGAGTTTGTTGTGTCACCACAAAGAAAGTATTAAATATTTAAGATGTTGATGTGACGAACGAGAATTTTATAACTTAATTTAAATATTTATTGAATTAAATAAATATTTTTGATAATTTATTTATTGAGTTATCGATGTTTTAATTATTGAGTTAAATAATTATTTGAGAGAATTGTGGTAGATTAATTTAATTATACGTGTTACATTGATTAAATTAATGTGGAGAATTTTTATAGTTCAAGTATGTATTTAATTGAGTTTATTCGATTAAATAAATTATTTAATAAGCATAATGTTATTCTAATTAATTTAATAATTAATTAGAGATTCAATGATTTGAAATAATTAATAAATGAGAATTTTAATTATGTGATTATGTGATTTAATGTGGATTGTCATATTTTATTTAATTAAATTTAAATAAGATTGTTTGATTAATTAGAAGTGCGACATTAAACTATATAATAAGCATTTAATTAAATTAAAGGGAAAAAGAGTTACTAAAGGGACAACCAAACATGGCCTTAAGTTAGTGGAGCAGTTAATCAATTGGTGGAGATTAATTGACAACCACTAACTATTAGTTATATATATATAATATATATCATATACGTTTATTTTATCAGTTAAATTATATATACGTGAAAGCTATAACAGTTAAGACATATATCTATTTCATATCATACTTTATCAAAGAGAATAGTTGAGAGAAAGTTGAGAGAAAAGATTAAGCTTGAAGGAGAATTGAAGAAGTAAGGAAGTCTATATCATCATCTAAACAAACAAGCAAGGGTAATTCCCTCATCTTAAGTTTTCAAATTACGTTTTCAAAGTTTTTCCATTAAAGTGTATTTTAAAGTTCTCTTTAAAAACCTATTTTGTGATCAATGCATGAATTGATGATATATGTGTATATACATGTTAATATATGATCATAACATGTTTTCTATCATCTATGTATGTTTTCAAACAATCAATTTTATGTAATTATGCCTTAATTGGATTTTCATGATTTACAGAGTATGAAAAGTACGAAGAACTCGTACATGGCCCTTATGTACAAAATATCATACTCTAATTGTTTAATTAACTTTAAATTAATAGTTGATTATGATTATACATGTTTAAATAAACAAAATAAAATTAAAACGGACGAATTCGGAGTTATAACGAATCTGTAATGTTGAATTTCAAGATTTCTCTCGAAACTTTTCAAAATACCAAGAACAGTGAATTTAAGTGTTTTAATTCGAGTGATTATATGATCTAAAGTGTTAAAAGCATGCTAGATTCATTGTTTGATGTTCCTATGAAGTTTATACTACATGGGTAACATAAATAAATCGCCGTGTGAGTTTAATTTGGAATTATTTGGCTTTTTCTGAAATTTTTCGCAAATTGCGACTGGACCAGCATAGGCACATCCGCCCCCCGCAGACTTTTAGCCTAGAAATATCTGCCCCCGCGGACATTCTTGCTGTCCAAAAACTTTTGATGTGTTTTAAGCCCTAACATGAGGAACTAACTAAATTTAATGAATCGGATGACATGTTAAGTATATAAAACAATAATATAACATATTGTTGACATGCATAAGATAATTTGAAGCCTCATATTAACAAGTTATGTGTGAATTTGGACATTATTGTCGTAAGGTTGATTATGGTCATTTAAGAGTCATATTATGTGGTATGCATGTTGTGGTTCAGATTCACGTTATGTGGTTAATTAACAAGTTAAGACTTGTGAACCAAGTTGTTAAGTTGAACTTAAGTGAGAAGTTCGACGGTTAAGCATAATGATTATGAAACTAATCGATATCATATACATAATGTAATGTGTAGGACGTTGAGGAATTGAATTGTAATTATATTGGTAGCTTGCGCACGAGGCAAGTTTTCCTAACTATACTCTTTAAATTGAGCAAGTGTTCTATTCCTAACTTTACTTTTATTGAGCAAGTATTCTAAACTCAAATCAGTTATTAAAAAAGCTTTCTATTCTCGAACTATTATCATGATGCAAGTTCTTATTCTTGTTCACTCAAGTTAAGTTTCATATGTGATATTATAAGTTCTTTAAAATAGTACTTCAGTTATACAATACTTATTCGATTGTATACTCTTGAGATTTATTATTCGATTTGAATATCAATTATTGTTGAACCTTGTAAGACTAGCGAACCCTTATTGATTCGACTAGTCCTTAGTTGATGAACGTTTTAAATTCTAGAACTATTATTGAGCTTATCTAAACCAAACTTCCTTTGGTGCGGACTCTGATGTCAAACTGAGATGAACAACCTTGTTATAGGGGATTATTTACGCTTTAGCGTTGAGATATTGTGCACAATATGATACTAAGGGCTGATCCCCCTAAGTACGAGTAGCAGAATCCATATAATCTAATGATTGTTAAAGGTTTAAAGTAGAAATACTTGACAACCTAGAACATAGTTCATGGCCTTATGACCTTCAGATGTACATTTGATTCTTGTTGTTCATTCTTGATTCAAAAGCCGAGCTTTCTTTATTCAGAACCCTTTGATTTATTCGTATGTTATTATTACTGTCATATTGTTATACTTGTGGGCAATCGTGCTCACTCTTGCATAATAACATTGCAGTTAAGAACGAAAGGTCCGACGAGCCTTCCACTAGCAAAGGCAAGGGCAAAGTCAACAAGTGATGAAGACTTGTTGTTTATTTGATAATATTTGTCTAAGACTTATGTTGTGATGTTTAAGACTTATTTAATTGTTTACGTTTTCGCATTTGACATGGGATTTAATTATGTATTTATTATTCAGATGTTGTAACCCCATAAGGGGAGATGATGGAGATGTTTTTATCTATTTCATAGTTTGCATTTATTATGGGTAGATAGATATATAATATTTGTATAGTGAACACCAAATCCCGTGAAAATTGAAGTACCCGAATTTGGGGGTGTCGTAGGTTGGTATCAGAGCTGTAGGTTATGAACCCTAGGTGGGGGAAAACCTTAGGGTAGTAGCGTTCGATAACATAGTAATGATAACTCTTATCGAGTTCTAAGAAAGATAATAAATTACCCTATGTGTTATGTGTTTATATTTATGTACTTGCGCGAGTACCGATTAGCTTCACTTAATAACTAAAGACTTAAAATCTTGATTGTCAGGATGTCGGATGTTGGAGGAACCAGTCAGCCTAGGGAGGTTGTACCCCGAGTGGCTATTGAGGAGGAGCCCTAGTGACGCCCCCAAATTCGGGTCCTCAGAACCTTAGATCTGGTACGTTACGGTACTACATCTTCATACATATTCTATAAACTAATATGGAATATATAAACTTAAATTGTTTATTTCACATGATTCTATAACATTTCCCATGGTCTGTTAATCTTAACTAAATACGTACCTTAAGTAATTAAAAAGGCTTGTAACATTACTTGCATATGATAACTAAATAGTTATGACTGCGTAATAATCTATTCTTTGGAATTTGCCTTTGTCTCTGTCTTTCGTCGAGCCTTCGTATAAATTTGAATTTTTTTATCATGATATAGCAAGGGTGAGCAACTAATTTTCCCAGCAAGTTTAAATACAATGAAGATATATTATGATTGAAAGAAAGAATAAGTTTTTGAATTTTCAATAATATAATAATTGTGAAAAAGCATGAATCAAAATGTCAATAATTGAATGACTGAATTAATAATGTTTAATGTCAACAAGGACCATGAACAACTTTAACTGAACCTTATGGTAATGAAGGTGATTAGCCCTTTTATACCTAATGACCATATGCAACATGCACTAAGTGCGAATCAATAATCAGTATAGATATGAATAATCAACAATAATTATTCACGAACATGCTTTAAAAATATAACTCAAGTTTGAGTTAATGAAAACTTGCATGTACCGTCGATTACTGCTACGCAATCTAATTTAATCTCTTTATTGTAAAGACCTATCAGTTATAAGATTAATCTTTCAATTAGCATAACATGCTTTATCTCATAATACTATTACTTTATATGTAAACTATCTAACATTTAGACACATAGTCAAATATTAGATAACCTTTACACCATACTTATTTACAAGTCTAAACCTAGCACACATCGAGTCTTTAATAGTATTCAATATAGTATACTGAGTGATTTTCCACAAATGACTAACAAATTAGTTTTCATCTCGTCTACACTGTTTCACAGCGAGTTAGATCGGTTACTAATTCGTATATACCTCTGCTCCTTGAAAAAAATCATTTAGCCCAGCTACTATACATCAACTATTAAAGAGTACGGCTGCACTACCTTAGACTTAACACTTACTCGTTCATTTATAAGTTCTTATTATAACTCGTTAAACTATTTATGAATTCAGGAGACTGAATATATATCATTTCAGTAAGCTGAAACCAAATTGTCTTCCCTTCCTAACCTTTTCAGTTTCCATTTCAGCAAGCTGAAACCAAACTGTTCCCTTCCTAACATTTTCAGTTTCCATTTCAGCACCCTGAATTATTCATTTCAGGAAGCTGAAATACCCTTTTCACTAAAATACCAAAATAGCTTATTATTTTTCTATCATTTGGCCACACATATATACATATATTTCATACACAAAAAGTATTTTTCTGAAATTTTTCAACTCACTTAAGTATTTTTCAAAAATCAGTTTCTAGTTCGAACCTTAAGAAATTAGCTACATCACGCTTAACTCTAGAAATTTCCAACTCTTGGCGGGATCTTACACTTATTAATGTGAGCTTACATTTTAAATTTCGTGGCCATCGGAGTTATAGAACTCCGGTTATAGTGATTTTCGTTGAAAAAACCCAAATATTGAATTGAGCATAGGTCAATTTAAGTCAGAATGATCTCATTTTTGGACATGAGCTACTTTATCTCATATATTTTCATGTCCCAAAATATTGGAATTTATTATATTAATTAAGTTGCCGAAACCTGCCCTTGGAAATTAATGGCAGCCTACTATTTGTTATTTTTTAGTTTTTGCGTCCTTTGCTAAAAACAGTCCACACAGAAATTTACAAGGAATTTTTCAGTGATTCCACTTGAATATGTTAGAAGACTCATAGATATAACTCCAAAAATTAACCACACTCAGAAATTCAAAATACAATGAGAGAGATGGTCGTTTGAATTTCATACTACGTTTTCACAAAAATCTGATTTTCAATTCTTAGTGATTTTTAAGAAAACTTCCTAGATCTCTTGATTAATAGAACTTTACCCCTCCTAAATCATCATAATACTAATACATTATATATTCATGGATCTATCATGATCCATGATCTATTTCACCAAAAATCACCAAACATAAGATTAAACACAACCAAGACTAAAAAAAATTAAGTTTTCTACATTTTGAACCACCTAGTTTCCATTTTCTAGTTTAGATCCAACTTTTGATCCATAAAAGGGTTTGATCTAAATATAAAACACTTATAAACATATGGATCTAAGATTTTTAACCTCAAGATCAAAGCATCATACTATCAAAAATCAAATCAAAACAAAAAGGAAATTAGACTACATAAATAGAAATTTTGTTATACCTTAGCTTTTCCTTTTTCTCCTTCTTCTTCTTAAACCTTGATTAGGAACTAGAAAACTACAAAAACTCTCCCTCTATTTCTTCAATAATGGTTGAAATCCCTAGGCTCTCTCCCTTTCTCTCTTGCTTTATTTGTTTGCTAAGTTAAGAGATAAATAAGATGAAAGAGAAAATGAAATGAATATACTTTTGTGGCTTTAGTAAAAAGTGAAGAGATATAATGTATATCTCTTATCATTATCTCCATATCTCTTATTCCCTCTCTCGCTCTCTCTCATTTTGATGTAAGTTGTTTCTTGCAAGAATGGTCAAAAGTGTTGGTTCCATCCAAGGTTTGACACCTAAGTAAAGTGGTTCACCTACTAAAGTGGTGCAATCATTACATTCCTCCCCCCTTATTCCTTCCTTGTGCAAATTTCGGCCATGATGGCCTTATTTGGCCTATTTTGTTTTCTTTTTAAGGCCCAATTAGCTTACTTAATGGTCCAAAAGGTCCCCTCTCTATTGGGCTAAAAGTTTGGCCACTCTTTTAACTCTTTGGGCTTGCAATTTAACATAATTCCATACCTTTTAATTTTTATCCTCTCCTAATCATTTAGTTAGAGTTTCATTACACATATTTGTAAGTTAATTCCTAACTCATATATTTTTAATTTCATAACCCAATTAGACTTGCTTTACTTAGGTTATAAAATTAATTAATTGAGATGTATAAAATAAATCTCTTAGGTTAGTATATATTTTTAAATACTATCATTCTCTTATATTATAACGCATTAGGTTTTTAATTACCATACCTAATATATGTATTATGTCACATAACTTTATTCTTAATTCTCTTTATATACAAAATAAATGTATACACATTATATAATGTATATTTATTTAATCACATAGATAATTCACATAAGTCAAAACATATTTTACTAGTGTATTAACTTAATAGCCGTAATTGGCTTAATGAGTTATGACCACTCACATATTCATACAAGATAACATAATAGGTTGAGACATATTTCATAAATCTCTACATTTTTAATTTCCTTAATAAAATTTCTTACACCATTTAGTTCATATCAAATTTATAGGTATCGTAGTACCTTATCCTTAATATTCTTTCAAGTACATATAAATTCATTTCTAGGGTTTTGAAATTTTTGTAACCCATATTTCTCTATTCTCCTTTAATTAGTAAACCATATAGGTTCTACTTGAAATTTTTAAATAAATCCTTAAATTCTCATCTAGGTTTTATTCTTTTAACCTTTATTTTAATCATTCAAGATCTTATAAAATTTTGAATTGTTACATTCACCATTTCTTCTAAGAATTTCGTTCTCGAAATTACAACCTACTATTCCCTACTACTTTTATTCACCAAAACTAGGTTTTCAACTTAACTTTTATCTGATTTCATTCTCATTTAATGAGTACATACGGCTTCCTTTTATGAGGAACTATTCTATCATCACATTCTACCCAGGATTCTGTCTAAGGAGTAAAAAAAACTTTTTATATAATAATGAGTGGCCATATAGACCATGAACTTTCATTTTTCAATTTCAAAAAAATTTCAACAGAAATTCATCTGTAAATCGACATACTTATCAGCATGGTGGGTGATCAGCCCTTTATACCCTGCATTGATCAGATGCTACATGCTGGAACGACATTCGCGTTCATCATAACCACCTTTGGCGCATAAATATTTCCCAATTTATGGATGTTCATACTCAGTATGGAGTCCAAATCAAAATAATATGGTTTGAGATAAATTCTCAAAGAGATACTTGAATTTTTCATAAACATTTGTCTAGCTGAATCAAATAGCTTAGACATATACTAATAATTTGAATATCAATCGAAAATGTGTCTGGCCTAATTCAATTGGCACTTGACTTTTCTTTAAAATTCTGAAAATTATTTTATGACGTAATGATACCGCACTGTATTTATAGTCCATTTGAGGATTCCGTCATTTTTATGACTTCTTTATACTACATCATATCATAGTGGTTGAAGATCCTTAGATCATATCTAGCACTAGGTAATTCTGAATTGATAACTCCATTATTTTTATCATCTCTGCACCAGGTTCCATGATGCATCGATGATATATAAAATACATTTTGATATCTTAAATAATTTTTGTCTAGCCAAAATAATTAGCGTAGACTCTTCTTTAAACAGTTCAAAACCATTAAAAAATCATTTTTGGTGTTATCATGCCGCAACAAGTAACGATGTGTTAGTGGTTCGAAGTCCACTTCTACACAATTGTAATAATGTGTTGCTGATAATAAAAATTCATTTATATTTTTAAAGGCACATCAGTGCGAATTTAGCTTGATGTCAAAAAATTAAAGTCTAGCATAGCTAGAAGATTTGAAATACATATGCTTTTACAATCAATTCCAATTCCTCTAATGATCAATTGCTTAATAATTCTATCTATTATATCACCATTAAAACTTACTATACTAAAAATCCTAAAATTCTTCATCTACATTTTTTCTATACCCCAGTATAGTTCATCAAACATACCACACGTTATGAGTTCAGAAACTTACCACAATAATATGAGTTTAGGAACTTATCCTAGAAATACGTAGTTCAAGAACCAATCAGGAACTATCCATATGCTTAGGGGTTCAAAAATATACCATACGATTATGAGTCACAAACTTACCATACATATGAGTTTTAAGAACTCGCACCTAATCTTATATTCTCTACCTATTCGTTATACACATGAGAAAAGAATCACATTCTCAACATACATATAGTGAATAGCGCAACACCAACATTTCAATGATTATCAATGTGATAAACTAAGTAGTCGTTAGACCAAGCACAAAATCGCTGCCCATACAAAGGTTTGTACAACTCAGCTATCACATGAGTCCTCAATCGAAATTCCACATAATCTTAGTCTCCTCTTTTCTCAATACGAATTTCATTTAATCCGTATATCATCATTTTTAACTCTTTTGAGTTTAACTGGTACTATTTTATAGTACCATATTCATATAGCAATTCTACTATAAAGTTTTTCAATCAATCGATTGATCATCTGTCCTCCTATGACTTCATCAGATCACGTTGTGACCTTTTCTTATAATCGTGTTATATTATGATTCTTTTCTATCTTAGGATCGTTTTGTTTTACGATCTTCTTATCTTTTCCTTTAATCATATTATATGATTTTATTTAAGCTTTTCATTTTCATTACTAGAGTCAGGTAACTCCCGATTCTAATCTTATAATTCTTCAAGATTCTCCTTTGAATCTTATTTATCTTCTTCTTTATTAATAATAAATTTACCAAATTCATCTCTTAGCATTTAAACTATATTTGAGTTTATTGCTTATCCTCATCTCAGCGGTTATAGCCTAAGGTAACCCTACCTAAGGTTTATAACCTATAACTTTGATACCAACCTATGACGCCCCCAAATCCGGGTCCCAGAACCTCAGATCTGGTACGTTACGGTACTACATCTTCATACATATTCTATAAACTAATGCGGAATATATAAACATAAATTATTTATTTCACATGACTCTATAACATTTCCCAAGGTCTGTTAACCTTAACTGAATACATACCTTAAGTAATTAAAAAGGCTTGCAACATTACTTGCATATGATAACTAAATAGTTATGACTGCGTAATAATCTATTCTTTGGAATTTGCCTTTGTCTCTGTCTTTCGTCGAGCCTTCGTCTAAATCTGAAATTTGTTATCATGATATAGCAAGGGTGAGCAACTAATTTTTCCAGCAAGTTTAAATATAATGAAGATATATCATGATTGAAAGAAAGAATAAGCTTTCAAATTTTCAACAATATAATAATTGTGAAAGCGCATTAATCAAAATATTAATAATTGAATGACTGAATCAATAATGTTTAATGTCAACAAGGACCATGAACAACTTTAACTGAACCTTATGGTAATGAAGGTGATCAACCTTTTATACCTGATGAACATATGCAACATGCACTAAGTGCGAATTAATAATCAGTATAGATGTGAATAATCAACAATAATTATTCACGAAGATTCTTTAAAAATATAACTCAAGTTTGAGTTAAAGAAAACTTGCCTGTATCGTCGATTACTGCTACGCAATCTAATTTAATCTCTTTATTGTAAAGACCTATCAGTTATATGATTGATCTTTCAATTAGCATAACATACATTATCTCATAATACTATTACTTTATAAGTAAACTATCTAACATTTAAACACATAGTCAAATATTAGATAACCTTAACACCATACTTATTTACAAGTCTAAACCTAGTACACATCGAGTCTTTAATAGTATTCACTATAGTATACCGAGTGGTTTCCCACAAACAACCAACAAATTAGTTTCTGTCCCGTCTATACTATTTTCACAGTGAGTTAGATAGGTTACTAATTCGTATATACATCCGCTCCCTGAAGGAATCGTTTAGCCTAGCTACTATACATCAACCATTAAAGAGTACGACTGCACTACCTTAGACTTAACACTTACTCGTTCATTTATAAGTTCTTATTATAACTCGGTAAACTATTTATGAATTCAGGAGACCGAATTTATCATTTCAGTAAGCTGAAACCAAATTGTCTTCCCTTCCTAATCTTTTCAGTTTCCATTTTAGCAAGCTAAAATCAAACTGTCTTTCCATCCTAACATTTTCAGTTTTCTTTTCAGCACCCTAAATTGTTCATTTCAGGAAGCTAAATACATTTTTCACGAAAATACCAAATAAGCTTATTATTTTACTATCCTTTGGCCACACATATAAATATATTCCATACACAAAAAGTATTTTTCTGAAAATTTTCAACTCCCTTAAGTATTTTTGAAAAATCCGTTTCTAGTTTGAACTTTAAAAAATTAGCTACATCACGCTTAACTTCAGAAATTCCCAACTCTTGGCAGGATCTTACACGTATTAACTTGAGCTTACAATTTAAATTTCGTGGCCATCGGAGTTATAGAACTCCGGTTATAGCGATTTTCGTCGGAAAAATCCAAATATTGAAATGGCCATAACTTGGTCAATTTAAGTCGGAATGAGCTCATTTTTGGATAAAAGCTACTTTATCTCATATATTTTCATGTCCCAAAATATTGAAATTTATTACATTAAATAAGTTTCCGAAACCGCCCTTGGGAATTAGTGGCAGCCTACTATTTGTCATTTTTCAGTTTTGGCATCCCTTGCTAAAAATAGTCCACAAATAAATCTACAAGGACTTTTTCAGTGATTCCACTTGGAAATGTTAGAAGACTCATAGATCTAACTCTAAAAATTAACCACACTCAAAAATTCAAAATACAATGAGAGATATGGTCGTTTGAATTTCATACTACGTTTTCATAAAAATCTAATTATCAATCCTTAATGATTTTTAAGAAAACTTTCTAGATCTCTTGATTAATTAAACATTACCCCTCCTAAATCATCATAATATATACCAATACATCATATATTCATGGATCTATCATGATCCATGATCTATTTCACAAAAATCACCAAACATAAGATTAAACACAACCAAGGCTAAGAAAAATTAAGTTTTCTTCATTTTGAACCACCTAGTTTTCATTTCTTAGTTTAGATCCAACTTTTGACCCACAAAAAGGTTAGATCTAAACATGAAACACTTATAAATATATGGATCTAAGATTTTTAACCTCAAGATCAAAACATCATATTATCAAAAATCAAATCAAAACAAAAAGGAAATTAGATTACATAAATAGAAATTTTGTTATACCTTAGCTTTTCCTTTTTCTCCTTCTTTTTCCTAAACCTTGATTAGGAACTAGAAAACTATAAAAACTCTCCCTCTCTTTCTTCTATAATGGCTGAAATCCCTAGGCTCTCTCTCTCTCTCTTGCTTTCTTTGTTTGCTAAGTTCAGAGAGAAATAAGATGAAAGAGAAAATGAAATGAATATACTTTTGTGGCTTTATTAAAAAGTGAGGAGATATAATGTATGTCTCTTATCTTTATCTCCATATCTCTTATTCCCTCTCTCTCTCATCATGATGTAAGTTGTTTGTTGCAAGAATGGTCAAAAGTGTTGGTTCCATCCAAGGTTTGACACCTAAGTAAAGTGGTTCACCTACTAAAGTGGTGCAAAAATTACATTCCACCCCCCTTATTCCTTCCTTATGCAAATTTCGGCCATGATGTCCTTATTTGGCCCATTTTATTTGTTTTAAGGCCTATTTAGCTTACTTAATGGTCCAAAATGTCCCCTCTCCATTGGGCTAAAAGTTGGGCCACTCATTTAATTCTTTGGGCTAGAAATTTTAATTCTTTGGGCTTGCAATTCAACATAGTTCCATACTTTTTAATTTTTATCCTCTCCTAATTATTTAGTTAGGGTTTAATTACATATATTTGTAAGTTAATTCCTTACTCATATATCTTTAATTGCATAACCTAATTAGACTTGCTTTACTTAGGTTATAAAATTTATTAATTGAGATGTATAAAATAAATCTCTTATGGTTAGTATATATTTTTAAATACTATCATTCTCTTATATTATAACTCATTAGGTTTTTAATTACCATACCTAGTATATGTATTAGGTCGCATAACTTTATTCTTAATTCTCTTTATATACAAAATAAATGTATACACATTATATAATGTATATTTATTTAATCACATACACAATTCGCATAAGTCAAAATATATTTTACTAGTGTATTAACTTAATAGCCGTAATTGGCTTAATGAGTTATGACCACTCACATAATCATACATGATAACTTAAAAGGTTGAGACATATTTCATAAATCTCTACATTTTTAATTTCCTTAATAAAATTTCTTAAACCATTTAGTTCACACCAAATTTATAGGTATCGTAGTACCTTATTCTTAATATTTTTTCAAGTACATATAAATTTATTTTTAGGGTTTTGAAATTTTTGTAACTCATATTTCTCTATTCTCCTTTAATTAGTAAACCATATAGGTTCTACTTGAAATTTTTAATTAAATCCTCAAATTCTCATCTAGGTTTTATTCTTTTAACCTTTATTTTAATCATTCAAGATCTTATAAATTTTCGGGTTGTCACAGCCCCGAGACATTCATACAGTCTGGGAGCAGTTGGTTTGTAGAGAGCCATCTCCTTTGATCATTGTTGTTGGTCGGGAGCATGCGCCAGTGTTTGAGGCAGCTGAGGAGGAGGATGAAGACCCTGATGAGTTCCCACCGAACTCTATCAGTGCTGAGATGTACGACGAGCTGTATGACCGTAACATAGAGTTACAGGATACTGTTCGTGAGCTTAAGGAGTAGGCAGTTACTCAACAGACTACCATCGAGCAGAAGGATGGTGAGGTTGAGACTTTGTATACACGTCTTGGAGACGTGGAGTGGGAGTTGGTACATGAGAAGGGCCAAGGTGAGCAAAAGTCAGAGGAGATAGAGAAGCTGAAGAATGATTTGTATGAGGAATCAGCGAAGCTTGCCACAGCAGAGGATGCTTGGATGAGGGCTTCACGACGCGCAGAGATTGATGAGGATAACGATTGGGCAAAGAAGGCTAAGATCGAGGAGACAGACTATACGTTTCAGACTACGATTGATAAGGCCCAAGATCGGGTTATGTGTTATCCAGTTCAGTTCGAGGATCTACCTTGGTATATGCTGGATCGCATTACGATGTTCCGCGTTATGGAGGAAGAGCGCAGCAAAGTTGTTCGACGCCTTAGTAGTCCATGATAGGAACAATATGATTATGTGAATATTTCATGTTAGTTAATAATGTAAATTCCGATGTGATTATAAACAAAGGAATATTTTGATGATTTAAATCCTGAAGATTCTTTATCTCGGGATAGTTGATGTAAATAGCAGTGATGCTATCTTTGTATGTGTAAAACTTTTGATTGAATAAAATATCAGAGTTTATTTGAGATGTTATGTGTTAAGTGTTACTTTAAAATGTTTAAGTTAAGTCTTAAATATTTAAAGGATTGAATAATGATCAAATAATCATATATCTTAACAGAAATATACCGCCGAGAAGATGCCCTAACCGTCAACCGACCCAAGAAGGGTCGACTAATAACGACGACGCCAATGCTAACGCCTACCCCATCCAGCAGTTGGTGAATCTTTTGACTGGAGCTCTAAACAACCAGCCGCAAGCTCCATCGAACACTTCTTTTAAGGACTTTAAGGCGGTGGGACCTCCAGAATTTAAGGGATCTATGAACCCGATAGAAGCACAAACTTGGGTTATGGAGATAGAGAAAGTTTTTGACGTCGCCAGAGCCAGTGAGGACCAGAAGACCGCCTATGTAACATTCATGCTGAAGTCAGAGGCCAGCTATTGGTGGCAGGCAAATAAAGTTCGGGGAGGACAGGGCATGATAACTTAGGAGAGATTTAAGGAAATGTTCTTCGAGATGTATTTCCCGACAAGCTCACAGAATCAGGTGGAGGTACAGTTTTTGGAGCTTAAGCAAGGTAATATGTCCGTACCAGATTACGCAGCAAGATTTAATGAGCTGGCTAGGTTTGCCATATACCAAGTACATACCGACCAGAGGAAGGCAAGGAGGTTTGAACAGGGACTGAAGCCCTAGATGTATATCAAGGTGTCGATATTCCAGCTGAACACCTTTACTAAAGTATTGGAGAAGTTTATCCTCGCTGAAGGTGGGTGCGATGCGATGACCAAATACAACCAGGAGCTAAAGAAAAAGAAGAGTGAAGGAGAAGGTAACAACAAGGCTAGTTGTGACAACCCGAAAATTTATAAGATCTTAAATGATTAAAATAAAGGTTAAAAGAATAAAACCTAGATGGGAATTTGAGAATTAATTAAAAATTTTAAGAAAAACCTATGTGGTTTACTATTTAAATGAGAATAAAGAAAAATATGGGTTACAAAATTTATAAACCCTAGAAATGAATCTATATGTACTTGAAGGAATATTAAGGATAAGGTACTACGATACCTATAAAGTTTGGTGACCTAATATATAAATTAGGTATTTGAATTAAGTAACCTCAAGGATTATCTTTATTTAATTGTCCTAGTATTTTAACTATATACTAGTGACCTAATTTAAAAGATTTATGAAATATGTCTCAAGCTATTAGATTATCTTGTATGATTATTGGTCATAACTTATTAAGCCAACTAGGGCTATTAAGTTAATACACTAGTGGAATATGTTTTGACTTATGTGAGTTATGTATGCAATTAAATAAATATACATTATATAATGTGTATACATTTATTTTATATATAAAGAGAATTAAGAATTAAGTTATGTAACCTAACACATATATTAGGTATGGTAATGAAATAGCCTAAGTGATTATAATATAAGAGAATGCTAGTATTTAAAAATATATACTAACCATAAGAGATTTATTTTATACATCTCAATTAATTAATTTTATAACCTAAGGAAAGCAAGTCTAATTGGGTTATAAAATTAAAGATACCTGAGTAAGGTTTTAAGTTACAAAGGAGGGGAATAGAAACCCTAACTAAATGATTAGGGTAAGATAAAGATTAAAAGTATTGAACTATGTGGAATTCATGGCCCAATGGATTAATTTGCAAGCCCAAGAGAAATTAGTTTAAGCCCAATCCTTTAGCCCGATAAGAGAGAAGACATTTTGGGCATTTAGTAAGCTAATTAAGGCATCGGGCCATAGCCCAAACAATTTGTTAGGAAGCCCAAAAAGAATTAAAAATAGCAAACCCAAAGGGTAAATATTTTTAAGAAAATATGTGAAATGACTAAATTATCCTTAAAATAATTTATGAAATGACCTAAATACTCTCTAATCCATGTGAACTTAAATCGACCAATCAGAGAAAAGATGATGCAAGCATGATGCAAGCATGACATCATCTTTAAAGAAACACAGATGATGCAAGCATAATGCAAGCATGACATCATCCTTAAAGAAACACAAAGATGATGTCATCATGATGTCACCGAGGGACTAAAGTGCAATTAACGAGGTACTAAAGTATAATTAACTTAGGTACCAAACTGTAATAAGTCGGGGGCAAACTATAAAAAGCCGATCTCTTAATGTGCAATTATCGAAACTATGTTTTCCTATAAATAGCAAGTCATTTCTCTTCATTTTTCAAAACCAAAAATAGAGTTAGAGAGAGAGAGAGAGAGAGAGGAGAATTTCGGATGATATATATATAGAGAGAGGAAAGTTTTTGGTGAGTTTCAAGATTGGAAAGAATTAGTTAAAGTTTCAACTTCAAGAGGTATTTCCTCTAATGGTTATTATTTTCATTCTTCTTTATATATTTAGTAAAAATACACTTTTACAAGCAGTTATAATGTCCAAATTATTTTAAGTATATAGTACAAAAGTCCTATTTACAAGCAGTTATAATGTCCAATTTATTTCTCTTATAAAGTAGAAAATATACTTTTATAAGCAGTTGCTATTTTCGATTTTCTTCAAGTATTTAGTAAGAATATTCATGTTATAAGCAGTTATAATGCTGAAATTATCTTAAATAGAATAGTCGAATATTTATTTTATAAAGCAGTTATAATGCTCAATTTATTTTAAATATAGTTGGTGAATATTCATTCTATAAGCAATTATAATGCTGAAATTATTTCATGTATAGTACAAGGAGTTTTATTTATAATTGGTTATATGATTTACTAGTTATAAATAAGAACTTATAAATAAAAGAATAAGTGTTAAATCTAAACTAGTACAATCGTACTCTTTAATGGTTGATGTATAGTAGTTGGGCTAAACGATTCCTTCAGGGAGTGGAAGTATATACGAATTAGCAACCGATCTCACTCGCTGTGAAAACAGTGTAGACGAGACGAAAACTAATTTGTTAGTTGTTTGTGGGAAACCACTCAGCATACTGTACTGAATACTGTTAGAGACTCGATGTGTGCTAGGTTTAGACTTATGAATACGTATGGTGTTAAGGTATTATCTAATATTTGACTATGTGTTTAAATGTTAGATAGTTTACTTATAAAGTAATAGTATTGTGAGATAAAATATGTTTTGCAAATTGAAAGATCAATCTTATTAATGATAGATCTTTGTATTAGAGATTAAATTAGATTGCGTAGCAGTAATCGAAGGTACAGGCCAGTTCCCTAACTCAAACTCGAGTTATTATTGAACAAGCATGGTAGTGGATAATTATTGTTGATTATTCCACATCTAAGATTATTATTGAATATTTGCATTTATTGCTAGTTCCCTAACTCAAAATAGAGTTATTATTAAACAAGCATGGTAGTGGATAATTATTGTTGATTATTCCACATCTAAGATTATTATTGAATATTCGCATTTATTGCAAGTTCTCTAACTCAAACTTGAGTTATATTTTTAAAGCATGTTCGTGAATAATTATTGTTGATTATTCACATCCCTACTGATTATTGATTCGCACTTAGTGCATGTTGCATATGTTTATCAGGTGTGAAAGGCTGATCACCGTCATTACCCTAAGGTTCAGTTAAAGTTGTTCATGGTCCTTGTTGACATTAAACATTATTGATTCAGTCATTCATTTATTGAAATTTTGATTTATGTTCTTACACAATTATTATTTTGTTGAAAATTCGAAAGCTTATTCTTTCTTTCAATCATGATATATCCTTGTTGTATTTAAACTTGTTGGGCAAAATAGTTGCTCACCCTTTCTATATTATGATAACAAATTTTAGATTAAGACGAAGGCTCGAAAAAAGACAGAGGCAAAGGCAAACTACACGAGTAGATTATTATGCATCTATAACTAGTAGTTATCCGATGTAAATCATATATGAGAACCTTTTAAGTTTTTAAAGGTATGTATTGAGTTAAGGTTAATAGACCTTGGGAAATGTTATAGAATCATGTGAAATAAACAATTTATGTTTATATATTCCGTATTAGTTAATAGAATATGTATGAAGATAAAGTACCGTAACGTACCATGTCCGAGGTTCTTGGGAACCGGATTTGGGGGCGTCACACTAGTGGTAGCAACATTGGAGGAAACAACAGTCAGAAGAGAAGGTGGAATGACAGCCCATCGACCGGAAGTCAGCAGGAAAACCAGAAGAAGAGGGTAGAAACATGTCCGACCTGCGGGAAGAACCACCTTGGAGTCTGTATGAAAGGAAAGGGGGTATGCTACAATTGTGGTCAGGAAGGCCACATAACACCTAATTGCCCTAACCCTAAGAAGGGCGCCTGCTTCACATGCTGATCGAAGGAACATCTGGTTAGGGATTGCTCCAAGAAGGTTACCTTAGGCTATAACCGCATAGATGAGGATAAAGAATAAACTCAAATAGAGTTTAAGTGCTAAGAAATGAATTTTGAAAATTCATTATTAAGTTAAGAAAATGATAAATAAGATTCAAAGAAGAATCTTGAAAAGTTATAAATCCATAGTTACTTAACTCTAGTAATAAAGATGAAAATCTTAAATAAAGTCATAATAATATGATTAAATGGAAAGATAAGAAGATCGTAAAATAAAACGATCATAAGATAGAAATGAATCGTAATATAACACGATTATAAGAAGAGATCACAACGTGATCTGATAAGGTCATAGGAGGATAGATGATCAATCGTTTGATTAAAAACTTTATGGCAGAATTGTTGTACGACTATTGTACTATGAAAACTCAGGAAAGAGTTGTAGATGATGGGATACGAATTAAATGAAATTCGTATTGAGTAAAGAGAATTTAGGATCATGTGAGATTTCAATTGAGGACTCATATGATATCTGAGTTGTATAAACCTTTGTATGGGCGGGGTTTGTGCTTGGTCTAACGACTACTTAGTTTATCACATTGATAATCATTGAAATATTGGTGTCGCGCTATTCGCTATATGTATGTTGAGAAGGTGATTCTTTTTTCATGTGTATAATGGATAGGTAGAGAATATAAATTAGGGGTGAGTTCTTAAAACTCATACTTATTGTAAGTTTGTGACTCATAATCGTATGATATGTTTTTGAACCCCTAAGCATATGGACAGTTCCTGATTGGTTCTTGAACTACGTATTGCTAGGATAAGTTTCTATCAATTGCATGGTTTGCATTTATTATGGGTAGATAGACAGATGATATTTGTACAGTGAACACCAAATCCCGTGGAATTGAAGTACCCGGATTTGGGGGTGTCACAGGTTGGTATTAGAGCTGTAGGTTATGAATCTTAGGTGGGGGAAAACCTTAGGATTGTATCCTTTGAGAACATAGTAATGATAACTCTTATCGAGTTCTAAGAAAGATAATAACTTACCTTATGTGCTATTTGTTAATACTTATGTACTCGAGTATCGATTAGAATCACGTAATAACTAAGACTTAAAATTTTATTTATCAGGATGACGGATGCTAGAGAACCTAGTCAGCTTAAGGACATTGTACCCCGAAAGGCTAGAGAGGAGGAGCCCCGATACATCCACACAGTCTGGGAGCAGTTAGTTCGACGAGAGCCATCTCCTTTGATCACCGTCGTGGGTCAAGAGCATATGCCGGTGTTTGACTCAGAGGAGGACTCTGAGGAAGACCGTGAGGAGGTTGAGATTCATATTAATGCAGCTGAGAAGGATGATGTAAACCCTAAAGAGTTTCCACCGAACTCTATCAATGCCGAGATGTACGACGAGCTGTATGACCGTAACATAGAGTTACGAGATGCTGTTCAGGAGCTGAGGGAGTTGACGGTTACTATATAGTCTACCATTGGCAGAAGGACGGTGAGATGGAGGCTCTTTACACACGTCTTGGAGATGTAGAGTGGGAGTTGGTCCACGAGAAGGGCCAAGGTGAAGAAAAGTCAGAGGAGATAGAGAAGCTGAAGAACGAATTGAAAGAGAAATCAGCAAAACTTGCCATAGCGGAGGAGGCCTGGGTAAGGATTCACGACGTGCAGATCTTGTAGAAGATAACTGTCGGGCAAAGAAGGCCAAGCTTGAGGAAATGCACTTTACGCTTCAGAATGCTATTAATGAGGCCCAGGATCGGGTTATGAGATATCCAGTTCAGTTCGAAGGTCTACCATGGTACATGCTAGATTTGCAGGACGAGGTCCCGTATTATGGAAGAAGAGTGTGACAAAGCTGTTCGTTGCCTTAGTAGGCAGTGATAGGAATATTTTGATTATGTGAAACCTATCTGGTAGTTAATAATGTAAATTCTGATGTGGTTATAAACAGAGGAATATTTTGATGCTTTAAATCCTGTAGATTCTTTATCTCGGGATAGTTGACGTAAATAGCAGTGATGCTATCGTTTTATGTTAAACTTTTGATTAAATAAATATATCAGAGTTATTTGAGATGATATGTGTTAAGTAATTATGTTAAAGTATTTAAGCTAAGTCTTAAATATTTAGAGAATTGAATAATGATCTAATAAGCGTATATCTTAAGAGAAATATGCCGCTGAGAAGAAGACCAAATCGTCGACCAGCCCAAGAAGGGTCAACAAACAATAATGACGCTAATGCCAATGCAAACCCTGTTCAACAGTTGGTAAATCTTCTAACGGGAGTCATGAACAATCAGCTTCAAGCTCCACTAAATACCTCATTTAAGGACTTCAAGGCGGTGGGACCGCCATAGTTTAAAGGATCCATGAACCCGATAGAAGATCAAACTTGGGTTATGGAGATGGAAAAGGTGTTTGACGTCGCCAAAGTCAGTGAGCACCAGAAGACCACCTACTCTACGTTCATGCTAAAATTAGAGGCCAGCTATTGGTGGCAGGAAAATAAGGTCCGTGGAGGAGAAGGTGTGATCATATGGGAGAGGTTTAAGGAGATGTTTTTCTAGATGTACTTCCCGACCAACTCGCATAAT
Organism: Panax stipuleanatus; assembly: GCA_020205555.1. NCBI lineage: Eukaryota > Viridiplantae > Streptophyta > Magnoliopsida > Apiales > Araliaceae > Panax > Panax stipuleanatus. The sequence continues at coordinate 90,409,124 of CM035116.1, forward strand.
CAGATGGAAGTTCAGTTCCTGAAACTCAAGCAAAGCAATATGTCCGTACCAGATTGCGCTGCAAGGTTCAATGAGTCGGCTATGTTTGCCACGTATCAAGTGCACACCGACAAGAGGTAGGCTAGGCGATTCGAGCAGGGCCTGAAGCCCTGGTTGTATAGAAAAGTGTCAATGTTTCAATTAAAAACTTTTGCTGGGGTGCTGGAAAACTCGCTGAAGGTGGAAGCGATGCGGTAACCAAGTATAACCAAGATCAAAAAAAGAAGAAGAGTGAAAGTGAAGGAAATAATAAAGCTAGTGGCAGCAACACGGGAGGGAGTAACAGTTAGAAGAGGAGGTGGACTGACAACTCATCAACTGGAAATCAGCAAGGAGGTCAGAAGAAGAGAATCGAAGCATGTCCGACTTACGGGAAAACTCATTTAGGGGTTTGTATGAAGGAAAAACGGGTGTGCTACAATTGTGGTCAGGAAGGCCACATAGCACCTAACTGTCCTAACCCAAAGAAGGGCGCCTGTTTCATTTGTAGCTCAAAGGACCATCTAGCTAAGGAATGTCCCAAGAAGGGATCTAGAGGGGCAGGATCAAAAGGAAACAGGGGAAACAGAAGTGAAAATACTCTAACTATCACGGGACCAACCGCAACTAACCGACCGATCGCCCGCCAGGACCTTCAACATGATAGTACAGGATGCTGTGCAGTCTCGCGATGTGGTGTCAAGTTACATTTCGATCAATAAAATTAATTCTTATGTATTATTTGATTCGGGTGCTACTTGTTCATTTATATCCGATGACTTTGCCAAGAACTTAGAATTGCCTATGGACCAGTTAGAATATCCCATGAACATAGAAATTACGAATAGAGAAGTGATCCCTGTTAAGTATGTACACAAGAATTGTAGGGTGGATATCAAGGGTAACGTTATGAACGTAGATCTTATCCCAATTAGACTTGGGGAATTTGATGTTATTATAGGAATGGATTGGCTATTCAATTATGGGGCTGTAATTGATTGCCAGAAGAAATGTATTAACCATATGATTCCGTCAAAGGTTGTGTTTTATGGCAGCAAGTCGCCTAGACAAGCGACTCGTTTAATGATGATGCAGGCCAGGAAGTTGTTAAGAAAAGGCTGTGTAGGATATTTAGCCTATATAGTCGATAGTCGTAAAGAGAACCCGAAATTGGGAGATATACCAGTCGTGAGGGACTTCATAGACGTGTTTTCGGATGATCTGCCAGGACTTTCGCCAGACAGAGAGGTTGAGTTTGTGATCAATTTGGGGCTAGGAACGGCTCCAATATCGAAGGCACTGTACCGGATGGCTCCGGTAGAGATGAAAGAATTGATAGTACAACTGCAAGAGCTACTGGACAAGAAGTACATACAACTGAGCGTATCGCCGTGGGGAACGCTGGTGTTATTTGTGAAGAAGAAGGATGGGACGATGCGGCTCTGCATCGATTACAGAGAATTGTATAAGGTAACGATTAAGAATAGATATCCATTACCGAGGATCGACGACTTGTTTGATCAATTGATGGGAACAAGATACTTTTCAAAGATAGACTTGAGGAGTGGTTATCATCAGCTGAAGGTGAAGCTAGAGGATGTTCCAAAAATAGCATTCAGGACTCGATATGGTCACTATAAATTTTTGGTCATGTCATTTGGTCTAAAGAATGCTCCTGCAGCATTTATGGGCCTAATGAATGGAGTGTTCAAGCCGTTTTTAGGACAAATTTATGGTGGTGTTTATCGATGACATTTTGGTATACTCGAAGACCAAGGAAGAACATGTAGAGCATTTGAAAGTAACACTAGAGGCGTTGAGAAGAGAGAAGTTGTACGCCAAATTTTCAAAATGTGAATTCTGGATTGAAATGGTACAATTTCTTGGACATGTGATTGATAAGAACGGAATTTCGGTAGATCCCTCTAAAGTCGAAGCTGTGATGAACTAGGATCAGCCGAAAATGCCGTTGGAAGTGAGATGTTTTCTTGGATTGGCGAGTTATTATAGAAGATTCATTCAGGACTTTTCCAAGATCGCAACTCCGCTGACGAATTTGACTAGGAAGTCGGTGAAATTCGTTTGGATGGAGAAGTGTGAGGAAAGCTTCCAAGAGCTTAAGAAAAGGTTGAGTTCAGCACCTGTGTTATCTCTTCTGGATGACACAGGAAATTTTATGGTTTATAGTGATGCGTCGCATAAAGGACTTGGTTGCGTGCTTATGCAAAACGACAGGGTCATTGCGTATGTGTCACGACAACTGAAGGACTATGAGAAGGGGTATCCGACCCATGACTTGGAGTTAGCTGCAGTGGTTTTTGCTTTGAAGATCTGGAGACACTATCTCTATAGGGAGAAGTGTGAAATATATACAGACCACAAGAGTTTGAAATATGTTTTTACACAGAAGAACTTGAATATGCTCCAGAGAAGGTGGCTGGAGTTAATTAAGGACTATAACTGCGAGATCTTATACCATCCGGGTAAGGCAAATGTGGTTGCCGACGCCTTAAGCAGAAAGGGTCGGGAGAAGTTAATGATGTTGACTGCTCAAAAGGAGATAATTTTAGTAATGGAGAAGCTGGAATTAGAAGTGAAATATCCGATGGAGATTGACGAGAAGCTGTTCCAGGTGCATGCTGATACAACTTTGCTGGATAAAGTTAAGGAAGCTCAACTTCAGGACGAAGAATGTGAGAAGGTGAAGAAGAAGATATCTAAAGGAATCGAGCCGAGATTCAAGATAGACAGTGAGGGACTACTAAGATTTGAGAGCAGAGTTTGGGTACCGTCAGTGTCAGATATTAAGGAGGACATTTTGAGCGAGGCTAATAGCTCACGGTATTCGATACACCCCGATAGTATCAAGATGTACCAGGATCTTCGACAATATTTTTGGTGGCCGAATTTAAAATGAGATGTTGTAGAGTGTGTAGCCAAGTGTTTGACATATCAAAAAGTGAAAGTAGAACATCAGAGGTCGAGTGGGTTGCTACAACCCCTGGAAATCCCAGAATGGAAATGGAAATACATTACGATGGATTTCGTGGTTGGCCTTCCGACGACTCAGAAAGGCTACGATGCATTATGGGTTATCGTTGACCAATTGACGAAATCCACCCACTTCCTTTCGATTAGAATCAGATTCAACTTAGACCAGTTGGCAAGGTTATATATGAAAAAGATTATTTTGAGGCACAGAGTTCCAGTGTCAATTATTTTCGACTGAGATCCGCGCTTGACATCGAACTTCTGGAAGCGACTACAGGAATGTATGGGGACACAGTTGAGAATGATTACGGTTTATCACCCTCAGACAGACGTGCAGAGTGAAAGAACGATCCAGACTTTGGAAGATATGTTGAGAGCGTGCATCATGGATTTCAAAGGAAATTGGGATGATCACCTACCGCTTGTTGAATTTGGTTACAATAATAGTTACCATGCTAGTATTGGCATGCCGCCTTACGAAGCGTTGCACGACAGAACGTGTAGAACTCCACTATACTGGGATGAAGTTGGCGAGAGACAATTGCTAGGTCCAGAACTGGTACAGCAGATGGCAGAGATAGTCAAAGTAACCCGAACAAGACTGGTAGCAACTCAAGATAGGCAGTAGAAATACGCCGATCCACACCGTAAAAATGTTGAGTTTAAATCGGGTAGCTATGTGTTTTTGAAAGTCTCTCACTGGAAGGGAAAGATCAGATTTAGAAAGAAGAGAAAATTGAGCCCGAAGTTTATTGGACCCTTTGAGGTACTGCGAAGGATTGGAGAAGTTGCATATGAGGCAGCCTTACCTCCGGCGCTCGAGAATGTCCACAACGTCTTCCATGTTTTAGTTTTATGACCCTACAAATCAGATTACAAGCACGTGATTGAATATGAACCCCTATATTTTGAGAAAGGCTTATCCTAAGAAGAAATTTCTGTTCAGATTGTTGACAGGAAAGAGCAAGTTCTCAGAAATATAGTTATACCTTCTGTTAAGGTAATTTGGAGGAACCACAACGCTGAAGAAGCTACGTGGGAACTCAAAGAGCATATGCAAAAGAATTACCCGTATTTATTTGCTTAATTTATGTGTAAGCGATTCTGGGGACAAAATCTTTGTAAGGGGGGAGAATGTAACGGGATTAATTTAATTGAACAGTGATTCTGGGGACAGAATCCTTTTAAGGGGGGAAAGATGTGACGAACGAGATTTTTGTAATTTAATTTGAATATTTATTGAATTAAATAAATATTTTTTCGATGATTTAATTATTGAATTAAATAATTAATTGATGAACTCGTGGTAGATTAATTTAATTATATGGGTTACAATAGTTAAATTAATGTGGAGAATTTTTATATTCAAGTATGTATTTAATTGAGCTTATTTGATTAAAGGAATTAATTAATAAGCATAATGTTATTCTAATTAATTTAATAATTAATTAGAGATTTAATGATGTGACATAAGTAATAAATGAGAATTTTAATTATGTGACTATGTGATTAAATGTGGAATTATTTTATTTTATTTTATTGATTTAAATAAGTTTATATGATTAATAGGTGTAACATTATTAAACTATATAATAAGAGTTTATTAAATTAAGTGGAAAGGAGGAATGAAGTAACTAGCCAAACAAGGCCTTAGTGGGGGCTGGAGCCAGTTAACCCATTATGGGATTAACTGACGACCCGTAACCCACGACTATTAACTATACGTAATATTATATACACACTATACATATATCTTATACATCAGTCTTTTATTTTCATATTTTAAACATCAGAGAACTTAGAGAGAAAGAATTGATTAGAGAAGAGTTGGAGAATTCAAGTTTGTATCACCTTCAAACAGAGAAAGCAAGGGTAAACCCTCATCTAAGTTTTATATTTTACATATTATGTTTTCTCCCAACCGAGTTCTCTAAAAATGGAATTTCATGAGTTATTGTTTATTATTTGATGTTAAATGTTTATTAGCATACATGACTCAATTGTATGTGAATTATATCTGTTTTAGAGTAATTAATCCATGAAAGCATGTCTAAATTAGAGTTTTGAAAAGTTACAGAGTTTTCATTTACGTATTTTTAAAATCCTCTGTTAAGAACTATTTTTGATAATTAACTTAAGATGTGATCTTATATATGTTAGTATATGTTAATAACCTGTTATATATCATGTATACATGAATTTACAGTGATCATACCATAGAATTTTGATTAAATTGGAATTTCATGGATTATAGAGTATAAATGTTGTATGAATAACCCATATGGGTAAATTAAATGCTTTAATCATATGTTTGTATTAAAATTGACACTTGATTATGATTATGTATGTTGAAACTAACAAAACCAAATTTAAACGGATGGATTCGGTGAATTGACGAATCTGTAACGTTAAAATTCATATTTTTCCTCAAAGTTTTACAAAATGTGAAAAACAGTGAAATTAAATGTTGTAACTTGTGTAATTACGTGATTTAAAGTGTTAGAATCATGCTAAAGGCATTGTGTGATGTTTCTGTGAAGTCTATACTTCATGGGTAGCATTTAAAATCATCGTGTTACTTTGATTTGGGATTTATTGGGCTGTTCTGTGTGTTCTTCGCGAACTGCAGAAACTGAGTCTGCATCGCAGCGCGGCCGCGCTGCTTCAAGGCACACTTAGAGCGCGCCCGCGCCGCTCTAAAGAGTAATTGGAGAGCGACCGCGTGCTACTTGCAGAATTTTAGAAATTTTCTAAGTGTTCAAGTTTTCAAAGATGTGTTTTAAAACCTAATGTAATGAACATGAAGGCATGCTAAGCGTATAATAAGATGTTAATAACTTATATTATATGAGTAATTAATAAGTTAATTACATGACTTAAATCGTTATTTGTAAAGTCTAATAACGTGTTCAAAGACCGGTGTGTGATTCGATAAGTATATCGAAATTATGATTATTTGATATTGTGAATGGATGGTTATGTAGGACTAATTAAAGGACTGTGAATTATAAATTATAGCTTGTGCAAGAGGCAAGTATCCTATCTCTAACTTATTATGGTTAAGCAAGTTTCTAAACCTTACTTTTACATTGAGCAAGTATTCTATTCCTAAATTATTATTGTTAAACAAGTTCCTTAAATTCTAAATTATTTATTGATAAAGTCTTAGACTTGTATTTTATATCCAGTAAGTTCTTGTTCTTAATTGTTCAAGTTCAAGATTTCATATTATGTTATAATTCTTTTAAAGCATGACTCCAGTTATACAATACTTATTCGATTGTATACCTCTTGAGAATTATTATTCGAATTGATTATCAGTTTATTGTTGAACCTTGTAAGACTAACTAACCCTTATTGATTCAACTAGTCCATAGTTGATGAGCGTTCTAAATCCTAAAACTATTATTGAGCTTATCCAAACCAAACTTCCTTTGGTGCGGACTCTGATGTCAAACTGAGATGAACAACCCTGTATAGGGGATTATTTATGCTTTAGCGTTGAGATACTGTACACAGTATGGTACTAAGGGCTGATCCCCTTAAGTACGAGAAGTAGAGTCCATAGTCTTATAACTGTTAAAGGTTTAAAGTATAAACACTTTACAACCTAGGACATAGTTCGAGGTCTTATGACCCTCAGATGTTCTTTTGATTCTTGTTATTCATTCTTGATTCAGAAGTCGAGTTTTCTTATTCAGAAGTCTTTGATTCACTCGCATGTTATTGTATTGTTATACTTATGGGCAATCGTGCTCACTCTTGCGTAATAATAACATTGCAGTTAAGAACGAAAGATCCGACGAGCCTTCCACTAGCAAAGGCAAGAGGAAAGTTAACAAGTGTTGAAGACTTGTTATTTAAATTAAGAATTCTTATTGTTAAGACTTGATGTTATTTAAGACTTATTTATTTGTTTATGTCCCGCACAGATGTTTAAGGTTAGTATGACCTGGGATTGTATTTATTATTCAGATGTTGTAACCCCATAAGGGGAATGTTGGTTTTATTTCTATCTATTGCATGGTTTGCATTTATTATGGGTAGATAGATAGATGATATTTGTACAGCGAACACCAAATCCCGTAGAATTGAAGTACCCGAATTTGGGGGTGTCACACCAAATCTGCTACAAGGAGTGTAGAGAATTTGGGGGCGTCACAATTTGGTATCAGAGCTATAGGTTAGAAACCTTAGGTGAGGACACCTTAGGCTATAACCTTAGAGGAATAAGAGTAGTAGAAAAGTTAGTGAATACATAAACGCAAAAAGAGTTTATAGGATATGAATTTAGGAAATCCATCGTAAAATAAGATAAAAACTAACTTAAAGAAAACTATTGTTTGCTATGTGTATACAATGTATATTAGGTGCTAGTCAAGTTAATATAGTTGATCAGAAATTAAGAATTTAAGGATATTCACATAAATGAGTGAGGATTTGGTCGTTTTGTTTGAGTTGGTATCTGAACAAGAATCAGTTGGGCTGATAGAGAATGATCCAGAGGGTAGAATATAAGAAGTGCCAACTGAAGTAGCTTATAAGATAGTGTTTGAAGTTGTAGAAGACAACCTATGATAGACTTAGAGAGTGCTCATTAAAAGCACCGGAGTGGAACTACATGAAGAGGGAGACTCATATCCCATTTAGGTTTATATTAAGCTAGAAGAGGGAACAACAGAAAAAGGAGAAATAGAAGAGCATGACGTGTATAGGAAGCTGGTTGAGAAGATGAGAGTTGAATGGCAATGTAAAACTCAGAGTAATGAGGGGAAAAGAAGTATGGAATAATAGTGACCTAGGAGGCTCATGAAATAAACAAAGGAAGATAGAATAACTGTGAAAAGATGCATGCAGATGTATGTAAGAAAGGCAAAAGGTATTGCTATAATGAAAAGACATGTTAAAGAAGTAGAAGTATACAAGATGAAGGTTGAGTATTAGGAATTTAGTAATATATATATATATATATATATATATATATATATATATATGATTACACATCTGTGTGTAGTATATATAAGTTCCAAACTTTGGTATAAGTTAAGAAAAAAATGATAGTAAACTCTAACTTCCTGACTGTAATAAAGGGATATGTAATGTATATAGCAACAGCTATAAGATGAACTGTAACTTATGAATTTATAAGTTTTCCCTATGTGTTTTTCAGAAAAGCTAGTGATAATAAATAAACACTAGTCAAGTGGGTGACGTACAAATCCTGTTCGTTTAACCGAATTATTTGTTGCACTTGTATTTATACTTAGTTATTTGTTATTATTAGATAAATCGCATCACACGGAAGATCACAAGAAGAAATTAATACGGAACAAATAGAGGCAAACCTAACCCAACAATTGGTAAATATGTTGCTAGGAGCTTTATAGGGGAGGCCAGAGAATCCACCACCAATCGAACCCAATACTCTAAGGATTACCTTAGACTTTAAGTTAACCGGACCACTTAAGTTTAAAGGGACTGGTAAACCAGAGAATGAAGCATTAAGGGAATGTCAAAAGAAGAGAAATAATAAAAGGAAAGGGGAGGCCATTTTTCCTAATAATTCTGGAAAAGGGGGCAATAAATTCAGCAACAAAGTCAACAAGGGAGGAAATAACAAAACTAGTCAGAGGATTGAAGGTTGTCATATTTGTGTAAAAAATCACAGAGGGGTATGTTATTTTAGTGGAACTAACTGTTTTACTTGTGGGGGAGATGGACATTACTCAAACTGGTGTCCACAAAAGAGGAATAGTAATAAGAATAGAATCACATGTTTCAACTATGGGGTGAAGGGACACATTGCTAAATTTTGTCCAAAACCCAGAAATCTAAACAAAGGGGAAAACCAAAACTTAAAACCACTAGTAGCCGGAGAGGTTGGTCAAAGTCGTCCGGAAGCATTAAAACCTTTAACGTGACGATGAGGGATGCTGTTGCACAAGGCAGGGTAACAGGTATTATCCCAAATTGATATTTTAAATATTCATGTGCTATTTGACTCTGGTACGAATTATTAGTTCACATCTATGAGTTTTTGTAAAAACATAAAAGGATGTCATAAATAAAAAAACTTTTCATAAAAAATAGTTTTCGTTAAAATAATATGAAAATTTTTGTATAATGATTAAATGATAAGAGTTTCAGTTAAGAGAGTTTAATGGAATTTAGGGATAAATTGGTTAATCATAAGTTAATGATTGACTGCAATTAGAAATGAACAAAAATGATAAAATATAAAAGTAGTGTGCAACGGGGGTTGTTCACTAAAAATAACTCTGGGGTATAACAGTTATCTAAAACAGAGATTTTTTTTAGAAAAGCTAGTATGGTCTATTGTTGAGGTGAAGGGTAAAGGTCATGTATTCTTAAAAGTGTTACTTTGGAAGTACAAATACGTTTTGACAAGAGAAGAAAATTGGGAACGCGATTTGTTGAACTATGTTAGTTAAGAAAGAGGAGTGGATGAGGTGGTAGCACTACTTCCTAAATTAAAATATATTTATAGTCTATCTCGTGTGACCGTAAAAACCTGATATATAAGAAAGATGTATCGTATATTGGAGTTCTTGCTCAGATAATTGATTGAAAGGAACAAGTGTTAATACGTGAAAAAATATCATCAGTTAGAGTGATCTGGAAGAATCATGATATAGAAAGACCTACATGGGAGCTGTGAGATGAAATGCGAGAATATTTCCTGTCGACGTTGGAAAATTTAAGAAGTCCGCGAGTTGGTTCGTAACCCGATTTTCCTCAAATCGATCTTCCAAAGTTCTCTCTACCCTTATTCTTTTTATTTTGGAAAAAGGTTTTGAAGGGTTTTTTAGGAAAGAGGCCAACATGTATTTATGTCGACGATTTGATTTGATTTAACAGAGTCGCCAGTTGGTAGATTTGAAAATGGTTGTACCAACTCAACCGAGTTTGATTTTGAAAAGAGGCCCAATTGCTGGACACTGTCTAAACTTGATCTTTTAAATCAGAGTTTTGAGTTCGGGGGCTTGGTTAAGTGTGGAAAAGGTGTTAGGCAACTCACGACTCCCGTGTAAACACGGTACCGCATCTTTTTAATATTTCCCTTTAAAAACTAGAATGCGTGAGTGAATGCTGTTTGAAAATTGGGCCTATTAATTTGATTAATTGAAAATAGTGCTTTGTTTCGTTGAACCTATATACGAAGGGTTTGAATTTTGATTTGAAAATCAGTCTTTGATTTGATTTGCAAAAGCATTTAATTTAATTTTCTTGAAAAGCTTTTCTTTTGATTTGAATTGAAAATAATGTGTTAAAAGCTGGTTTATCAAACCCTTACGCTACCATAGGAATTGAAGCCTTTTGATACTTCCAATTTATCTTTATAGCCTTAAGGCTGCATGTGAATGGTGATTTGTCGGGCTTCAAAGCATCTCAACCACAGAAATAGACAAGTGTCGGTCTCCTCATGGGTATGAAAACCATCGGAGGGACGCTGACACGACAATCCATATTTTTCATGATATTGAGACCTTAAATCCGGATAACAGTTTTAAGGTCTATGAATATACATTTTACAAAAAAACTGGCAGGGTACATCTGTAAATCGGAGTTTGTCCATCATGGGAATCTGATCCCGATCGATTTGATCGTTAATCCCACGATTCCTAGGCTCCCATATGAGTAGCCCAAACCTACACAGTTCAAATTTATACAAAAATAGATATATATTCTCACGTCGCAATGGAACTAAGGACTCATTAGTAAATCCTGGCTGCTCGTTGCCAAAGCGTCTCGTTCCCACTAGATATCGATCTAAGGGATGCGAGTTTGCTTTCAAGGCTGAAACTATAAACATAACTAGATTTAAAGAAATCTCAACCATTATAGCTTCAAGGTTCTGTCGGGACCTGTTTGAACCGTTGAAAGCTAGAATTGGCGAGATTTCTTTAAATCTAGTGCGCCCGCAAATATGTCAATATAGATTCATATACAAACGAATATTAAATGTAACAGTTGAATAAATTGAGTAAAGCAAGATATATATATATATATATATATATATATATGTATAAAAATTGTAAAAGGGCGATGAGTTTTCACTCGCAAGCCCGGACTTGAATTGAAATATATATATTTATAAAAATTGTATAAAAGCCACAGAATTAACCAGGCTGGACAGAAATGAAATATATATATATAAAAACAATAAAAAGGGCGATGGGTTTTCACGCCGGTGCCCGTACTGGAATTGAAATTGACATAAAAGTAGTTCACTAGTGACTGGGGAGAGCACCCAGTATGGCGAAGTGTGCAAAAGCAGTAACATGGCCACGAAGTAATCCAGGTCGGACTAAATATATATATATATATATATATATATATATTGACAGAAATATAAATTTGCAGAAAAGTAGTCAACCAGTGACTTGGAAGAGCACCCAGTATGGCGAAGTGCAAAAATAGTAAAAAGGGTGATGGATTTTCACGCCTATGCCCAGACTAAATTGAAATATATATATATATATATATATATATATATGTATATATATATTGACAGAAATGTAGTCAACCAAGACTGGTACGAAGACCAGTAAAGTCGCTTATATATGCGTAAATATATATAAAAGCGATAAACTACCTCAGATTTGACATCCGGGCTTGACAAAATTGAAATATTAGTACATAAACAGTTGAATATATACAAAAAAGGGCCAAACCTAAACTGGGAAGATAACCCAGTCTGGCGGAGTTGCCCAAAATGTGTGTGCTAGTGCATTGAAGCTGTTGGAGCTGACGGATCGTCAATCCGAGTTGTAGAAATGCAAAATTTTGAGTTTATGTACAGAAATGTATCAAATTTAGACGAAAACGGCCACAGAACTAAGTTCTGGACATATTTAAAAGATGAAACTTCATGTGCAAGTGAAAAACAGTGCAAAGTAGTAGTATTGACTTTCTGATCATAAAAATACTTATAATGGACTGCAATACGGGCTTTTTGCTGAATCGTAGGCTTTATACGTCTAAATCTACCAGTGGATTTTTGATATGTGGTAGTATATGGGTATATCTACGTGTTGGACTGAAAATATTTGGGTTTGGAAGAGGTGTAAAAGTCAGAAAATCAAACTGCCAGAGCTTCGCTGTGTTTCTGAATTATTGAAAATGAAGGGGGTGCACCTCTATTTATAGACTAGGGAGCCTTATCTCTACCTACTATTGTCACAAGTAGAGGTACGGCTCCACAAGGTGGGGCCCACATGCCTGGCTTTGTTGTCTCGAAGTACGTGCATGCAATGCGATGCGATGTTAGGTTCGCATCTTCATAACTTTTGATCGGAGCGTCCGTTTGAGGCGTGCTATAGTTTTTTGAAAAGCCCTAGCTGAAAGTGTCACAATGACATTGGTTTTAACCCTTTTTAATTCCCCAAAGGTTGGTTCATGACCGGGTCTTTGTTTCCCCGCAGTTTGTCCGTCGAGCCGTCTAGTGCTGTTTTCACCCGGGATCACCGTTGTGGTTCTTTCTGACTTTGTCGGCATCAATTCAGCTTTAATTTAATTGAATTGGCTGAGAGTTGGTAAAATGACCATTTTGCCCTTCTCGGGGTTGCCCTTCGTGCCGGCATGGCCTCTGGTTGACTTCCGGGAGCTGTTTCCAAAACTTGGATCCCATTTGAGTCCGGTTGTCCCTAGTGTTGCCTCTGTGGCTGACGTGGTCATTCTAGGTTTTCTTTTGGAAGTGTTGTGATGCTTCAGGTTTATGTCTGAAGTCAACCTGACTTCTTGGACTGATGTCGGGGCTGACCTGTACTTCCCGGGTTGCTGCCGGGGCTGATTTGTACCTCCCGGGTTAATGCCGGGACTGCGTTGTACCTTTCGGGTTACTATCAGGGCTGTGTTGACATCCTGATATGGTTGATCAATGTTGTGGTTGTCCCGATATCGGTGATCGAGTTTTAGCTGATGTCCTGATATTCAGATCGGGGATGATCTGACGGTTCAATTGACGATCGAAATTGGATGAACGGTCCGATTGATGATCGGAGCTGGATTGACTATTCAATTGACTATCGGAGCTGGATTAACTATCTGATTGATGATCGGAGCTGGATTGACGGTCCAATTGACGATTGGAGTTGTTTGGAGTACCGATATTGGTTATCAGATTTGACTAGAGCTGACCGACATTGGGGATCGGATTTAGGTTTACCGATATTGGGGATCAAATTTAGGCTGAAGGACCGGCATTCGTGGCCGAGTTTGTATTGGAGGCCCGGTATCAGGACCGGGGTTGAGTTGAAAAGACAGTTTTGCCCTCCTTTAGTGTTAGTAATAGGAAAATGAAATTTTGAGTGTCTACATATGCCCCTCTTTATTATGTTTATGTAATGTAATGAAATGAACAGGTTAAAGATTGCTAGACACTTGAAATATGACAAGATATTAATTATGAAAATCACAATGCAATGAATGTTAACATGTTTTTGGAAATTGCATATCACATCGCACCGCAAATCGTATCGCAAACTGCATCGCATCGCATCGCATCGCAAATCGGATAGTAAATCGCATCGCAAATCATAACGCATCGTAAATCGCATCGCATATCACATCACATCATAAATTGATTACCTTTATCGGTGCATGTGCTAGGGCTGATTTCAACGGTTGACTTTCATCAGTGTTGTTGATGTCTTTGCTGGTGTTGACTCCAACGATCCAATTTCCATTGGTGTTACTGATGCTTGTTTGATGAAGATAAATTGAAATGTTTCCCAGAATTCTGCTATGGATGACGTCATCAGTGATGGCCCTTGCTGTTATCTTGGTTTTAAGGCCAATGGTTTCCCCAATCTATCGATACTATCAGGGGGCAGATTTTCTCTTAGCTGATGCCATTGTACATTTCTAAAGGCTCCCCTGATGGGGATATATCTCTTTTGTCGAGTTACCTCAGTGGGTGCTCCTGATGCCTATCCTGATGATAACTTACATCCGTAGTTTGCAACAGTGCCTACCTAATGGTAGGGACAATGGTTGATCCTTGGACTGTCCCGATGCCTACTCGAACGGTAGTAGACTTTTTCATCGAGTTTGTGTGTTAAATGTGTATGCATTTTTGGTTCTATTGGGGATGTATGCCTAATGTTTTGATGGAGATATGCGCTGATGTAGCGCTTGTTGCACATATGCAGACCAGACATGATAAGATGATCTTAATAAATCCTAGGTTGATGCATATGCTTAATTAAATTGATGTAGAATAATACCTCACCCTTTCTGAGGTGATTAGGAGTTTCTTTTCAGGCATGGATCAGAGTTGGTCTGACAGCCCGATTGGAGATAAGGGTTGATATGATTTGATGTTTTTGATTTTTGGATTTTTTGGATTTTTAGATTTTTTGTTTAGTTTGACCGCACCAGAAATGGCTGCCTACGTACTCCCGGGTTAAGGGAGATCGGGTCATCCGTAGTTCCGGCTAGTGCCGGGATGATTTGATATTTTTGATTTTTTGGATTTTTGGATTTTTGGTTTAGTTTGACTGCACCAGAAATGGCTGCCTACGTACTCCCGGGTTGAGGGAGATCAGGACATCCGTAGTTTTGGCTTTCTAGTGAAAAACTGAACCTGATTTGATTTGTAGGACCTGGGTGCGGGCATGCATGTGTCTCAGACGTAATACCTTTTCACGGTGTCTGAATTGATAAGTTGAGGAAATTCGGTCCTATCCATCTCTTGCAGTTTGATAGCGCCCCCAGTCAACATTTCTTTGACAATGAAAGGGCCTTCCCAGTTTGGGGCAAATTTTCCTTTGGTTTCGTCCTAATTGGCCATGATTTTCTTTTGCACCAAGTCGTTTCCTTTGAATTGCCTAATTCAGACCTTCTTGTTATAGGATCTGGCAATCCTTTGCTGGCATAATTGTCCGTGGAAAATGGTCGTAGCTCTGTTTTCATATATCAGAGACAGCAAATGATATCGGTCTTGCAACCGTTGATCTTTATCTATTTGAGCGTCGATCAACACTCGCAAAGATTCCATCTCTACCTCTATGGGAAGGACTGCCTCCATACCATAGACCAATGAATAGGATGTAACCCTAGTAGAGGTGCGCATTGAAGTCATGTATGCTAACAGGGTTAAAGGCAGCAGGTCAGGCCAGTCCTTGTGATTGGTGGACATTTTTTGCATGATCTTTTTGATGTTTTTGTTGGCCGCTTCGACAGCGCCGTTCATCTTGGGCTGATAGATGACGGAATTAAGATGCTTGATGTGGAACTTACTGCACAGATCCATCATCATTTGATTGTTCAGGTTTTTTGCATTGTCTTATACGATCACCTCCGGTTGTCCATATCGACATAATATATTATTTCTGATGAAACTAATGATGACATCTTTTGTGACCTTGGGAAAAGAGGCTGCTTAAACCCATTTGGTGAAGTAATCGATCACGGTGAAGTTGAATCGATGACCGTTACTGGCTTTGGGTTCCACTGGACCTATTACGTCCATTCGCCACATAGAGAAAGGCCATGGTGAACTCATATTATGCAACTCATTTGGAGGAGCCTGAATGGCATTTCCATATATTTGGCATTGAAAGCATCTCTTGACGTAATCATTGCAATCATCTTTGAGCGAGATCCAGTAATGTCATGTTCTAATTATCTTCTTGGCCAGCAGATGGCCGCTCATGTGTGGACCACAGACTCCGCCATGGATTTCATCCATTAGTCTTTGGGCTTGCTCTTTGTCGAGGCATTTTAACAGGCCTATTCCAGCATCCCATTTATAAAGTGTGTCTCCGCTCAGATAGAACTTCATGGCCATTCTGAGAATCCGTTTCTGCTCTGATTGGCTTGCACCAGCGGGTGTGGATCCATCACGGAGATATTCCTTGATGTCTTGAAACCAAGGATGCTTGACAGGAGGTATTTCATCTGATACTTCTCCCATATAATTCCCATATGCCGGGGCTTTCTGAATTATAAATTGAATGTTGGGAAATCCACTCTTATCTGACATGCGGATTAATGAAGCCAACATTGCTAATGCATCAGCAAAGTCATTCAGACCCCGAGGAATGTGAACGAAGGTTATTGCTTCGAATTCCCAATATATTTTGAGGACTTGCCGATGGTGGGGCATCAAAGGCAGTTCTTTGGTGAGATACGTGTCGGTAGTCTGTCTGATGACTAGCTCGGCCGTGTTATTGGTGTTGCCAAATTGAAGTTTGGTAGCCATAGGATATTGATCACCTGTACCAGAGATGAGGACTGCCCCAGCTCCAGCACCTTCCATGTTTACCGCTCCGTCAAAATATATTTTCCATGGTTGGACTGTATTCTCTGACTGGAATTATTGAATTGTCAGGATCCCATTATCTGGGAAATATGTCTTCAGGGGCTTGAACCCTTCTGAAGGTGCTTCAGATAATTGTTCTGCAATGCTTTGACCCTTGATTGACTTCTGAGTCACGTAGACAATGTCGAACTACTGTAGGATCAACTGCCATTTGGACAGTCGGCAATTCAACATTGGTTTGTTGAATACATATTTGAGTGGATCCATGCGGGATATGAGGCAGGTCGTATGCCCATACAAATTTCGATCAGGGTGTATTTCTGCTCACCACTGCTGAATCTTTTACTGATGTAGTAGATGGCTCTTTTCTTGCTACTATTATCATTCTGTCCCAACATGCAGCCCATTGCATTGGCATTGGCGGACAGGTACATAAACAAAGGGACTCCCTCCCTTGGGGGTATCATAACAGGAGCTTCAGTCAGCTGTTTCTTGATGGCAAGGAAGGCTTGTTGACAATCCTCATTCCACGTGGTGGAGGAATTCTTCCTTAACAGCTTGAAGATGTGGTCACAGGTTGCGGTGAGCTGGGAAATGAATCTGCTTATGAAGTTGATCTTTCCCAGGAATCCACGTATCTCCTTCTCGGTACGAGGTACGGGCATTTCTATAATGGCTTTGATTTTGGCAGGGTCTAACTCAATGCCCCGATTACTCACCAGGAATCCTAACAGTTTGCCTGCTTTGACACCAAAAGTGCATTTGGCGGGATTTAGCTTGAGGTTGTACCTACATAACCTGTTGAACAGCTTCCTAAGATGGTCTATGTGATCATCCTCCATTCGGGATTTGATGATGATGTCGTCGACATAGACCTCTATTTCTTTGTGCATCATGTCATGAAAGAGAGCCATCATGGCTCACTGATACGTGGCTCCAGCATTGATGAGGCCGAAGGATAGTCGTTGGTAGCAAAAAGTTCCCCAGGGAGTGATAAAAGCTGTTTTCTCCCGGTCTTCTTCAGCAACCATGATTTAATGGTAACTATCAAAGCAATCCACGAAGGAATACATGCCATACTTCGCAGTGTTATCAATCAGGATGTGGATGAAAGGTACCGGGAAATTGTCCTTCAGACAGGCTTTGTTCAAATTCCGGTAATCCATGCAGACTCGTACCTTCCCTCCGGGTTTTGGAACGAGGACTATGTTTGATAGCCATTCGGGGTATGTTGATACCATGATGATTCCAGCTTTGAATTGCTTAACGATTTCTTCTTTGACTTTGAGACTCCACTCATATTTCAATCGCCTGAGGTTTTTTTTGGCTGGTTTGAACCCTTCTTTGATGGGCATTTGATGGATGAAAATGTTTGTGGATAGACCGATCATGTCTTCATGTGACCATGCAAACACATCCTGGCACTGTGTTAGAATTTTGATCAGGTCGACTTTTTAATTTGGTGTGAGGTCTGAGCCTATTTGGATTTCTTTGATGTTTTCAGAGGTTCCTATGTTGATGATGCAGGTTTGGTCGAGGTTTGGTTTGGGTTTATCTTCGACCCATTCCTTGATCTCCTCTGGCACCTCATAGTCATCTTCCTCCTCTTGATTGATATCCATCAAGTCGAAGCTCAATTCTACATCCAAGTTGGAGTCCTTTCGACAGGTTGGCATCTCATCAGCAGAGACACACACATCCAATGCTTGGGTCCTAAAAACAAAAATGCTTTCATTAACATATACAACTGCTTAAACATACATAGCATTCTGTAAAGCATGACAAAGTTGCTGCTATAGCTATGCAATCAAAAGTAAGCAATAAATGAAAGCATTATTAAGGCCAGATGTAATCTCTGCCCCTTTACCCTTTTTGACTTAGGCAAGGGATACTGCTCCAATTGTCCAGTGTCAGATTCTCATGAATTAGGAGAATCAAGGCATTGTGCTCATCCATCACGTCCTGGATGATGACCAAGACATCCTTGAGAATAGGGCCAATGCTTTTTTGTGGATCATTCCTCTTCTTGATGTGAGGAATTTGGACATGGTCGTCGTCAGTATCAGGGAGTTCGTCATTCATACCCTCATAGTTGAGAATAACTCTCATGTTAGCGAGTGGGTCTCGTCCTTCGTACAGGATCTTTTCTTTTCCCTTTTCGCTGTTGGCCTCAGTCTTGAGGGCTTTTCTTTCATGGACATGTATGATTGGAGGAAATAACATGGTTGATATTGCAATCGAGACTTTCCTCGTAGGTTTCACCCATCTGGCATTTGTATGGTTCGGGAGCAGAATTGTGGAGGCATGAGCCTTGGGATGTTTGTGTGGATTTCGGTGGTTTAACCCAGATGAATATCCCAATCCTACTCCTCCCATATAACTTGGGATTTGGTTTGGCATCTTGATGCCTTGCATATCCTTTCCCAACCTTTCTCCAGGTTGGAAAGCCAAAGACACCATTTCTTGGCCTACGGTCATTACTTTAGTGGAGAGTTTAGGTTGTAGGGCTGGTGCCCCAATAGGTAGATACTGAGTATCGCTCACCTCAAGAGCTTGAAAACTTGCAGGTTCGATCCATGCGTCCAGGCTAATAACTGGCATGTCCCCATGTATGTAGGTAGGGTATTCTGGCTCGGTATTGACCGTGATGAGGCTGCCGTTGATGATGTACTTAAGTTGCTGATGGAGGGTGGATGGCACTGCCCCCGCCATGTGGATCCACGGTCTGCCCAACAGCAAATTATATCTAGTGGAAATATTGAGCACTTAGAAGGATATGTAGAAAGTGTGTGGACCAATTTCTAGGGGAAGCTCGATTTCCCCTATAGCATGGGGACAAGATCTATCGAAAACCCGGATGACCACATGACTGGTTTTGATTCGGTTTGGATTGATCTTCATTCTTTCCAACGTGTTGTATAGACAAATCTTGAGGGAAGATCTTCCATCAATAAGTACTCCTCCGATCACGTATCCGGAGGACATTACGGCTATATGCAGGGACTTGTGGTGGCCCGTTCCCTCGACCGGGATATCATTGTCTGTGAAGGAAATCACATTGCTGTTGAAGATGTGTTCTATCACATGACGGAATTTCTCTGTGTCTACCGTGTGTGGTAGATGGGCTTCCTCTAGTACCTTCACTAGGATGTTGCGATAGTCTTCTGATGATAAGACCAGGTCGAGGATAGACACTTTCTTGGGTGCGTCTTTCAAGCTTTACACTATCTTGATTTCATTGTGTCCCATTTTGTTGAGGAACTCCTTGATCTTTTCTTCAGCCACCTTTTCTTTTGCTTTAGTAACTGGTCTAATCACCCGATGAGGTAGGTACAATGGATTATCCTTTGACAGGATGGAAATGTTATTTGAAGTAGAGCTTCCAATGTCCCCGTAGTTCCATGGGACCTTCTTCAGACTGATGATTGGATACTGAGGTCTGAAGGGCAAGATTAGAGGCTGAGGTACAGCCACCGTCACAGGATTTTGGACTTCTTGGACCCCTTTCCCTATCAGTACCAGGGTTGTGATGATTGATACCTTATCGCAGGATATGACAGCCACTGTGTCTTGGTCCATGCATTGGGGATCCAGAGGCTATTTTTATCTGTAATGTCGAGCATTTGATATCCTCTAATTAGGTTGCCTTTCTCAATCAGGTCTTGAATTAGGTTACGAAGTGCCCAGCATTCTTCTGTATCATGGCCGGGAGAGTTGGAATGGTACTGACATATTTGGTTAAGTTTGAATTTTCTGGATTGAAGGTTCAGCGGAGGTAGCAAGTCTGCAACCATTCCCTCGTTGATCAGCATTTGGAGGATTTATTCCATTAGCTGGTTCAGATTGGTGAAATTTCTTCGAAATAGGAATTTCCCTTTTGCTCGAAAATTCTCTTCTTTGAACATCTGTTCGGTCCAGGGCTCTTGTTCGTGAGACTGGTAATGATCCCTATTGTTGTCGGAATTGACTTTCGTCGGAGGAGAATGACTGCCAATAGATTGATAAATTTGCTTCTGCATCTTCCTGGTGAGCTGATGCGGGTAGAAGACCAGTTCAGCCAACTGCTCAATTTGTTCCTTAAGAGATTTAATTTCTTGCTCCATCAGGAATTGCTTCTCAAAAGTTTCCCAACTCTCTGGGCTACTGAGATTGGATTGACTTGGTTCCCCAATGTATCGGAGGTATTTAGATCCTTCTCCAATTGAGGTGCTGATCATGTTGACATTTTCCTCTTTGTGTTGTGGGAGAGGATTGTCTTGGACATGGGGTTGGTCAGGCTTTGTTACCATAACTTCCCCTGCTGTCAATCAAATCTTGAATTTTGTGCTTGAGAGACCAACAGTCTTGGGTATCATGGCCTAGAGACCCAGAATGATAAGCACATTTCTTGTTAGGGTCGAAGTTCCTTCCGTTAGTGTTAGTCGGTGGAAGAAGTTGAACAATCTTCTTCTGAGCTGTCAGAAGTTTGAACACATTCTCGAGGGAATCCCCTAGTGGGGTAAAATTTCTTTGATGCCTGACTTCCACATTTTTATGGAATTGAGGGTTTGTAGGCTGTGCTGAAGCTTGGAAAGGGGTATAGTTCCTCCATTGAATGGGCGTGTGGTTTGAATCTCCCCTTGAATTTTGTCCTTGTAAAACCAAGGAGACTTCTTCGTCTTTCTTTTTATGAACCTCCGTGGGTTACTCCCGTAATTTTCGAATTTGATATGTTCGGTGACAGCTTCAATGGCGGTTAGATCTTTTATCTTCCTGAATTTGAGCCCCATATCCGCCATCTCGCCATGCTTGATCATTTCAGAGAATGGCTTCCCTATTCCCACTAGGACCCTCTCATAATAAGGCGCTTCTTGGATATCGATGAAGGTCATGACTATTTCAGATTCTGTCATGGCAGGGGTGACTTGTGCTGCAACCCGTCTCCATCGCTGGGTATATTCTCTGAATGATTCAGTGTTCTTTTTCTTGATTTTGGTTATTTGATATCTGTCTGGAGCCAGCTGTGATTGAAAACTGTACTGGCTGAGGAAGGCCTGGGCCAACTCTTCCTAGTTATGAATTTTGGAGTTGTCCAATCGGGCATACCATGCTCTGGCTTCTCAGATTAGACTCTTTTGGAATAGTTGCATTCGAAATTTCTCATCCTCAGCATAGGATCCGAGTTCTCAGATGAAGACTTTCAGGTGTGTGTATGGATCTCCCAACCTATCATATTTCTCAAACTCGGGGGTTCTGAATTTCTCAGGATAACGAGCCCAGGGGAATATACAGAGATCGAAATAATTCACATTGTCAAATGCCCCAGTCCCTTTAATAGACCGGAGAGTTTCTTCCATTTGTTGCATTTTCTTGAGAAGGTCACCAGCTTTATGCTCTTTGCTGAGGGCGGTGATTTCAGGAGTTTTTTTGGTTGGGTCCTGGTTTGTGGTCCAGGAATCTGAGTTTCGGCCTTTTCAGTATCTTGACCGCCAGCACCACTACCAGATACTCCTGGTTCTAGATGAGTTTGAGATTGTTTCCCTTTAAGGGCCCTTCTTTGTTCTTGCAGAAAATCGGCTAGCTCGGCTATCTGATTTTTCAGTCATTCGAACTCTTCCCTGGAGACAGGGGTGGATTCTGGTCGAGCACTTGAAGCCATGTCCGTGGATGGACTGAGTGCTTTCTTGAATTTAGATCTGCTGACAGGACTAATTTTTGCACCTACAACAAAACGTAGGCGTGTCAATTTCCTGATGTAGGTAAGGATCGGATGCATGATGTATTTTTTAGTGGTTATCCTGCAAAATCGAGGTTAGTTGTTTAGATGGAAGGATGACAGGATATTCGACAGGAAAGTAAATCTTTCATTATTGTCATTTACATTGTGCTCCTCAGTAATTGGAGACTTGGCATGGAATTGAAAGAGGAAGGCACGAAGAAGCTTTCCTTCGGATTTGGTTAATCAGAGGCTGACCTATCTTAGGTTTCCTCTCGTGGCTTTTGTTTCGGCATGAAGGCTCCCAGATCATCGCAATCTACTAGAAGGGAAGTTAATCTGATCGTTCAACTGGAGAGAATCTGAGTGGTGTATTTTCATGGGGCACCCCCAGAGACTTAATCGTCCCAGAGTCATTACTTAACACCGACCGGGTTATCCTCCTTGTGAGAGGGACACACAACATACAGTCTCATACATCGTGGCTAGCCGTTTTATGCATGTGATGACAGTTGGTTGCGAAGCACTAAATATGGGTGTGAAGCACTAAGAAGTAGGAAAGCATTCATTCACATTCATTTAATGTAAAGACGCAGCATTCACTCATCCATTGACTGTGGAGACGCAAGATTTCACGCATTCAATAGTTTTGAAAGGGAAATGTTTGAAACGATTTGAAAGAGGCCTAAACCCTCTACTGTCCCCAGCAGAGTCATCACCTGTCGACGTTAGAAAATTTAAGAATCCCGCGGGTCAATTCGTAACCCAATTTTCCTCAAATCGATCCTCCTAAGTTCTCTCTACCCTTATTCTTTTTATTTTGGAAAAAGGTTTTGAAGGGTTTTTTAGGAAAGAGGCTAACATGTATTTATGTCGACGATTTGATTTGATTTCACAGAGTCGCCAGTTTGTAGATTTGAAAATGGTTGTAATAACTCAACCGAGTTTGATTTTGAAAAGAGGCCCAATTGATGGACACTGTCTAAACTTGATTTTTGAAATCGTAGTTTTGAGTTCAGGGGCTTGGTTAAGTGTGGGGAAGGTGTTAGGCACCCCACGACTCCCGTGTAAACACGGTACCGCATCTTTTTAATATTTCCCTTTAAAATCTGGAATGCATGAGTGAATGCTGTTTGAAAATTGGGCATATTGATTTGATTGATTGAAAGTAGTGCTTTGCTTCGTTGAACCTGCATACGAAGGGTTTGAATTTTGATTTGAAAATCAGTCTTTGATTTGCAAAAACATTTAATTTGATTTTCTTGAAAAGCTTTTCTTTTGATTTGAATTGAAAATGATGTTTTAAAAGCTGGTTTATCAAACCCTTACGCTGCCATAGGAATTGAAACCTTTTTATACTTCCAATTTATCTTTATAGCCTTAAGGCTGCATGTGAATGGTGATTTACCGGGCTGCGAAGCATCCTCGACTACAGAAATAGACAAGTGTCGGTCTCCTCATGGGTATGAAAACCATCAGAGGGACGCTGACATGACAATCCATATTGTTCATTATATTGAGACCTTAAATTCGGATAACCATTTTAAGGTCTATGCATGTACATTTTACAGAAAAATTGGTAGGGTACATCTGTAAATCGGAGTTTGTCCTTCATGGGAATCAGATCCCAATCGATTTGATCGTGAATCCCACAATTCCTAGGCTCACATATGAGTAGCTCAAACCTGCACAGTTCAAATTTATACAGAAATAGATATATATTCTCACGTCGCAATGGAACCAAGGACTCATCAGTAAATCCTGGCTGCGCGTGGCCAAAGCGTCTCGTTCCCACTAGATATCGATCTAAGGGACGCGAGTTTTCTTTCAAGGCTGAAACTATAAACATAACTAGATTTAAAGAAATCTCAGTCATTATAGCTTCCAGGTTCTGTCGGGACCTGTTTGAACCGTTGAAAGCTAGAATTGGCGAGATTTCTTTAAATCTAGTGCGCCCGCAAATATGTCAATGCAGATTCATATACAAATGAATATTAAATGCAATAGTTGAATAAATTGAGTCAAGAAAGATATATATATATATATATATATATATATATATATATATGTATGTATAAAAGCTGTAAAAGGGCGATGGGTTTTCACTCGCAAGCCCGGACTAGAATTGAAATATATATATATATATATAAATTTATAAAAATTGTATAAAAGCCATAGAATTAACCAGGCTGAACAGAAATAAAATATATATATATATATATATATATATAAAACAATAAAAAGGGTGATGGGTTTTCACGCCGGTGCCCGTACTGGAATTGAAATTGACATAAAAGTAGTTCACCAGTGACTGGGGAGAGCACCCAGTATGGCAAAGTGTGCAAAAGTAGAAAAATGGCCATGAAGTAATCCAAACCGGACTGAAAATATATAAATATATATATATTGACAGAAATGTAAATTTGCAAAAAAGTAGTCAACCAGTGACTGGGGAGAGCACCCAGTATGGCAAAGAGTGCAAAAATAGTAAAAAGGGAGATGGGTTTTCACGCCTATGCCCGAACTGAATTGAAATATATATATATATTGACAGAAATGTAGTCAACCAAGACTGTTACGAAGACCAGTTATGGTGAAAGTCGCTTATATATGCGTAAATATATATAAAAGCGATAAACTACCTCGGATTTGACATCCGGGCTTGACAGAATTGAAATGTTAGTACATAAACAGTTGAATATATACAAAAAAGGGCCAAACCTGGACTGGGAAGATAAACCAGTCCGGCGGAGTTGCCAAAAATATGTGTGCTAGTGCATTGAAGCTGCTGGAGCTGACGGATCATCAATCCGAGTTGTAGAAATGTAAAATTTTGAGTTTATGTACAGAAATGTATCAAATTTTGACGAAAACGGCCACAGAACTAAGTTCCGGGCATATTTAAAAGATGAAACTTCGTGTGCAAGTGGAAAACAGTGCAAAGTAGTAGTATTGACTTTCTGATCGTAAAAATACTTACAATGGACTGCAATACGGGCTTTTTGCCGAATCGTAGGCTTTATACGTCTAAATCTACTGGTGGATTTTTGATATGTGGTAGTATATGGGTATATCTACGTGTTGGAGTGAAAATATTTGGGGTTGGAAGAGGTGTAAAAGTCAGAAAATCAAACTGCCAGAGCTTCGCTGTGTTTCGGAATTGTTGAAAATGAAGGGGGGAGCACCTCTATTTATAGACCAGAGAGCCTTATCTCTACCTTCTGCTGCCGCAGGTAGAGGTGCGGCTCCTAAAGGTGGGGCCCACATGCCCGGCTTCATCGTCTCGAAGTACGTGCACGTCGGGCGATGCGATGTCAGGTTTGCATCTTCATAACTTTTGATCGGAGCGTCCGTTTGAGGCGTGCTATAGCTTTTCGGAAAGCCCTCGCTGAGAGTGTCACAATGACATTAGTTTTAACCCTTTTTAAATCCCCAAAGGTGAGTTCATGACCGAATCTTTGTTTTCCCGTAGTTTATCCGTCGAGCCGTCTGGTGCTGTTTTCACCCGGGATCACCGTTGTGGTTCTTTCTGACCTTGGTGCCATCAATCCGGCTTGAGTTTGATTGAATCGGCTGAGATTTGGTAAAATGACCATTTTGCCCCTCTCGAGATTGCCTTTGTGTCGGCATGGCCTCTGGTTGACTTTCGGGAGCTGTTTCCAAAACTTAGATCCCATTCGAAGCCGTTTGTCCCCAGTGTTACCTCTGTGGCTGACGTGGTCATTCTAGGTTTTCTTCTATAAGTGTTATGACACTTCAGGTTTATGTCTGACGTCGACCTGACTTCCCGGACTAATGCCGGGGCTGACCTGTACTTCCCGGGTTGCTGCCGGGGCTGATTTGTACCTCCCGGGTTAATGCCGGGACTGCGTTGTACCTTCCGGGTTACTGCCGGGGCTGCATTTACATCCTGATATGGTTGATCGATGTTGTGGTTATCCCGATATTAGTGACCGGGTTTTAGCTGATGTCCCGATATTGAGATCGGGGATGATCTGACGGTCTGATTAACGATCGGAATTGGATGAACGGTCTGATTGACAATCGAAGCTGGATTGACGGTCCGATTGATTATCGGAGCTGGATTGACGGTCCGATTGATGATCGGAGCTGGATTGACGGTCCAATTGACGATCGGAGCAGGATTGATGGTTAGATTAACTATCGGAGTTGACTGGAGTATTGATATTGGTTATCAGATTTGACTGGAGCTGACCGACATTGGGGATCGAATTTAGGTTTATCGATATTGGGGATCTAATTTAGGCTAAAGGACCGGCATTGGTGGTCGAGTTTGGATTGGAGACCCGGTATCAGGACCGGGGTTGAGTTGAAAAGAAAGCTTTGCCCTCCTGCAGTGTTAATAACAGGAAAACGAAATTTCGAGTATCTACATTTTCTATATGGTTTTCATAATTTGTATTTTAATTTCGGGACTAAATTCTTACTAGAATGGGTGATTGTAATAATCCAAAACTTAAGTAGGAATATTAATATAAAAAAATATAATAATAATAATAATAAATAAATATTATTATATTCATATTTTGTACAATGTGTATTTTGCCTTATTAAAGTTATATATATAAATATATAATAACATATAAGATATAATTATGGAAACATATATGGAAAGTTTTTATAAGTAAATCCTAATTTAAGATTTTATCTACATAAGAAATTCTAACCGTAAGTGTTATAATAACTAGAAATTATAACTTAATACATTGATAATGTGATAAAGGATTGTGAATATAGGTACATTAATTTTATATATGATAAATTAAAGAATGAATTGAAAAATATCAATTGAAAACCCTAATCAGGAATTAGGAAACCCCAACCCTAAATGTGAAACCCTAATTTGGTTTACAAACCCTAATTCCTAATTTTAAAACTCTAATGATCTAAGTATTAGTTCTTGAGTTTCTAGGAGAATATGAAATGACTAATTTTTCCTTAGAATTAAGTGGTAAATTACTAACCCTTAGTATATATAAAATGACTAAAGTGCCCTTAAATCTCTCTTTTTAAAGATGATAAGATCAAATCTTTTAACTAGCAAGCAAAAGATTTCCCTATAGCTTCTACTAAACCTTAGCATGACAACACAACAATACACACTTAATGATCTAGGCTTACTTGTCAAGTGAAGGAGAGAAATAGGTTTTTTTTTACCCCACTTTAAGTTTTCATACAAGGCTAAGTAAGGAGATCTTAAAGACACGACTTCTACACTTAAACAATACCATAAACTAACCCCAAAACAAGTCTTAGCAAAACAGTAGCAGAATTAGAAAGGAGAAAACCAAAATTGCTCAAAAAGGGTAAAAACCTAACCCTAGCTCTAGATCTTAATTTCTAAAATTGTATTGTTGTTTTTATTGTTTAAATATGTTAATTGGGATGTTGTTTAGTGATCTGGGTTGCTAAAACATGAATCTATAACATTCAAAAGCATCAAAATAGTGATTTAAGCAAAACTGCCAAACCCTAAAAATAGGGTCTAACAGTAAAATGTTAGGGCTCCCAGATCTCTCCATGTTAATTGTTTAAGTATGTTTAAAGTTTATAGTTCTAGTATGAAGTGTTGTTAGTAGCCTAGAAGTGGTAAAATGGCAATCAGAATAACAGATTGGAAGTTATAAGGGGTCAAATCCCGTTGACTGACATTGACCGCCCGTTTTCTAGGTAACCTAGAAAGCTGATGAACAACGTCTGACAGAGAGTTTGACTGCTTAGATCTCTCACCTGTAAGCTTATTTGGATGTTATATAGTATCTAGGTTATACTCTGGTATTAGGACTACACTACCTGAGCACTCTAAAGCCTTATATAATTATAGATCGAACATGATTAATGGTCAAACTAGGTTGACCGTTATGCTTGGTGATAGACCTGTCAAAAGAGGCCCGCGGGCCGACCTGGCCCGCCCGTAAAAAAATGGGCTTCTGGCTTTAATATTGAAGCCCACGTAAAGGTGGGCCATTTTGGCCCGGCCCGCCCGTGAATTAAATTGATTATTGCAAAAAAGCTGCTGCTAGTGAGGCTTGAACTGAGAACTTCTAAGTTGATAAATAACTCTTAAACCAACTGAGCTACAACAACCTTTTGTTTTAAATGCAATCTTAAATATATTATTTCTTTCTTTTCATTCAGGTTTTACTATTACTAAAAAGTAAAACCTGAATCAAAAATCTCACTCACATTCCCATCTCTTTAAACCAGGAACAGCCGAGCAGCAAGAATGAGTCCCTAAATTGGCAGTTCGACACAAACACAACTCACAAGAATCAAGATCTTCGTCGGTCTAATACTCTAATCCATTCCAAACTAGCAAACTTCATCAAACAAAGAATCCTATCCAAACTTCAGGTTTGTATTATCAATTTATCATCTTCTTATTGAGTTAATTTTCGGTTTATAGTGCTTTCTTAATTCTTAATATCAGTTCAGATTTTGTTCTTCAATCTAGATTTATTTGTTTTTGGGTTTAGGTTGATTTGCAATTTTGCATTTTGGAAAAAATAAAGAGTTTAAGTTGTAAAGTTTGTACAGATTGATCCTTAAAATCGAAAAAAGAGGGCATGGAAATGGAAATAGAACAAGAACAAAGGAAAGAAATATTCTGCTCCTTTATTTAATATATATATATATATATATATGTGTGTGTGTGTGTGTGTGCTTTCTAATTTCTTCACCACTTCTATTCTTTTAGTTTCATGTGCATCATTACGGCTGGTGGCAAATAGGGGCTGTAGTGTGTTGTTTGCTCGTAAAAACTGCACACATATGGTTTATATTCAGAAACCTCAAGTTCAACTCCTTCCCCCCCCCCCCCTCCCCCATTATTTTTCGAAAGAATGTTGTTGTACAAATTGAAAGTCTTTAAAAAAGCATATTTGAGGACAATAGACATAGAAAGTAAGAATGAAACAATGCATAATTGTCTGCCTCGTGAACCATGCTCATTTATAAATTTGTTTAGCAAGAATTCTTAAATTTTACAGATCTCTTTTATTAATAACCAACACTTGGACTGGTACAATCACTGGTTGGCCAAATGGTGGCGGATTATGAAAACCAATTAATAGGGCCTTGAGCTTGTCTAGTTTGTGCACAAATCTCAAATTCATATATATAAACCATATGTGTGCAGTTTTTTTCCAATTGTTTCTGTTTGGCCAAGTACGTTGTACTGATCCTCTAAACTTTTTTTGCAGAGTTATTATGGATCGTGTAACAATTGATTTGATTGATGGGGATGTTTAAAGCTCGGATAATGTGACAAAACTAATTGACGGTTCAAAGTCAAAACGTGTGAAAAGGGAAGAAAGTTCAATATGGGGGCACTATGAAAAAAAGATGGATCCAATAACCAAGAAGTTGAGAGCATTTTGTAAAACTTGCCCAAAAAGTTATGCTATTAGAGATGGTGGTAGTTCTCATGGGACTAGAAATTTGCACACACATGAACAGGTATGTCCCGGTTTAATTAACCAAAATGTGACTCAAATGCATCTAGATTATGAAGGAAAAATGCATCATAGAAAATTTAGTCAGCTCATTTATAGGAATAAAATGGCTGATGCAATCATGATGCATAACTATCCATTCTTGATTGTTGAACATGAAGGATTACGAAAAGTACTTAGTTATTTGAATCCGGATGTGAAATCGTATACTAGAAACACTGCCAAAGTGGATTGCATTAAAATTTATAAGCTTGAGAAAGAGAAATTGAAACGTGCATTTGAGAACATCCGCGATAGAATTTGTCTCACTTCTGATTTGTGGTCGGTACTAGTGAGGGTTATATTTGTTTAACCGCTCACTTTATTGATCATGATTATGTTTTGCACAGTAGGATTATCAATTTCTGTCATTTCCCCCCACCACATACTGGTACTTTTTTGTCAGAAAAAATCTTTGAGTTTTTGAAGGATTGGGGAATTGAAAAGAAGATCTTTTCTCTCACTTTAGATAATGCTACAAACAACTACAACATGCAAAATTTCTTGAAGGCTCATTTGAGAGGAAACTTGCTTTGCAATTGTACTTTTTTCCATGTTCAGTGTTCTGCTCACATATTAAATCTCATTGTTCAAGATGGTTTGAAAATTGCAGCTGAACCTTTACGCAAGATTAGAGAGAGTGTCAAATATATTAAAGGGTCTGAAAGTAGATTATTAACGTTTGTTGCGTGTTGTGAACAATTGCATGTGTCAGTAGAATCGGGTTTGCGTTTGGATTGTGTAACTAGATGGAATTCTACATAGGAGATGCTTGATAGTGTTCTAAAATTTAAAGATGTATTCTTTCAATATGCCATGGTTGAATCAGCTTACACAACTTGTCCATCAAATGATGAGTGGGAAATAACACAAGCTATTACCACCTTTTTGAATCCTTTTTCAAAAATTACAGAACTTTTTTCGGGTACGAGTTATCCAACAGCAAATCTGTATTTCTTACATGTGTTGAGGATCAAAGAACTTTTAATGTTGAACAAGTCTTGTGAGATTAAGGTAATTAGAAACATGGCAAATGTGATGTTGCCGAAGTTTGAAAAATATTGGAACGACTATGTTGTTATCTTGTCCATAGCTACTATTCTTGACCCAAGGTATAAGGTGCAATTTGTAAAATTTAAATTGAAAAAAGTTGAGACGGATGAGGATGTGCTAAATAGAAAAGTTGAGAAGATTGTGGATGCTATGAAATCTTTGTGCATGGAATATTTAACGGAGTTTTCAAAAGATGATACACAACCTCAAGGTGGTGTCGGGACTTCAACTATTGCCACCACTAACACAAGTGAACATAGTGATGATGAGTTTGATGTAAGTAAATCTTTTATGTATTATAATTTTTTAATTTTTTTGCATTTTTATCTATAAAAATCATGATTTATGTTGATGTAATTTTGTTTAAAATTTTAAATAGGCGTATGTGAGGGAAGTGCAAGGTACCACATCAACAAGAACGGAATTGGAACAATACTTGGAGGAGAAAATGGTCACTAACAAATCTTCCTTTAATATTCTAGAAGAGTGGAAAAAACTTTCTGAGAGGTACCAAATTCTTATTTTTTATTCTAGTTTTATACCTTTATAATTATTTTATACATGAATAATGACTACTATTTAGTACTTTCAAATATTATGTTACTATAGATATCCAATACTAGCGAAGATGGCATATGATATCTTATCAATTCCAATTACAACGGTTGCTTCGGAGTCGGCCTTTAGCATTGGAGCAAAAGTTCTCTCAAAATATCGTAGTTCGCTTCTACCGGATAATGCACAAACATTAATTTGTGGACGTAATTGGAATTGTGGATATGAAATACAAGGTTTGTTCTAGTTATAAATTTTTTTACTTTACTTGTAGTCTTTTAGTTTAATTTTGGTTATTGATATTTTAAATTGGTATTTTTAATATAGATGATGGGCCGACGAATGACCAACTTTTGGTGCCGCTTGTTGCAAATCAAGAGTCAAAGGGTTCTAATGTGACTGAAAGTGCAAGTGTTACGAGTGAATAGACATTACTCACTAGTAACTAGTAAGTACTTCATTTTATATGGACTATATATGGAATATTTTACAAGTGAAAAATATTTTGATTGTGGTGATATAATTATATATTTAACTGTGCAAGTTCTAATTGAATGTTTACTATTGCACAGTATGCAGGGAAGAGAAAGGGTGCACTGTTTGGCCAAGTATTCTAATTGAATGTTTACTATTTAGCCTTCATGGGGGTGTTATTGTATTTATTAATTTATGTATGGATATGGAGCATGTTAGCTTCTTGCAATCTTGCACAACTGCTGAAGGGTGCACTGTTTGTATTTATGTATTTACTAAGTTGATGTATTCATTTTGTAATTAATTATACGGTTTATTAGGATTTAGATTGCCATTATGGAAGTTTTGAAGTCTTGTTTTGTCACAACTCATATGGTTTTAAAGTCTTGTTTTAAGGTTTTATCATATCACATATGGTGTACAGACAGGTCACAGCCTCACAGGTGTAGCAAAATTCTGCCAAAAAAAAAAGAAGGGAAGAAGCCCCAGGCCCGGCCCAACCCGGGCCACGGGCCTCACAATTCCAGCCCACGAAAAGCTGGGCCATTTTGGCCCGGCCCGCTTCAAGCCCGGCCCGTTTGGGCCGACCCAGCCCGTTTGACAGGTCTACTTGGTGATCTGGGTAACCCAGAATTGCTAAGCAGCGGTCTGACAAGATATTGAGGGGCTTAAATCTTTCTGCTTGATGATATCTGGACTCTGTTAGTGCTACCTAGTTGTACTCTGCTAGTTACTCTACAATACCCGACCATTAAACCACCTAAACCATGATCAGCCTGTTAGATATAAGGCCAGCAAATACATTGACCAACTTTGACTTATCATTGCTGGGTAACCCAGAAATGAAAAACAACTTATGTGGGGTGGTTTGACCGGCCATAGAATCCTATAGAGATGTTGTTAGGCATTGAAATGAGCATAGATGAGTACTCCTCCACTAGCACTACAACCTGATTGAACTTTCATGCCCAGAAACTGACCAGGTTGACAACTAGATCGAGTCAAACGGGAACCCTGGGCGTTGACCGACGTGTTCTTGAGCCAGCCAAGAACACCTAAGGCGACAGATCCGTCGCTATAAGCCTTTAGCGGCAGGCTAATTTTGAAAAATAATAATAATAATTAAAATAATAAAAATAAATACTAAATAATTAATAAATAAATCTAAAAATTCATTTTTAATTATAATAAATAGTTTTTAATATTTTGACATAAAACTTTATTAATATTTAATTTATTTAAATATTAGTGCTAATAAAAATATTTAATAATTATATTAAATAAATTATTTAAAAATAATAGTAATAGTTTAAATATCATTTTAAAAAATAATAAATTATTTAAAAATGATATTAATGATTTAAAAATCATTATCAATAAAAAATATATTATTTAAAAATAATATTGATAAATTAAAAATCATTATGAATGGTTATTAATTATTTAAAAATAATATTAATGATTTAAAAATTATTATTAATAAGAATAAATTATTTAAAAAAGATACTAATGATTTAAAAATCATTATTTATAAAAAATAAATTATTTGAAAATAATATTGATGATTTAAAAATTATTATAAATTGTTATTAAATATTTAAGAATAATATTAATGATTTAAAAATCATTATAAGTGATATTAAATCATTTAAAAATTATTTTGAACCTTTGGAAATTATTATAAATAATAACTAAAATATGTAACAAGGTATTGAAACTTTGAATAAAGGTTATTGGAAAAACTAATTCGATAACTATTCAATAAAATGATAAAATACCGAACGGACACCGAAATCAACCCAGACACTAATAGTTTGACTAGTTATTAGCTGTTATTGTTTCTAATGCCTGTTATAAACATTTATAGGTTGCGTAAACAATTTCAAATAGCTTAAGTAGCTGATCTTTACAAAGGCAAGTTTTTCTAACTTCATTTAATTAGTATATTAAATGTAAGTCTTGTATATCGATATATGAATTTGTTATAACCATTATTCGTGATATCTGTGATTTAATGAGGGTTATGACTTATTATTCAAGCATAGCCAAACCATATGAACTGTTGTTCGAGTAAAATGTGTTTTATTTGATATCAAAGCATAGACGGTGAAAAAACCAATGTTGTTTGGTACAGATATATACTGATACTGTTTTGACCGGCGTTTATAGCACTGATCGGAAGTTATATTTTTACCGGTAATTATAGCACAGACCGTGGGTTACATTTACAGGCAATTGTAGTACTGACCTTGTTGGATTGGTAGGATGATATGCATACTCCTAGGATATGATTAGGCTGATCACCTATGAGATATCCGAATAGAGCCTCTATAAGTCTTTATGACTGTTAAAAGTGTAGAGTTGTTGACAGAATCAACCCGGATTGCTAAGTCTTTATGACTAACATAAACTCGTAATGGATGGACTAAGTATATATGTGGAAAAACTTTGAACTATATGTTCATTCAATTCTGATTCAGTGTGAGTATAATATATAACTTGTTTAAAACTTGCTGAGCTTTCTGTAGCTCATCCTTGCAATTATTCTTTTTTTTTTGCAGCTTTAGCTGACATATCAAAAGATCCAAGAGTTTAATCATGTGGATAGAAAAACTCGATTAATTTAAATTTTGGTTATATTTTTGGGGTCTCTGATGTAATGGTAAATTGGGATTTATTCTAAGCCAATTTAAGAATATGTAATATATTATTATCTTTTATCAATTGCTTAGTTTTTATCTTTTTAGAACATAGGAAGAAGTACAATATCTATATGAACTATACATCTGAATTAGGAGTATTGAAAGATATTGTGGTTCTCTGATGCACTGAGGTCGGTCGCACCCCTCAGTTCCAAGAACGACCCTAACATTAATACTGCGAATGTTAGATAGATAGGAATTATTGATATGAAAGAAATATCCGTGAGGTTATAAAACTATTCATCCAAGTGAAGGTATCCCAACATAATAAATGTTCTGACAAGAATTACTATTCGTTGTGGAATACTATGAATCTTAGATTGATAGGAATTATTATCTTATGATATATTTACGTGAGCACCAAATCTGCTACAGGGGGTAGAGAATTTAGGGGCGTCACATTAGGTATGGTAATTAAATAACCTAAGTGATTATAATATGAGAGAATGCTAGTATTTAAAAATATATACTAACCATAAGAGATTTATTTTATACATCTTAATTAATTAATTTTATAACCTAAGGAAAGCAAGTCTAATTGGTATGTAACGCAATCATGCAATCAAATCACATAAATAGGGCGGAAGCGTAAAAACTAGGTTTTCAAAATTTATACAAACCCATAACCATGATCATGCTTTGTGCTTGTTATCAATAACAGAAAAGAGAGAACATGGAATTATACCTTTGAAGATCTAAGCTTCCTCAGGTACAAGTTCTACTCCTTTGATTCCTTTGATTCATCTGATAGTGGCTCCTTCCCTTGAATAATGTCAGCCACCCAAATGTTTGGCCTCTAACGGTGATCCACCAAGGAAGATGAAGAACTCAAGAAGATGGGTTATTGGCTTAACCCTTGTTTCTATCTCTATAGAATATGTGTACTCCCAACTCTTGGAAAATTTTCACATTCCTTATTTCTGATATAAGACTCTCTTATATAGATATTAGGTTAACCCTCCTAATCCAATTAGAATAGGGTTTTATTTAATTAATTAATTAAATACTTTTAATTAATTTATATCCTAATCTTTATTAGGATTGAGAGAGAGAGAGTACTGATATTATATTAATTCCTAAACTCCTTTAGAATTAAAATAATAATAATAATAATAATATTAATAAGACTCCTCTTATTAATTTATATTTAATATTTCTAAAATATTAAATAATAAACATTAAGCTATTTAATTTATTCTATCATCATAGATTAAATTAATTATACTTAATGCATTATTACTATCATGCCATTTTCTTCTTAAATAATTCTTCTTCCTTTTATGGTGTGACCCTTTAGGTTCTCCATATTAAACCGGTTGTGAATAAATCAATTAGAACAATTCTAATCTTATTTAAATAAACAAATTAAACCAATAATCTATTTAAATAAATAACATTTATTCTACAATAGGGATAAGCCTCCCTAGCGATCAACGACTTTGTAGATAATATAGATTTCAACATTAATCATAAAAGAACCTGTGAGTTAATAGTTACTGTACAATTCAATCCTTCCACCATACAATGTCCCAATTAAATATAAGACATGGATTTACTGTCAAGTCTTAATTTATTTAATCATATGTATTTCAATTAGAAAATGCACAACTCCAAATAATGCAAATTAGAAACCTCTTTCTAATTTCATTCTACCTTGGCCAAGGATTCCTGGGTTGTCATTTAACGAATCACATAGGACATATCTCCTCTTTTACTAGAGGTGGTAGATTCTTTATTGATCATTCATTATCTCCATATGTAACTCATTACACCCAAGCATACCCTATATATGCCTTAAAAGGCCTTAAGGAATTAGTCAAAGTATAATTTGTTACATACAAGATACTATGATGATCTCAAGTCCAAGGATCACATGTACTACTATCACATTAGGAATTCCTATTGACAGGCGAGTAAAACTCCATTAGGTATTCCATAGCGAGTCACGTTCAGTGAACTTATTCTCCAATAAGCACCTACATACTTGCTTTAGTGTCTCCACACAAATGACCATGAGATCAGTCATCCTCATCCAATGAGCAAGCAACATATGTACCAATCTATCCGAATTTACTAATCCCCTTTTTAGTAATCCCACGATTGGGAACTATTTTAGTTTTAAAGCTTTCTAAGAATTTAGATCTCATTAGCATGATCAACATCATGATTCTAAAAGCATTGCTTAAAACTATGGGTTATTTACATATTATAAAAACAGCACCATGTAGATAATTAAATGCCTTTAATAAATAAATATTTTATTAATAAATAAATAAGATTGTTTACAAAGTATGTGCTTTATCATCATACATGATTGGCTTGTATGCACACTACTATCAATCTCCCACTTGCACTAAAGCCAATCGCCATGGTATCTCATACCCATCTTCTCTAAGTGACGATCAAACTGCTGTTGTGTTAAAGCTTTAGTAAATGGATCTGCAATGTTGTCTTGAGAGTCTACACGCTCCAAGGTGACGTCTCCTCTTTCAATGATCTCCCTGATCAAGTGAATTCGCCCCAACACGTGTTTAGATTTCTGATGAGACCTGGGTTCCTTAGCCTGTGCAACCGCTCCGGTGTTGTCACAGTATACGGGAACTGCTTCTCCAATGCTAGGAACCACACCAAGTTCAGTTATGAACTTCTTCATCCAAACAGCTTCCTTTGCAGCTTCACTTGCAGCTATATACTCTGCCTCTGTCACTGAATCAGCAACCGTTTGCTTCTTGGAACTCTTCCAACTCACTGCACCTCCGTTCAAGGTAAACACATACCCTGAAATATATTTACTGTCATCTTGGTCTGTTTGAAAACTTGAGTCCGTGAATCCCTCGAGTTTTAATTCAGAGCCACCGTAGACAAGAAAAATATCTTTAGTCCTTCTCAAGTACTTTAGGATATTTTTCACTACCTTCCAGTGCTCTTCTCCTGGATTCGACTGGTATCTACTTGTTACACTAAGTGCGTGAGCAACATCCGGTCTAGTACATATCATACCGTACATGATAGATCCTATTACAGAAGCATAAGGGATCTTACTCATACGGTCTCTCTCCTCAGGTGTCTTTGGGGCCTGTTTCTTGGAGAGATTTATTCTATGGCTCATCGGCATGAGACCTCTTTTGGAATCTTCCATGCTAAACCTCTTTAGCATTGTATCAATGTACGTTCCTTGGGATAAGCCAAGCATCCTTTTAGATCTATCTCTATAGATCTTTATCCCCAAAATATAGGATGCTTCACCCAAGTCCTTCATGGAGAAGTTTTTAGATAACCAGATTTTAATGGATTGTAACATAGGAATGTCATTCCCTATCAGTAATATATCATCAACATATAATACAAGGAATGATACTGCGCTCCCACTAACCTTCTTGTATACACATGGTTCATCCTCGTTTTTGATAAAATCAAACTCTTTGATTGTCTCATCAAAACGAATGTTCCATCTACGAGAAGCTTGCTTCAACCCATAAATGGATCGTTATAGCTTATAGACTTGATTTGTTCCAACTTTTGAAATAAATCCCTCTGGCTGTGTCATATACACATCCTCCTCAAGTTTCCCATTGAGGAAGGCCGTTTTCACGTCCATCTGCCAGATCTCATAGTCGTTGTAAGCTGCAATCGCAAGCAAAATCCGAATGGACTTGAGCATGGCTACTGGTGAGAAGGTTTCATCATAGTCAACTCCTTGTCTTTGTTTGAAACCTTTTGCAACCAGTCGGGCCTTATAGGTCTCTACCTTTCCGTCTGCTCCAGTCTTTTTCTTAAATTTACACCTAATAGGTATAATACCTTCAGGTGGTGAAACCAAAGACCATACTTTGTTTTCATACATGGAGTCCATTTCAGATTTCATGGCTTCAAGCCATTTCCCTGAGTCTTTATTACTCATAGCCTGTTCGTAATTCAATGGATCATCATCATTCATGATGTGTACCTCATCGTCATCCTCTATAACGAATCCATACCTCTCAAGTATCTTCGGTACTCTTCCAGATTTACGAACATGGTGTGGTACAGTAGGTTCTTCTACTTGGTTAGGTACCTGACTTTGGTCCGTGGTAACTTGTGGTTCTTGAACTTCTTCAAGATATATCTTACTCCCACTGACCCCTTCATGGATAAACTCTTTCTCCAAGAAGGTAGCATGTTTCGCAACAAACACCTTTTGATCAGTTGGATGATAGAAATAATACCCTACGGTTTCTTTAGGGTATCCCACAAATCTACACTTATCAGATTTAGTCTGTAGCTTATCATTTTCAAACTTTTTGACATAAGCTGGACAACCCCAAGTCTTAACATGCTTAAGATTTGGTTTCCTCCCTTTCCACATCTCATATGGAGTCTTTGGGGCGGATTTGGTAGGTACCTTGTTAAGTAGGTATGCAGCTGTTTCTAGGGCATATCCCCAGAAGAAAATTGGAAGGTCGGTAAAAACTCATCATGGATCGAACCATGTCCAACAGTGTTCGATTTCTCCTTTCAGATACTCCATTTAACTGTAGTGTACCTGGAGGAGTCCATTGTGAGATTATACCATTTTCTCTGAGACAATTGAGAAACTCACTGCTTAAGTATTCTCCACCTCGATCTGATCGAAGTATCTTAATACTCTTGCCCGTTTGTTTCTCTACTTCACTTCTGAACTCTTTGAACTTTTCAAATGATTCTGATTTGTATTTCATTAAATACACATATCCAAATCTTGAGTGATCATCAGTGAAAGTAATAAAATAAGAATACCCACCCCGTGCACTTGTTGTCATAGGTCCACAAACGTCTGTGTGAATAAATGCCAACAACTCTGTAACTCTCTCCCCTTTTCCACTAAAAGGAGATTTAGTCATTTTACCCATGAGACAAGATTCACAAGTTGGATATGATTCATAATCAGATAGCTCGAGGAGCCCATCTTTATGCAACTTGGATAATCTTGTTTCATTGATATGACCGAGTCTACAGTGCCACATATAGGTATAATTAATATCATCTCTTTTCCTTTTCTTAATTTGTTCAATTTGAAATATATTTTCTTTCAAGTCAAGTGTATAAAGTCCATTTCGCAAATTTCCAATACCATATAAAACATCGTCTTTATAAATAGAACAACCATTGTTCTTTATAATAACGTCAAAACCTTCCATATCCAATACAGAAATTGAAATAATGTTTTTAATAATATTCGGAACATAATAACAATTATTAAGATAAATGAATTTGCCCGAAGACATTGCTAAACAATAAGTTCCTACAGCTAATGCAGCAACCTTTGCTCCATTCCCCACTCGTAGGATCACCTCATCATTGTTCAGCTTTCTACTTCTGACCAGTCCCTTCACATTATTACATATGTGAGAACCACAGCCGGTATCCAATACCCAAGTAGAATTTTGACTTTTTGAAAAATTAATTTCAATCATGAACAAACCTTGATTGGAAGTCGAAGCTTCTCCAAGCTTCTTCTTTGCCAGAAACTTCTAGCAGTTCCTCTTCCAATGACCCGGCTCATTGCAATGGAAGCACATTCCTTTACTAGCTGGATCAGATTTCTTTTGTTCCTTTATGTTCACTTTGCCCTTGGTCATCCGAGATCGGAAGAGCTCCTTAGATATCTCATATCTAGCAGTCCTACTTTGTTCACCATACAACTCCTTGAGGTGAATCAACATAGTAGGAGCATCCATGTTTTCGTGCTGACGCTGAAGCTCGTTATTCATGGATGCGAGCATGATGCATTGAGCCACAGATGCATCATCTTGCCACTTATTGAAAGTGGCAATCTCTTCCTCAGAGGCTGTTTCTGAAACAGATTCAGGGATAGTGGAATTTAGGACATAAGAAATCTTTTCAGCAGTGAGAACAATTCTCAGATTTCTTAGCCAGTCCTCATAATTCGGGCCGGTAAGCTTATTTGCATCAAGTATGCTTCGTAGTGAGATTAGTGATTTTGACATTTTTAAAATTCTGCATGTGAAAAGAAAACATTTTAGCAAACATTCATTTTATTAACTTTGCATACCAAAATAAATTTAGGTCTTTATTTTAAATTGGTATCTCCCACTATTTTCATCAAACTATATTACCCTCACTCATATAGTTCGGCAACATCTAATTAAAGATTTGCTAGTGAGATTAAGGATCCCATTTCAAATGTATATAACCTTGTGGATAGCACAACAAGCGATATACAAATAAATAGGTAGACAACTCTTGTCAATTACATCACCATGTAACTCCTTTTATTTTGCCTCTTAAATCATAATGGTCATGTGTGTGCACATCCGAACTAAAATGATTTAAGTTAAGTCCAGCCTAGCACTTCCATAAATTCAAAAAGAAAAATTTTCGTCCTTGTGGATAGCACAACAAGACTAGATCGTTCAATTTTCTTGATAAGCATCAAATGTGATTAATTAACATCTTAAATATTCAATACTCGCCTTGTGGATAGCACAACAAACTCATATTAAATATT
Source organism: Panax stipuleanatus (assembly GCA_020205555.1). Lineage (NCBI taxonomy): Eukaryota > Viridiplantae > Streptophyta > Magnoliopsida > Apiales > Araliaceae > Panax > Panax stipuleanatus. Next base: position 90,449,901 of record CM035116.1, read on the forward strand.
TAATACTCTATTAACTAATCATGCTAGAAGGCGACGTTCGATATTCCAAATATCATTTGAACGCTTCAGACTTAATATTATTTCTTTGAGGGGTTTGTTATTATTTGTCTCATCTTTTAAGCGCGCATGCACACATATATATAAAATACGCATCATTTTATTAAACATGCGAAGCATGTTTGTATAAAATATAATATATATAATATTTAGAATGCGATATAGAATACTATATTCTACCCGGATTGATTATGGACTTTTATTCTAGTTTGGTTCACTAGAGCCACCAAGTGAACCAAAAGGTCAAACCTAGGAGTGCAAGAATTTAAATTTTAAATGTAACTATTACATTTAAACCCGGGCTCCATACAAACGGGTCTTCACGCGCTTCTCGCTCCTTGGTCTCCAATTTCTTCAAAATAATTCTAACTATCTCTATTACATTAACTTATTTTAAAAATAAATAGAAACCTTTATCAGCAGTCAAGGGGAAGTACATAGAAAGGAGATAGAATTTACATCGAGAATAAAACTAGAGAAGACGAGGTACGCAGACCCCATTTTATAAAACCCATACATTCAAGCATTCATCCAAAATAAAATCCAATCACATTGGTCATTGTCCATAATCAATCCCATTTATTATCATACACATCAACATATGCATCAATAAATATCCATTCATCTCATGAATAACAATGATATTCCATATATGGATCGATGTTATTTAATGGACAAAAGTTTTGCTAAATTTTATTTTTGAAACAAAATAAACTCTTTTATTTTAATCAAAAATAAATCCAAATTAAACTCCTTTAATTTTAGCATTCTGAAATCATATTTCAGATAAAATAAACTTCTTTATTTTAAAACTTTATCAATTAAATAAACAGTTTACTTAATTAATTAAAATCAATTTTCACGGTCTGTCCAGGTACCGGCGCAGCTGCGCCAGTAATGAACTGGGCATCTGCGCAGCTGCGCAGGTAGACGGAAGCAGCAGTTTTTGCAGACCGGCGCAGCTGTGCCAGTAATGAACTGGGAGGCTGCGCAGCTGCGCCGTTCGCCGCAGAAACTTGCAGAAAACGATTTTTGTCCAGAAAAACGATCCAATTCTCACATCAATTCATACATGGAATTATAAAATTGATAATTAGCACAAAGTTAGGCTCTGATACCACTGTTGGGTTTGTATGTAACGCAATCATGCAATCAAATCACATAAATAGGGCGGAAGCGTAAAAACTAGGTTTTCAAAATTTATACAAACCCATAACCATGATCATGCTTTGTGCTTGTTATCAATAACAGAAAAGAGAGAACATGGAATTAGACCTTTGAAGATCTAAGCTTCCTTAGGTACAAGTTCTACTCCTTTGATTCCTTTGATTCCTCTGATAGTGGCTCCTTCCCTTGAATAATGTCAGCCACCCAAATGTTTGGCCTCTAACGGTGATCCACCAAGGAAGATGAAGAACTCAAGAAGATGGGTTATTGGCTTAACCCTTGTTTCTATCTCTATAGAATATGTGTACTCCCAACTCTTGGAAAATTTTCACATTCCTTATTTCTGATATAAGACTCTCTTATATAGATATTAGGTTAACCCTTCTAATCCAATTAGAATAGGGTTTTAATTAATTAATTAATTAATTACTTTTAATTAATTTATATCCTAATCTTTATTAGGATTGAGAGAGAGTACTGATATTATATTAATTCCTAAACTCCTTTAGAATTAAAATAATAATAATAATAATATTATTAATAAGACTCCTCTTATTAATTTATATTTAATATTTCTAAAATATTAAATAATAAACATTAAGCTATTTAATTTATTCTATCATCATAGATTAAATTAATTATACTTAATGCATTATTACTATCATGCCATTTTCTTCTTAAATAATTCTTCTTCCTTTTATGGTGTGACCCTTTAGGTTCTCCATATTAAACCGGTTGTGAATAAATCAATTAGAACAATTCTAATCTTATTTAAATAAATAAATTAAACTAATAATCTATTTAAATAAATAATATTTATTCTACAATAGGGATAAGCCTCCCTAGCGATCAACGACTTTCCAGATAATATAGATTTCAACATTAATCATAAAAGAACCTGTGAGTTAATAATTACTGTCCAATTCAATCCTTCCACCATACAATGTCCCAATTAAATATAAGACATGGATTTACTATCAAGTCTTAATTTATTTAATCATATGTATTTCGATTAGAAAATGCACAACTCCAAATAATGCAAATTAGAAACCTCTTTCTAATTTCATTCTACCTTGGCCAAGGATTCCTGGGTTGTCATTTAACGAATCACATAGGACATATCTCCTCTTTTACTAGAGGTGGTAGATTCTTTATTGATCATTCATTATCTCCATATGTAACTCATTTCACCCAAGCATACCCTATATATGCCTTAAAAGGCCTTAAGGAATTAGTCAAAGTATAATTTGTTACATACAAGATACTATGATGATCTCAAGTCCAAGGATCACATGTACTACTATCACATTAGGAATTCCTATTGATAGGCGAGTAAAACCCCATTAGGTATTCCATAGCGAGTCACGTTCAGTGAACTTATTCTCCAATAAGCACCTACATACTTGCTTTAGTGTCTCCACACAAATGACCATGAGATCAGTCATCCTCATCCAATGAGCAAGCAACATATGTACCAATCTATCCGGATTTACTAATCCCCTTTTTAGTAATCCCACGATTGGGAACTATTTTAGTTTTAAAGCTTTCTAAGAATTTAGATCTCATTAGCATGATCAACATCATGATTCTAAAAGCATTGCTTAAAACTGTGGGTTATTTACATATTATAAAAACAGCACCATGTAGATAATTAAATGCCTTTAATAAATAAATATTTTATTAATAAATAAATAAGATTGTTTACAAAGTATGTGCTTTATCATCATACATGATTGGCTTGTATGCACACTACTATCAACAGGGAGTAGAGAATTTAGGGGCGTCACATTAGGTATGGTAATTAAATAACCTAAGTGATTATAATATGAGAGAATGCTAGTATTTAAAAATATATACTAACCATAAGAGATTTATTTTATACATCTTAATTAATTAATTTTATAACCTAAGGAAAGCAAGTCTAATTGGTTATAAAATTAAAGATACTTGAGTAAGGATTTAAGTTACAAAGAAGGGGAATAGAAACCCTAACTAAATGATTAGGGTAAGATAAAGATTAAAAGTATTGAACTATGTTGAATTCATGGTCCAAGGGATTAATTTGCAAGCCCAAGAGAAATTAGTTAAAGCCTAATCCTTTAGCCCAATGAGAGAGAAGACATTTTGGGCCTTTAGTAAGCTAATTAAGGCATTGGGCCATAGCCCAAACAATTAGTTAGGAAGCCCAAAAAGAGTTAAAAATAGCAAACCCAAAGGGTAATTTTTTTTAAGAAAAATATGTGAAATGACCAAATTACCCTTAAAATTATTTGTGAAATGACCAAAATACCCTCCAATCCATGTGAACTTAAATCGACCAATCAGAGAAGAGATGATGCAAGCATGACATCATCTTTAAAAAAACACAGATGATGCAAGCATGACATCATCCTTAAAGAAACACAAAGATGATGTCATCATGATGATGTCATCATGATGTCACCGAGGGACTAAATTTTTTATTAATGAGGTACTAAAGTATAATTAACCTATGTACCAAACTGTAATAAACTGGGGGCAAACTGTAAAAAGCCGAGCCCTAACGTGCAATTATCAAAATTATGTTTTTCTATAAATAGCAAGTCATTTCTCTTCATTTTTCAAAACTAAAAATAGAGTTAGAGAGAGAGAGAGGAGAATTTCGGTTGATATATATATATATATATATATATATATATAGAGAGAGAGAGAGAGAAGAAAGTTTTGGTGAGTTTCAAGATTGCAAAGGATTAGTTAAAGCTTGCAACTTCAAGAGGTATTTCCTCTAGTGGATATTATTTTCATTCTTCTTTATATATTTAGTAAAAATATACTTTTACAAGCAGTTATAATGCCCAAATTATTTTAAGTATATAGTACAAAAGTCCTATTTACAAGCAGTTATAATAACCGATTTATTTCTCTTATAAAGTAGAAAATATACTTTTATAAGCAGTTGCTATATCCGATTTTCTTCAAGTATTTAGTAAGAATATTCATGTTATAAGCAGTTATAATGCTGAAATTATCTTAAATAGAATAGTCGAATATTCATTTTATAAAGCAGTTATAATGCTCAATTTATTTTAAATATAGTTGGTGAATATTCATTCTATAAGCAATTATAATGCTGAAATTATTTCATGTATAGTACAAGGAGTTTTATTTATAATTGGTTATATGATTTACTAGTTATAAATAAGAACTTATAAATAAAAGAATAAGTGTTAAATCTAAAGTAGTACAATCGTACTCTTTAATGGTTGATGCATAGTAGCTGGGCTAAACGATTCTTTCAGGGAGCGGAGGTATATACGAATCAATAACCGATCTAACTCGCTGTGAAAATAGTGTAGACGAGATGGAAACTAATTTATTAGTTATTTGTAGAAAACCACTCAGCATACTGTACTGAATACTGTTAGAGACTCGATGTGTGGAGGTATATACAAATCAGTAACCGATCTAACTTGCTGTGAAAATAGTGTAGACGAGATGGAAACTAATTTATTAGTTATTTGTGGAAAACCACTCAGCATACTGTACTGAATACTGTTAGAGACTCGATGTGTGCTATGTTTAGACTTGTGAATACGTATGGTGTTAAGGTATTATCTAATATTTGACTATGTATTTAAATGTTAGATAGTTTACTTATAAAGTAATAGTATTGTGAGATAAAATATGTTTTGATAATTGAAAGATCAATCTTATTAATGATAGATCTTTGTATTAGAGATTAAATTAGATTGCGAAGCAGTAATCGATGGTACAGGCAAGTTCCCTAACTCAAACTCGAGTTATTATTGAACAAGCATGGTAGTGGATAATTATTGTTGATTATTCCACATCTAAGATTAATATTGAATATTCGCATTTATTGCAAGTTCCCTAACTCAAACTCGAGTTATTATTGAACAAGCATGGTAGTGGATAATTATTGTTGATTATTCCACATCTAAGATTATTATTGAATATTCGCATTTATTGCAAGTTCTCTAACTCAAACTTGAGTTATATTTTCAAAGAACGTTCGTGAATAATTATTGTTGATTATTCACATCCTTATTGATTAATTATTCGCAATTAGTGTATGTTGCATATGTTTATCAGGTATGAAAGGCTGATCACCTTCATTACCCTATGGTTCAGTTAAAGTTGTTCATGGTCCTTGTTGACATTAAATATTATTGATTCAGTCATTCATTTATTGAAATTCTAATTTATATTCTTTCACAATTATTATATTATTGAAAATTCGAAAGCTTATTCTTTCTTTGAATCATGATATATCCTTCTTCTATTTAAACTTGCTGAGCAAAATAGTTGCTCACCATTTGCTATATCATGATAACAAATTTCAGATTAAGACGACGGCTCGAAGAAAGACAGAGGCAAAGGCAAACTACAAGAGTAGATAATTATGCATCTATAACTATTAGTTATCTGATGTAAATCATATATGAGAACCTTTTAAGTTTTTAAAGGTATGTATTTAGTTAAGGTTAATAGACCTTGGGAAATGTTATAGAATCATGTGAAAAAAATAATTTATGTTTATATATTCCGCATTAGTTAATATAATATGTATGAAGATAAAGTACCATAATATACCAGGTCTGAGGTTCTTGGGTCCCGGATTTGGGGGCGTCACACTAGTGGTAGCAACACTTGAGGAAACAACAGTCAGAATAGAAGGTGGAATGACAGCCCATCGACCGAAAGTCAGCAAGAAAACCAGAAGAAGAGGGTAGAAGCATGTCCGACCTGCGAGAGGAACCACCTTGGAGTCTGTATGAAAGGAAAGAGGGTATGCTACAATTGTGGTCAGGAAGACCACATAGCACCTAATTGCCCTAACCCTAAGAAGGGTGCCTGCTTCACATGCGAATCGAAGGACCATCTGGCTAGGGATTGCTCCAAGAAGGTATCTGGAGGGGAAGGATCAGGTGGGAACAGAGGAGGCAACGGTGGAAACGCTCTGACAATTACAGGACCAACTACAACTAACCGACCTACAGCCAGAAAATTTAATATGACAGTACAGGATGTTGTGCAGTCTCGCGATGTGGTGTCAGGTATCATTTTGATCAATAATGTTAATGCATATGTATTATTTGATTCAGGTGCTACTTGCTCCTTTATATCCGATGACTTTGCTAAGAACTTAGAATTGCCTAAGGACGAGTTAGAATACCCAATGAACATAGAGATTGCGAATAGGGAAGTAATCCCTGTTAAGTATGTACATAAGAACTGTAGGGTGGATATTAAGGGGAATGTGATGAATGTAAATCTTATCCCGATTAGACTTGGGGAATTCGACGTTATCTTGGGAATGGATTGGCTATTCAATTATGGAGCGATAATTGATTGCCAAAGGAAGTATATTAACCTTGTGACTCCATTAAAGGTTACATTTTATGGCAGCAAGTTGCCTAGACAAACGAGTTATCTGACCATGATGCAGGCCAGAAAGTTTTTGAAACAAGGCTGTATAGGATATTTAGCCTAAATAGTCGATAGTCGCAAAGAGAACCCAAAGTTGGAGGAAATACCAGTCGTGAGACGTATTTCCGGACGAATTGCTAGGACTTCTACCTAATAGGGAAGTAGAGTTTGTGATCGATTTGGTGCCAGGAACAGCTCCAATATCGAAGGCACCATACCGTTTGGCTCCGGTAGAGATAAAAGAATTGATGGTGTAGCTACAAGAACTTTTGGATAAGAAGTATATACAGCCGATCGTATCACCGTGGGGAGCACCGGTGTTGTTCGTTAGAAGAAAGACGGGAAGATGCGGCTCTGCATCGACTATAGAGAATTGAACAAGGTCACAATTAAGAACAAGTATCCATTGCCTAGGATTTACGACCTGTTTGATCAGTTGAAGGGAGCGAGGTACTTCTCGAAGATAGATCTGAGAAATGGTTACCATTAATTGAAGGTGAGGACAGAGGATGTTCCGAAGACAGCGCTCAAGACTCGATATGGTCACTACGAATTTTTAGTAATGTTATTTGGTCTAACAAATGCACATACAACATTTATGGACCTAATGAACAGAGTATTCAAGCCATTTTTTGGACAAATTCGTGGTGGTGTTTATCGACGACATTTTGGTGTATTCAAAGACCAAGGAGGAACACATTCAACATCTGAAGGTGACACTAGAGGCGTTGAGGAGAGAAAAGTTATACGCCAAATTTTTGAAATGCGAATTTTGGATTGAGCGGGTGCAATTTCTTGGACATGTGATTGATAAAGAAGGAATTTAGGTAGATCCATCCAAGGTCGAAGCTGTGAAGAATTGGGATCAGCCGAAGACACCATTGAAAGTGAGAAGTTTTCTTGGATTGGTCAGACATTATAGAAGATTCATTCAGAACTTTTCCAAGATCGCAACTCCGCTGATGAATTTAACTAGAAAAGCGGTAAAATTCGTTTGGACGGAGAAGTGTGAGGAAAGCTTCCAAGAGCTTCAGAAGAGGATGAGTACGACACCTGTGTTATCTCTCCCGGATAGCACAGGAAATTTTGTGGTGTATAGTGATGCGTCGCATAAAGGACTGGGCTGTGTGCTCATGTAAAACGGCAAAGTCATTGCGTATGCATCACGACAACTAAAAGATTATGAGAAGGGGTATCTGACCCACGATTTAGAATTGGCTGCGGTGGTTTTTGCTTTGAAGATCTGGAGACACTATCTCTATGGGGAGAAGTGTGAAATTTTTTACCGATGCTTTTCATGCCCATGAGGAGACCGACACTTGTATTTATTTCTGTGGTCGAGGATGCTTTGCAGCCCGAAAAATCACCATTCAAATGTAAGCCTTAAGGCTATAAAGATAAAAAAAATGGAAGTATCAATAGGCTTCAATTACTATGTTAGCGTAAGGGATTGATAACCAGCTTTCAAAATATCATTTTCAATTCAAAACAAAAGAAAAGTTTTTGCAAATCAAATTAAACACTTTTGCAAATCAAATCAAAGACTTTTACAAAATCAAATCAAACCCTTCACATATAGGTTCAACGAAGAAAAGTACTACTTTCAATCAATCAAATATAGGCCCAATTTGCGCAGCACGAGGACTTCCCAGGGGGTCACTCATTCTAGTACTACTCTCGCCCAAGCACGCTCGACTTCGGATTTCTGATGGAATTTGGTGCATTAGTGCTGGTATGATCGCACCTGTTAAAATTTTCAATTTTTATACCTATATTTTGACATATTGGTGGGGCGTCGCGACATTTGCGTCGTGTATGCACGTTTACCGAGATATGTTCACTAGTACGAACGATTCTTTTATCGTGTTTCGTAAAAAATATATAAAAAAGGGTGCAACACGAGGACTTCCTAGGTGGTCACCCATCCTAGTACTACTTTCGTCCAAGCACGCTTAACTTCGGAGTTCTGATGGGATCCGGTGCATTAGAGCTGGTATGATCGCACCCGTTAGGATTCTCCATTTTTATTCCTATAATTCGACATATGGGTGGGACGTAGCGACATTTGCGTCGTGAATGCGCGTTGATCGAGATATTTTCACTAGAACAAACTAGGGGTGGCCAACTAGTAAAAATCGGCTCGAACCGAGTCGGTACCGAAATTTGTCAAATTCCGGTACCGGTTGGACCGGTATAACGGACTGTTCGGTATTGGTTTTTTCTAAATAAATATTAAAAGTTAATAAATTTATTATTTATTATTATTATTATTATTATTATTAATATTATTTTTCTATTACTATAATCAATATTTTATTATTATTATTATTAATTATTTTTTAATAAATAAATAAAAATCAAAAAATCGGTATATACCCGTATGGTTCGTTAAACCGAACCATAAAAACTCGGTACCGAAATCGGTATCAAAAAACCGAAATATACCAATTTTTTTGTACCGAAACCGGACCGGTTATTTTTATACCCACCCGACCGGTTCGGACCGTTCCGAAAAAATAGTTATAGACCATCTGTCTTTTACAACTTTAAAAGATCACGCTGTGATCTTATTCTATAATCATCTTCTTATGATTCTTTTCTTATCTCATTATCATTTTTTTTAAAAACTTCTTATCTTACCTTTCATCATATCATACTATGATTCCATTTATGCTTTTAATCTTATAGACTTTGTCTATTCATCGTTATTCGTCATCTTTATTATTAGAGTTAGGCAACTCCTGATTCTTATCTACATATCTCTTCAAGATTCTTCTTTGAATCTTCTTGTTTATTTATTAACTCTTTCTTTAAGAATTTAATATCATTCACATTACTCAATATTTTATTTGAGTTTTATCCTTCGCCATTCTAATCTTCTTCTTACAACATTTCTAGGACTTAACTCAACCTATACATCTACGTATGTAAAAAGAATCACCTTTTCATTATACGTAACTTAAACTTAACTTCTTATTCTTTTAACCTAAGGTCATAGCCTAAGGTACTCTTACCTAAGGTGTATAACCTATCAGCTTTGATACCAACTGTAACGATCCCAAAATTCTTACAATATAATTCTCATTCTCGATCGTTAACAATACAACTTTAATCTATCTCTACATCATTATTCGATATTAAAATCACTAAAAATGCGGAATATTTAAAACTTTTATACAATCTTTCTTTATTGTCATGATTTGCAACCTTTACATTACAAATATTTGATTCAATTCTATTACATGAATCGCTTCCTCTAAGTTACTATATAAAGTATTACATCACAAGCAATATCCACTATAATCGGATAGCTCAACTTTACAACTTTAACAAGTATAATACATCCAAAATAAACACATTACTCATCTAGAATAAATATTTTCTTGGATCGATATTGATCTTAACATTTAATTAGCACGCATCATTATTTTGCATCCTTAATCTGCAAAAGTGGTTATTTACAATAGTGAACTCGACAGCTCAGCAAGACCTAACAGTTTTCATGCATCACATAGCATATAATAACATGCTCAACATACATCTCATAATCATCAAAGTAACATGGCATACATGCTTTAATTCACATAACAAATATAAAGATTGAGTTTCTTACTCAATCAACATTCTTTAATCAATCAATGTAGTCATAAATTAACTTTAACATTTTAAGCTTGCAACATATATAACATATTATGCTTTTTACAAAACAATTGAAAACAGTTCATCATCAAGTTCACATAGAAAATAGGAACTGAAAGACTTGCCTTGATCGTTGTTTACCAATAACAGTTTAACAGCTTACAGCTATCTACACTTCACGTGCCCTACACAATTATATAATCATGCACATCAACTATTAGTCACATAACAACGCATAGTAGTTGTAATATAATTTTACTCTACATCTCATAATCCTTCCTGTTAATTAATATACAATGTTCAATTAGATTGTGTTAACTTTCAATTTATCTCTCACTATATTTCTTATTAGTCATACTCAAAGTTCATTCAAGTGTTTAAGTCTAACTAAGACTCCTCATTGGTTTTATATTAACCCCCTTCCATATCTTATAGTGTTAATTTTAGTTGAATTGAAACACTTTTTACGTACATTAACACTTGTCACGGCGTTTCGACGTTTATTCGTCACACGCCCGATTCGTCTCTCTTGTATATGCTTAGTGTCCTTATATAACTTATCTAATGCATCATTTATTAATGTTAAGCATCATTATATTTACTAACATTCATATTTTATAACTTAGAACAACATCTATTATCGTCGACAACACTATACTTGCGTATGTGCATGTCTGACGCCCTCCGATTGCCTCTGAATAAGCATCAGTCACAAAGATAACCATTTTTACCCCTACTAACGACCTCAAATCAAAAACAATAAAGAACAAAAGTTGTAGGTCTACTCGTGCTCGTTCCGGATCATCTTGAATCTCATAAATTGGAGTTCGTATGAAAACGTTATGGTCGTTTTACTACAGGAGGTCAAAGAAGTTTTGCATTACACTACTTAAACCACTCCGGACAGCTTGTAGCCCCGCTAGGGAGGACGTTCCTAGGCCAAAAGCCCCGCTGGGGCGGGGCCCCTTGCTGTTGGGTTCCCCAGCTCACGAACTTGCAGAGAAATAAGCCAATTTGGCTTATTTCTTCGCACCAAAGTTCGATTTTAACTAACACAATGTACATGAAACTTTATACAAACAAAATCTTACACTTCTAACATGCTTTTAACATACAATAACACTAAAACACATAATTAAAACACCTAATTTCATGATTATGAAGAAAATACCATTTTTAAGCGTTCTTAACTAAAAGTAACACTGTGAGTTCGTTTTTAACCCAAATCACATTATTTAAATCATGTTTTGTTCGTTTCTTGATATATTAATATTGTCTATGATCAATTTACATAACATATCACAACCAAACACTAATTTTGATTTTTAAGAAACTATTTTTCAAGTTAGTTCATTGTAAATTGCTATTTTCATAAAACTTATACTTTTAACAAAATAATTCACCAAAATTTCAATTCTCAACCGATTCCATTCATAATACATGCATTATTTTCGTTATTGAAGATAGTATCATGAACATCTTTTAATTTTGCGTCTTAATACATACTACATCATCAATTTTTATTCTAAAATCAACCAATATAATAAAAACTCATAAGAACACAGTTCTTCATGTAAAACTTGTTTTCATGAATTTGATTACTGAAAACTCACTTATAACCACATAGACCAAATTATTCATACTCACGAACCTATATTATAGATTCCTTAACAAGTAAATCATAAAAATCTATTTTTATGAAGAACTCAAGAAATAATAAACTAGAGTTTCTAGGGCTAGATTATTACCTTCAATTCTTAGAATAGAAGATGATTAACAACTTTGATTAACAATCTTCTTTTTTCTCCTTGATTCTCAAAAATCTTCTCAACTTCTCAGAGAATTTCTTCTCTTCTCAACTTTCTTTGAACTCTCTTCTTTTTTTCTCCCTTTCTCTTTTCTTCTTTTAGTTTAGGCTTAGAATAACTTAGCGTAAACTCATATAACTGATAATACGTATACTAATATTATATAACTGCTAATTAATTAACCCATATAATAAATATATTGATTATACTTAATACATGAGTTACAAAGTTTGGAATTTAAAAAGCCCTAAGGCTTGTTTGGCAAAACAAGTTATTTTAAAAATAGATTTTTAGTAGTTAAGGCCCCGTTTGGCAAAACGAATTTAAAACAATGCAAGAGCCTTGTTTGGGAAAACGGTTTTAATCTTTTTATTCTTTAAATAAATCCTTTAACACATCTTTTTAATGTTATTCTTTAATTAATTAAATCTTAACGTTAATTTAATTAATTAAAAGTTTAACATCAATTAATCACATAAAATTATCACATTATAATTACTCGCTAATTATAACTTCATGTAACAATTACCACATCACTACATCTAATTTAATTATCTCAATTAAATTAGAACTATAACATAAAATTATTACATATTAATTAAATTAAATATTAAATAATTATTTAATTAATATAATACACTTAATTACTTTACTCCATATTAATCACATAATTATTTATTTAACTCAATAAATAATTCAATTAAAATATTTATTTTAATTCAATAAATATTAAAATTAATATTTAAATTCTTTTCACATCAATTCATATATTTCACAATATATGACACGTATACACATACTCGAACTCAAAACATCAGATAATAAGAATTTTATTTATTAAATTCTCATTTATAAATTCTTAAAAATCCGGGATGTCACAGACATGCCTGATGACTGCAGCTTTGTATCTACAGCGGAGATGGAGCAGGTTGATCACCTAGACGTGGATTATCTGGATCTTTTTGGATAGCAATGGCAGCTATATTTTTGGTCAGCCACTGTTTTGACTATTTAGCGGTTGTGCCATCATTTTGATAAACCACTGTTAGTAGTTGGGTGGTGGTGCCCCATTTTCCTGTACTTCTTCATTTTGCTTTGTATTATCAGACAAGGATGATGCCCGCAGTAGATAGTTTATCATAAATTTTCATACTATTTCCTATCTATTGCATCATGTTTATATTTATCATCATGCATGTATTATGTCATATGTATGCATTTAGACAAATGAGTTCAGATTTGACCCCTGGATGGTCTTGTGGTACAGTGACACAGATGACGTCATCCGTCGTGAGTCGTATTGAGCATTTGCCACAGTCCGAGGTGGCTTCATCATTGAGGTCGTGGTACGAGAGCCTGCCCTACTCAGTTAGAGGAAAAGTTGACCAAATGTTAGGGCATTCGCTGGCCCTTGCAGATTTTCAGGTGCCATATGGGTTTATGGATGGCATATTATCCTACTGGATACCCGAGAGGCAGGTGTTTCGTATTGGGTGACATGAGCTGACGCCGACTTTGGAGGAGTACGAGCGGCTTACCGGTCTGGCTTTGGACTTGTCGTGCGCCCGGACTGCTATTAGTTATATGCCGAGATCATTCCTGCGGATGTCCAGTCTTCGTCAAAGGGTAGTCGTGAACGAGATCGTATCTGGGCGTGTGATCTCGATTGACTTCTTGATCGATCGTTTTGGGGAGCTTGACAGCTACGATCGATATGTTAGGGACTTTATTATTTCAGCAGAGGCGTGGCATCTGGCCAGGGTAGATATTCTGTTGATGTGCATTGTGGCATACGTCTACATGTCTCTACGCTTGGATTACCTGGATGTGGGATTGGTAGTTATTGTTCTGGCCCTTAGACAGGGTAGCACCATTATCCCGATGATATTAGCTGAGACACTGTGGTCAGCCACTTATTGTATTACCCACCCGGAGGGGTTCTTCCGAGGTAGCTCAGTTTTGCTGTATGTATGGCTGATGTCCCATATTCAATCGATCGGATTTATTAGGCCTCATGGATATTGCTTTACCCGTGAGGTAGCCACATCTTACTCCTTTCAGCCTGCGGAGTGTACTGATGCCGAGACGTGGTTAGCATTTCTGTCAAATATTGAGCATCCGCTTTTAATTTTGCCATGCTCAGGGTTAGCCTCCCCATATAGCTTCATTACTCATGCACCAAGCATGGATTACTTGCCCCTAGCGGGTTTGAGGGGAATGACTACTTATCATCCCCTGGCTTTTATGAGCCAGTTTGATCAGTTCTAGAGCTTGCACTGATTCGAGAGGTCTGCTGATCATAGGATGTCAGCATCGTCTATGTCATCAGCCAATTTGATCAGAGTATATGAATGTTGTACTCATAGAGAGGGCTGAGTTCTCTAGTAGCCATCCGGACCGTTCTCTAGAGTACTCGGTATGGTTGGAGGCAGATTTGGCAGCAGCTGCACTTGTTCATTTATCTCTGATTTTGAATTCTGATGAGGAGAAGCCTATGGAGGATCCTAAGTCTCCTACTGAGGATGAGTTGTTCGTGGGCTTAATAGCTGCTTTGGGTAGCGACCCACCGACTATTTCTACAAGCACAGATTTGACTTTGGCGGATTCGCTATTTAGGATGACCTTTGAGCGGGATTCAACTAGAGTGCAGATGTTGACCACCTTATCTGGCAGAGATATAGCTTTGGTTGAGAGGGACGCACTTCGAGTAGCTTAGGATGCTGGCTTGATAGAGAGAAAGGAGCTCCGATCTTCCAGAGATGCAGCTGTTGTGGAGAAGGATGAGATCCGCTCAGCAAGAGATGCAGCTTTTGATGAGATCGAGGAGACTTTGATTGCTAGGGATGCAGCTTTTACGGAGAGGGATGAGGCTATAGCTTCCCGTGATTTCCACATTGCTGACAGTACTGCCCTTTGATCTTATACTCACGGCCTGGTTATTGAGATGAGCGCATATATTGATGACCACAGTGCCACAATGCAGATGACTATGGATGTTTTGAGCCGTATGAAGGCTGAGGGTATTACACTTATAGCTGCTCCTCCATCTTTCGAGAAAGATGCCATGGTGGCATTGTTGGCCCGCTTATCCTTGGGTCCATAAACTAGCTTTATCTTTTCTGCACTAGACTAGATCAGCCATTTTTGTTATGTACAGGATACTATGTATATATCAAACAGTTTTATATATCAGAGAAATATATTTTTGATTTACTTCCCTGTTTGGAGATGTATTGTCATTGCTGAGTGATTACCACTTCTTTCATGACTCGCTGTTGTTGATGTATCTTGAGCTTCTCCTTGATGGACTGGCAGTTAAGATGTCAAGTAGCATCTCAGATGGGCCTGTTGACCAGAGAGGCTTGATAGGATTTAGCTTCTGTATGGCTTTGGTGTCTTGGGACTGGTTTTTATTGGTTTTTATTTTTTCTTGAAGGTTAAACAGCATCGTAAATGGTTGCCTACGTACTCCCGGGTGTAGGGAGATCAAGTCATTCGCAGTTCAGTCGTTGTATGAGAGAGGTTTGAAAAGTATTTGTCTTGTGTTTTTTGAGTTTGGTTTGATGAGTTTTGAGTTTTTTGTTTGGTTTGACCGCACCAAAAATGGTTGCCTACGTACTCCCGGGTTGAGGGAGATCAGGTCATTCGTAGTTCTGGCTTTATAGTGAAAATCGAACCTGCTTTAATTTGTAGGACCCGGATGCGGGCATGAATGTGCTTCAGACATAGTACTTTTTCACGGCGTCTGAATTGATGAGTTGGGGAAATTCGTTCCCGTCCATTTCTTGTAGTCTGATAGCTCCTCCTGTCAACACCACCTTGACAATGAAATAGCCTTCCCAATTCGGGGCGAACTTTCCTTTAGCTTCATCTTGATTGACAATGAGTTTTCTTCAGCACCAAGTCGCTTTCTTTTAATTGCGGTATTTGGACCTTCTTGCTGTAGGATCGAGCAATCCTTTGCTGATACAACTGCCCATGGAAAATGGTTGTAGCCCTTTTTTCATCAATCATGGACAGTTGGTGGTATCGGTCTTGTAACCAATGATGCTCGTCTAACTGAGCATCGATCAATACTCTCAAGGATTCCATCTCTACCTCTATGGGGAGGACTGCTTCCGTGCCATAGATCAATGAATAGGGGGTCAACCCAGTAGAGGTGCACATTAACGTTCTTGTTGGCCTCTTCGACAACACCATTCATCTTTGGCCGATAGATGACGGAGTTGAGATGCTTGATGTGGAACTTGCTGCACAGTTCTCTCATCATTTGATTGTTCAGGTTCTTGGCGTTGTCTGATATATTCACCTATGGTTGTCCATATCGACATACGACACTGTTTCTGATAAAACTAATCATGACCTCTTTGGTGAATTTGGGAAAAGAGGCTGCATCAACCCATTTGGTGAAGTAATCGATCATGGTGAAGATGAATCGATGACCATTGCTGGCTTTTGGTTCAACTGGACCGATCACATCCATTCCCCACATGGAGAAAGGCCATGGCAAACTCATATTATGTAGCTCATTCGGAGGAACATGTATGGCATTTCCATGTACTTGGCATTGAAAACATCTCTTGATGTGATCGTCGCAGTCAGCTTTGAGTAAGATCCAGTAATGTCCTGTTCTTAATATCTTTATGGCAAGCAGATGAACGCTCATATATGGACCACAGACACCACCGTGGATTTCATCCATCAGTCTCTGGGCTTGTTCTTTATCAAGGCATCTTAACAGGCCTATTCCATCATCTCTTTTGTAAAGGGCATCTTTGCTTAGATAGAACTTCATAGCCATCTTATGAATCCACTTTCGTGCGGATTGGTTTGCTTCAGCGGGTGTAGATCCATCTCATAGATATTTCTTGATGTCTTGATACCAAGCCTGCTTGACAAGAGGTATTTCATCTGATAATTATCCAATGTAATTCCCGTATATTAGATATGCGGATTAATGAAGCCAACGTTGCCAATGCATCAGCGAAATCATTCCTACTCTGAGGAATATGGTTGAAGGTTATATCTTCAAACTCCAAGGATATTTTGATGAGCTACCGATGGTAAGGCAGCAAATGCAGTTCTTTGGTGTGATATGCCCCAGTGGATTGTCTAATGACCAACTTAGAGTCTCCAAATACCAGTAGGTGTTTGATACCCATGGATTAGGCTAGTTTCAACCCCATTATACAGCCTTCATATTCGGCCGTGTTGTTGGTGTTGCCAAATTGAAGTTTGGTAGCCACAAGATATTGTTCTCATGTACCAGAGATAAGGACTGCCCCAGCTCTGGCACCTTCCATGTTTACTGCTCCGTCGAAATACATTTTCCATGGTTGGACTGTATTCTCTTGCTGGAATTGCTGAATTGTCATGATTCCATCATCTGGAAAATAGGTCTCCAGGGGCTCGAACCCTCCTGAAGGTGCTTCAGCTAATTAGTCTGCAATGACTTGACCCTTGATTGATTTTTGAGTCACGTAGACAATATCGAATTGTTGTAGGATCAACTGCCATTTGGACAGTCGACAGTTCAACATTGGCTTGTTGAATACGTATTTGAGTGGATCGATGCGGGATATGAGGTAGGTCGTGTGCCTATAGAGGTAGTGATGTAACCTCATTGCGGCCCATGCTAATGTACAACATATTTTCTCGATTAAGGTGTATTTATGTTCCCCACTACTGAATCTTTTGTTGATTTAGTAGATGGATCTTTCTTTGCTACTATCATCTTTCTATCCTAGCATGCAGCCCATTGTATTGGCATTGACGAACAGGTAATTGAACAAGGGAACTCTATCCCTCGGAGGTACCAAAACGGGTGCATCGATCGGCTATTTCTTGATGGCAAGGAAGGCTTGTTGACAATCCTCATTCCATTTGGTAGAGGAATTCTTCCTTAGTAACTTGAATATGGGTTCACATGTTGTTGTGAGCTGGGAAATGAATCGGCTTATGAAGTTGATTCTCCCTAGAAACCCCCATATCTCGTTCTTTGTCTGAGGTACCGGCATCTCAGTGATGACTTTGATCTTGGCAGGGTCGAGCTCGATGCCTCTATTACTCACCAAAAATCCTAGCAACTTGCCTGCTTTAATGCTAAAAGCACATTTGGTGGGATTTAGCTTGAGGTTGTACTTGCATAACCTGTTGAACAGCTTCTTGAGATGGTCGATGTGATCATCCTCCCTCTGGGATTTGATGATGATGTCATCCACATAGACCTTTATTTCTTTGTGCATCATGTCATGAAACAGGGCCATCATGGCTCGCTGATACGTGACTCCGGCATTGATGAGGCTGAATGATAGTCGTCAATAGCAAAAGGTTCCCCAAGGAGTGATGAAAGCTATTTTCTCCAGGTCCTCTTCAGCAACCATGATTTGATGGTAACCAGCAAAGCAATCTACGAAGGAATACATACCGTACTGCGCAGTATTGTCGATCAGGATGTGGATGAAAGGTATCGGGAAGTTATCCTTAAGGCATGCCTTGTTCAAGTCCCGGTAATACACACATATTCATACCTTCCCTCCGGGCTTAGGCACGGGAACTATGTTGGAAAGCCACTCTAGGTAGGTTGATACCATGATAATCCCAGCTTTGAATTCCTTAACAACTTCTTCTTTGACTTTCAGACTCCATTCAGGTTTCAATCGCCTGAGCTTTTGTTTGACTGGCTTGAACCCATCGGCATTCGATGGATGACAATGTCAGTAGAGAGGCCAATCATGTCTTCATGTGACCATGCAAATACATCCTGGAACTGTGTTAGGAGTTCGATCAAGTCGGCTTTTTGGTTTAATGCGAGGTCTAAACCTATCTGGATTTCTTTGATATTTTTGGAGGTTCCTATGTTGACAGTAGTGGTTTGGTCGAGGTTTGGTTTGGGTTTGTCTTCGACCCATTCTTTGATCTCCTCGGGCACCTCATAGTCATCTTCCTCCTCTTGATCAATATCCATCAAGTCGAAGTTCAGTTCTACATCAAAGTCGTAGTCACTTTGACAAGTTGACATCTCATCAACAGAGACAAACATATCCAACGCTTGAGTCCTGAAAACAAAAAGGCTTTCATCTTAGATATATACAACTACTTAAATAAACATAGCATTCTGCAACGCATGACAAAGTTGCTGCTATAGCTGTGCAATAAAAAATAAGCAGTAAATGAAAGCATGATTAAAGGGCAGATGCACTCTCTCTGCCCTTTTACCCTCTTCTACCGAGGTAAAGGACACTGCTCCAGTTATCCAAGGTCAGATCCTCATGAACCGAGAGGATCAGAGATTTGTGATTATCTGCCTAGTCTTGAACGATGATTGAGACATCCTTTATAATAGGGTCGAGGTTTTTCTTTGAACTGCCCCCCTTTTCTTTCTTGAAGCGAGGAATTTGAATCTAGTCCTCGTCTTCGTTATCTAGGATCTCATCATTCATACCCTCGTAGTTTATGATGACCTGCATATTAGCGAATGGGTCTCGTCCTTCATACATGATCTTTTCTTTTCCTCTTTCGCTATCTGCCTTGTGCTTGAGGGCTTTTCTTTCATTGACAGGTATAATTGGAGGAAATAGTATTGCTGATACCACAGTAGGGATCTTCCTTATTTGTTTTACCCATCCGGTATAGTAAGGTTTGGCAACAATACGATGGAAGCATGAGCCTTGGGATGCTTATGTGGGTTTCGGTGGTTTACCCGGGATGAAAATCCTAATCCTGCTCTCCCAATCTGACTAGGGATTTGTATCGGGCTCTTGATACCTTGCTGATTCTTTCCTAACCCTTCTCCAGGTTGGAAATCCAGGGATACCATTTCCTGGCCCACTGTTATTACTTCGGTAGAGACCTTAGGCTTCAGGGCTGGTGCCCCGATAGGTAGATACTGGGTATCACTCACCTCCAGGGCTTGAAAACTTGCAAGTTCAATCCCTGTGTCCAGGCTGATCACTGGCATGTCTCCTTGTATGCCGACAGGGTATTCTGGTTTAGCATTGACCGTGATGAGGTTGCCGTTGATAATGTATTTGAGCTGTTGATAGAGGGTGGATGGCACTGCTCCTGCCATATGAATCCAGGGCCTGGCCAGCAACGGGTTATATCCAGTGGCGATATTGAGCACCTGAAAGGATACGTAGAAAGTGTATGGGCCAATCTCCAAGGGTAGTTCTATTTCTCCTGCAGCTTGGCGTCGAGATCCATCGAAAGCCCGGATGACCACATGGTTGGTTTTGATCCGGTTCAGGTTAATTTTCATTCTTTCCAAAGTATCGTAGGGACATATGTTGAGGGATGATCCTCCATCAATGAGTACCCCTCCGATTACATACCCAGAAGATATCACAGCTATATGTAGAGACTTATGATGGCCCGTTCCTTCTGCAGGGATATCATCAATAGTGAAAGATATCACATTGTTGTTGAAAATGTGTTCTACCACGTGACGAAATTTCTCGACATCTACAGTATGTGGCAGATAGGCTACTGCTAGTACTTTCACTAGAATGTTGCGATGATCCACTGAGGATAAGACCAAATCTAGGATAAATATTTGCTTGGGTGCATCTTTCAGGTCTTGCACCACCTTGATTTCATTGTGTCCCATTTTGTTGGGGAACTCTTCATTTTTCTCATCATTCACCTTTGCTTTGGCTTTGATGACTTGTTTAATCACCCGCTGAGACAGGTATAATGGATTGTCCTTTGGCACAACGATAATGTTGTTTGAGGTGGACCCTTCATTGTTCCCATAGTTCCATGGGACTCACTTCAGACTGATAATTGGATATTGGGGTCTGAAGGGAAAGATTAAAGGCTCAGGTGCGGCCACCTTTACAGGATTTTGTATCTCTTGGACCCCTTTCCCTGGCAATACTAAGGGTTTGAGGGTTGACTCCTTATCGCAGGATATGACAGCCACTGTGTTCTTATTTCATACAGTGGGGATCCAGAGAGTGTCTTCATCTGGGAGGTTGAGAACTTGATTTCCCCTCATCAATTCACCACTTTCAATCATGTCTTGAATCAGGTTGCGAAGTGCCCAACAATCCTCGGTATCATGGCCTGGTGAATTGGAATGATACTGACAAATTTGGTCAAGTTTGAACTTTCTGGCCTGAGAGTTCAGTGGAGGTAACAAATCTGCAACCATTCCCTCATTGATTAGCATATGGAGGATTTCTTCCATTGACTGGTTTAAGTTGATGAAGTTCCTTTAAAATAGAAATTTTCCACTAGTTTGGACGCCTTCTTCTTTGGTCACCCTGTTGGTCCAGAGTTCATTCTCATGAGGATGATATTAATTCCTCGGGGAAATGATCTCCGGTGTGGGTGGACGATTGATGTCAGACTGGTTGGCTCGTTTGATCATTTCTCTAGTGATCTGATGCTGGTAGACGACCAGTTCTGCTAATTTCTCGATTTGTTCTTTGATAGATTTTATCTCTTGCTCTATCAGGAATCTCCTTTCAAATACTTCCCCATTGTCTGGGCTGTTGTTACTGGATGGAGTTGATTCTCCCATATAATGGAGGTATTTGGATCCTTCTCCACTTGTGGTGCTGATCATGTTAACATTCTCCTCTTTATGTTGTGGAAGAGGATTGTCCTGCACATGCGGTTGTTCAGGCTTTGTTACCACAATCTCTCCATTGTCGATCAAGTCTTGTATTTTGTGCTTGAGAGACCAACAGTCTTGTGTGTCATGGCCTGGAGATCCAGAATGATAAGCACATTTCTTGCTTGGATCAAAATTTCATCCACCGATATTGGTGGGTGGAATGAGCTGGACAATCTTCTTCTGAGCAGTCAGAAGTTTGAATACATTCTCAAGTGAATCCCCTAGAAGGGTGAAAGTACTTCGACGCCTGATCTCCATATTTTTCTGGAATGGATGGTTTGAAGGTTGTGCTGGAGTTTGGAAAGGGGTATAGTTCCTCTTTTGAATGGGTATACTGTTTGCCTCGCCCCTTGGATTTTGTCCTTGCAATAGTAAGGACATTTCCTCGTCTTTCTTTTTGTGTACCCTCCGGGGATTACTCCTGTAATTTTCGAACTGGATATGTTCAGCAACAGCTTTGAGGGTGGTTAGATCCTTGATCTTCCCGGATTTGAGCCTCATTTCAACCATTTCACTGTGCTTGATTATTTCAGAGAATGGTTTTCCTATGACTGCTAGGACCGTCTCATAATATGGCGCCTCTTGAATGTCGATGAAGGTCATTACTATCTCAGATTCAATTATGGCTGGGGTGACTTGTGCTGCCACCCGCCTCCATCGTTGGGCATATTCTCTGAATGATTCAGTATTCTTTTTCTTGATTTTGGTTATCTGGTATCTGTCTGGAGCCAGCTAAGATTGGAAGCTGTATTGACTGAGGAAGGCATGGGCTAACTCTTCCCAACTGTGAATCTTAGAGTTGTCCAGAAGGGCATACCAGGCTCTGGCTTCTCCAATCAAACTTATCTGAAATAGTTGCATTCGAAGCTTCTCGTCCACTACATAAGATCCGAGTTCTCCGATGAACACTTTCAGATGTGTATATAGATCTCCCAATCCATCATATTTCTCAAAATCAGGAGTTTAAAATTTTTTAGGTTAACGAGCCCTGGGGAAAATACAGAGGTCGGAGTAATTAACACTGCCGAATGCCCCAGTCCCTTTGATAAACCAGAGAGTTTCCTCCATTGGTTGTACTTTTTTGAGAAGGTCACCAGCTTCCTGTTCTTTGTTGAGGGTGGTGATTTTAGGGGTTTGTTTGGTTGTGTCCTTGTTTTGTGATCTAGAAATCTGAGTTTCAGCCTTTTCGGTCTCTTGACTACCACTACCACCAGGTGCTCCTAGTTCTGTATGAGTTTGGGTTTTCTTCCCTTTAAGGGCCTTGCTTTGTTCTCTCAGAAAACCGGCTAGTTCAGCTATCTAATTTCTCAGTCCTTCGAACTCTTCCCTAGATACAGGGGTGGATTCTGTTTGAGCACTCGAAGCCATGTCCGTGGGTGGACTTAGTTCTTTCTTAGACTTAGATCTAGTGACAGTACCAATTTTTCACCTACAACAAAATGTAGGCGTGTCAATTTCCTGAGGTAGTTAAGGATAGGATGCATGATGTGGTTTTTAATTTTATCTTGCAAAACAGAGGTCAGTTGTTTTGATGACAAGATGACAAGAAATAAATATTTTAAACTGGACCTTGAATTGAAAGAGGAAGGCATGAAGAAACTTCCCATCAGATTTGGTTAATCAGAGGCTGACCTATCTTAGGTTACTCTTGTGGCTTTTTTTTTGCATAAGGTTCCCAGATCATCTCAATCTACTAGAGGGGAAATTAATCTGATCTTTTAACTGGAGCGAATCTGGGTGGTACATTTTCATGAGCTCCAGAGAGACTAAGTCGTCCCCAGAGACATTACTTATCACCGATGGGTTTTACCTCCTTGTTAGAGGAACACACAACATACATTCACATACATCGCCCTCACCGTATGCATATGACGACAGTTGGTGCGAAGCACTAATATGGGTGTGAAGCACTAAAAAGTAAAAAATTATTTATTCACATCCATTCAATGTAAAGACGCATCATTCACGCATTCATAATTTTGAAAGGGAAATGCTTTGAAAAGATTTGAAAGCAGCCTAAGCCCTCTACTGTCATCCCCAGCAGAGTCGCCACCTGTCGACGTCGGGAAAAACTCCGCGGGTCGGGTCACAACCCGGATCTTTCTCCCTTCCTAAATTATCTCTACCCTCACTCTTTTTATTGCGAAAAAAAAGTTTTGAAGGGTTTTTTAGGAAAAGGCCAACATGTATCATGTCGACGATTTGAATGTTTTACAAAGTCGCCAGTTGGTAGATTTGAAATGGTTGTACCAACTCAACCGATTTTTGTTTGAAAGAGGCCCAATTGTTGGACACTGTCGAAAATTGATCTTTGAAAACAAAGTTTGAGTTCGGGGACTTGGTTAAGTGTGCGGAAGGTGTTAGGCACCCGCAACTCTCGTGTAAACACTGTACCGCAATCTTTTCAATATTTCCCTTAAAAATGAAATTCGTGTGTGAATGTTGTTTTTAAAGTAGGGCTTTGCTTCGTTGAACCTATATACAAAGGGTTTGATTTGATTTGCAAAAGTATTTGATTTGATTTGCAAAAAGCTTTTCTTTTGATTGAATTGAAAATGATGTTTTGAAAGATGGTTATCAAACCCTTACGCTAACATAAAAATTAAAGCCTGTTGATACTTCCAATTTTATCTTTATAGCCTTAAGGCACAATTTGAATGGTGATTGTCAGGCTGCGAAGCATCCTCGACCATAAAAATAAATACAAGTGTCAGTCTCCTCATGGGCATGATAGCCATCAGAGGGACTCTGACACAACAAACTATATTTTTCACTATGTTGAGACCTTAAATCCGGATAAGTGTTTTAAGATCTTTGCATTTACATTTTACAGAACAACTGGCAGGGAACATTCAGTAAAGCGAAGTTTGTCCATCGTGGGAATTAGATTCTGATCGATTTGATCATGAATCCCACGATTCCGAAGCTCACATGAGAGTAGCCAATAAACCTGCACAGTTCAAATTTGTACAGAAATAGATATATATCCCAATATTGCCAGAACCGAGGATTCATCAGTAAATCCTGGTTCGTATCTGGCCGAAGCGACTCGTTCCCACTAGATAGCGATCTAAGGGAAGCGAGGTTGCTTTTATGACTGAAAAATGCCGATTCATATCGAATGAATATTTAAAGCATTAATTTAATGAAAAGCAAGTAAAGCCAAGATATATACACAGTTATATATACAAAAGCTATAAAGGGCGATGGGTTTTCACACCAGAGCCCGGACTAGAATAGAAATATATATATATATATATATATATATATATATATATATTGACAGAAAAGTAGTCAACCAAGACTGGGAAGAGAACCCAGTGGTGGTGAAGGCTGCTTATATATGCATATTTATATATAAAAGCAGTAAAAAGGCCACAGAATAATCCAGACTGAACTGAAATATAAATGTACAGAAATGTAGTCAACCAGGGATTGGAAAGATAACCCAGTAATGGTGAAGGGTGCAAAAAGCAGTATAAAGGCCATAGAATAATCCAGGCCGGATAGATACATATATATTTACAAAAATATAATCAACCAAGACTGGGAAGAGAACCCAGTGGTGGTGAAGGCTGCTTATATATGCATAAATATATAATAAAGCAGTAAACTACCTCGGATTTGACATCCGAGCTTGACATAATTGAAAAGTTAGTATATATACAGTTAAATAAACACACAAAAAAGCCAAACCCGGACTGGGAAGATAACCCAGTCCGGCGAAGTTGCTTAAAACAAAGGTGCTAGTGCACTGAAGCTGTTAGAGCTGCCGGATCGTCAATCCGAGTTGTAGAAATGCCAGAAATTGAGTTTATTTACAAAAATGTACTAAATTTTGACAAAAACGGACACGAAAATAAGTTCCGGGCATATTCAAAAAATGAAATTTGATATGCAAGTGCAAAACAGTGCAAAGAAGTAGGAATCACTTTCTGATCGTAAAAATACTTACAATTGACTGCTACACGGGCTTTTTGCCAAATCATAGGCTCTAAACATCAGAATCTACCAGTTATTTTCTGATTTATGGTAATATGTGGGTATATCTACGTGTTAGTGTGAAAAAACTTGGGTTTAGAAGAGGTAAAAAAGTCAGAAAATCAAACGGACAGAGGTTTACTGCGTTTTTTTTTCAAATGAGGGGGGTGCACATTTATTTATAGGCCAGGGAGCCTCAACTCTACCTTCTGCTATCGTAGATAGAGGTACAGCTCCCCTGGTGGGGCCCACGTGTTCGGTTGAGTCGTCTCAAAGTACGTGCACTCCGAGCAACGCGAGGTCAAAGTCAAAACTTTCTAACTTTTGATCGAAGCGTCCGTTTGAGGCGTGCGATACCTTTTTGGAAAGCCCTCGTTGAGAGTAACACAATGACATAGGATAAAACATTTTTTTGGTTCAAGAAGACAGGTTCACAACCAGGTCTTCAATTCCTCGCAGTTTGTGCGTTAAGCTATCTTGCGCTATTTGCACTTAGGATTGTCGTTATGGTTTGTTCTAACCTTAGTGGCATCAATTCAGCTTAAGTTTGACCGAATCATCTTGAAGTTGGTAAAATGACTATTTTGCCCCTCCTGGGGTTGCCTTCAGTGTCTGCATGGCCTTTGGTTGACTTCCGGGAGTTATTTCCAAGACTTGG
The DNA here is from genome assembly GCA_020205555.1 of Panax stipuleanatus. NCBI lineage: Eukaryota > Viridiplantae > Streptophyta > Magnoliopsida > Apiales > Araliaceae > Panax > Panax stipuleanatus. The sequence goes on from CM035116.1 coordinate 90,476,263, forward strand.
ATCTCATTCGAGTCTGTCTGTCCTCAGTGTAATCTCTGAAGTTGACTTGGTCATTCCAGGTTGACTTGGTCATTCCAGGTTGTCTTCTCGAGATGTTGTGGAGCTTCAAGTTCATTCTCGAAGTTGACTTGACTTCCCGAGTTGCGACCGGGACTGACCTATACCTCTCGGGCTGAGATCGGGGCTGATCTGTACCTCTTGAGTTGAGACCGGGGTTGAGTTGGCATCTCGAGACTGGTTATTGAGGCTGTGGTTGTCCCAATATTGGTGATCGGGGTTGATTTAAAATGCCCGATATTGAGATCAGGGTTGATTTGACGGCCCGATTAGAGATCGGGGTTGATTTGATGGCCTGATATTGAGATCGGGGTTGATTTGACGGCCCGATTGGAGATCGGGATTGAATTAATGGCCCGATATTGAGATAGAAGTTGATCTGACGGTTCGATTGGAGATCGAAGTTGATTTTATGGCCCGATATTGAGATCGAGGTTGATCTGACTGTCCAATTGGAGATCGGAGTTAATTTGATGGCCCGATATTGAGATCGGGGTTGATCTGACGGTCCGATTGGAGATCGGAGTTGATTTGATGGCCCGATATTGAGATCGAAGTTGATTTGACGGTCCGATTGGAGATCAGAGTTGATTTGAAAAGACAGTTTTACCCTCCTACAGTGTTAGTATCGGGGCAAGAAATTTCGAGTGTCTCTAGTACTACTAGAGACAGCATTCTGAGATTCATGTAGAATAACCCTAGCCTTATCCACATTTGAAGATAGATTTCCATTTTCAGAATTAAGGATGGTAAGAGCCCTCTTAACTGATCGAAGCTTCCCAACCAGAACTTGCAATGGGTCACCCAGAACAGAAATATTCCAAGAATTCTACACCACAACATGAAAATTTTCAAGCTCACCCAAAAAGTTGAAGAATTGACAAGGCTTTGGAACCTTTGGCAGGGTCAAACTTGTTTTAACAACTGCCGGACAATGATCTGAAAGGTCTCGAGGAGTAAAAAGAACCTGAGAACCCAGAAACTTATGAAGGCAATCACCATTAACCATAGCCCTATCAAGCTTTTTAAATTGAGGCTTTGTGTCACTAGAATTCCACCAGGTGTGAAAAAGGCCCAACAGCGCGGAGATCAGAGATAAGAAGATCAGAAGAACAGTCCAAAAGCTCTTGCATACCCCCATTCTAGGATTCATCCCTTCCCATTATTTTAGTAATAGACAGGACCTCATTAAAGTCCCCCAGCAAACACCAAGGCAACTTCACAGAAGAACATAAGTCTCTCAAGTCCTTCCAAAGAGATTTTCTTCCAGAAGAGGTATTTAACCCATAAATAATAGTGACAAAAAACTACAGATTAAGTTCAATAGACATAACCAAACAGTGAATAAACTGAGGAGATTTAGAAACAATATCAATAGTCCAAACATTTGGGTCCAATCCTACCCAAATTCTCCCATTCACATGATAATCATAATTAAACTGCCAATTCCATTTACTACGAATGGCCTTTGAAACAGTATTAGCTTTGGGACTTTTGACTCTAGTTTCAACTAGGCCAACAAAAGAGATATTATGCTTACATAATAGAGCAAGGACACTATCATGCTTGGACTTCATATTTACACCTCTAAAATTCATAGAGCAAAAATTAACCATAAACTATAAAGATAAGTTAAGGTGGGGAAAGCCTCCCCCCTCCTCTGAGCTTTTTCTTTGAAGACTGGCCTAAAACTAAACCAGCTCGAGCTTTTGCCTTTAGATCACGACCAGCCTTCTCATCAATTAACTTAAGTTTTCCCACAAGAGGATTAGGAGGTGGGGTGCAATATGTGTTGGAGAAGTGGCCATCCATAGCCTCCCTAGAAGGATCTATAGGCAAGAAGACATTTGGATCTCCAACTAAAGCAGTAAAAGGGCAAGGAGCAGAGGGAGCACGCTGCTTAGGACCTTTGCCCACTAGAGTCCAGCAGTCGAATGGAGAAGCAGGTCCATGAACAGCAGGTGAAGGCACAGGAGGAGGCACATGAATTGAAGGAACAGAAGTTTCTGAAGTTTCTCTAACTTTTGGGATCCATTTGTAGTTTTCTCTCAGGCATCTAATGAGGGAATGCCCAAAGGATTTATAGTGAGAACACAATTGAGGCCTATTTTGGTATTCCACTTTGACTGTAACTACCTTCTCAGAATTTGTTTCCTCATCCAGAACAACCACATCAAAGGTGTTAGGCATAACCGAAGTAGGAGAAATTTCAATACAAATCCTAGAAAAATTCATGGGTTCTAACCTTTCTGTAATCTTCTCCATAAATAATGGTACTCCTACCCCACTAGCAATGTAACTAAGCCCAGTAAAAGACCAATATGACATGGGGATGTTATGAAACTTAACCCATACAGGAGCTTTTGAGCAGGAATCCAACTGGAAATCCATACCTTCCTTCCATGGCTTTAGGCATAATAGCTTGTTAGAGATATACCAAGGGCCAAGAGCAAGAACATTTTCATGATCCTCAAACCTAGCAAATTTAAACACAAAAAACCCACCATCTTGCTGGAAAACACTCTGCAGCCTATATTTATCCCACAGTTTATGAACATTCTCTTCAACTAACTTAAAAGACATTTTGGAGTGTAGAAAACCACCCATAAGGCATGAGCTCCATAAGTTATTACCTTTAAAAAGAATCTCAGATGGAGAACTAATAAAAATTAATCCATTTTCAGAGCTAGGAGGAGAGGGGGGGGGGGGATTCAAGTTTCAGATTAGGCTTGGACTCAGGTTGAGCCACCACCGTGCTCCAAGACCTCAAGCCAGGTAAAACACAAGGCTTTTCAGAAGCTGGCCCAACATACCCAGAAACAAACCCAGAAATACCCCAGATCTCCGGTGAACCAAGCAGCTCCCCCTCTTCCAAAACAAGCCCAACACCAGCAATAGAGGGATTAGGAACCCCTACAGTACCCCCCAAACCCGGAATAGAAGGATTCTCCTGATCTAAAGAACTGCACGCTTTGAGAGTACTTTTATCAAACAGGTCATGTTCATTAACAATACGAACTGATTTCCCTTTGCAAGCAAAAGCATTAACATTATTGATTGAGAACCCCTGAGCTTTTATGAAGTCCAGTAACAAATTGCACCTTCTACGCTCATCGGCAGCGTCTATACTCTCTTGCTGCGATAAAGCTTGTACAGCTTCGAAGATTTCTTTCATAGAAGAACCAAGTTACAGCCCTAGGCTCGCTTCAGCATCGTTGTTTGCCTCATATGCTTCAGAACTGTCAGAGTCAATGGCAGCTACAATCGGAACAGGGACAGATTCAGCCGTAGCAGCATCGTCAATAATAGGGGAGTTAGGGTTTGAAACCCCAAACTCAACAAAGAGATCCCGAGAAGGGCTACTAATGGAATTGCCAGCCGAGAGATGAGAGAAACTAACCATGGCAACAAAAAGAAGATGACGAAAATGAAAGGAAAGAAATTAGGACCCAAAAAGAAAAACCAGAACCAGAACAAGTAGAGAGAAGGCAGAGAAAAAAAGTTTAGAGAGAGAAGCTACATTATTAGGGAGATTCCTCCTAAATGAATATTTGTCTGAGATGTACTCATGGTTTTGAACGCGATAGTCATGGATTTCTCGTTTTAACGCTAATCAAACTAGAACGAAGTAATACAACTCATAATCACCTTTTTCTTTATAAATTTGAAACAACCAATGAAAAAATATAAAGGTCTCCCTAAATGAAGAATTGTGTGAGATCTACGCATCGTTTTGGATGCGATAGTGATGAGATTGCTCCTTTTGATGATAATTTCAACTAGAACGAAGTAATAGGACTCATAATCACCTATATTTTGACAATTTGAGCGAACTAATGAAACAATAAGGTCTCCCTAAATGAAGACTTGTGTGAGATGTACAGATTATTTTGAAGGCACTAGTGATAGGATTGCTCTTTTTGATGCTAATCAAACTAGAACGAAGTCAGAGGGCTCATAATCACATCTTTCTTTGATAATTTGAGAGAACCAATGAAACAATAAGATGGTCTACCTAAATCAAGACTTGTGTGAGTTGTACGCATCGTTTTTAACGTAATAGTCATGGAATTACTACTTTTGATGCTAATCAAATTAGAACGAAGTAATAGGACTCCTATTCATCTCTTTATTTGACAATTTTAGAGAACTAATGAAACAATAAGGTCTCTTTAAATGAAGAATTGTGTAAGATGTACGTATCGTTTTGAACGTGATAGTAATGGGATTGCTCTTTTTGATGTTAATCAAACTAGAACGAAGTTATAGGATTCCTAATCACCTCTTTCTTTGATAATTTTAGAGAACCAATAAAATAATAAGAAGGTATCCCTAAATAAAGACTTGTGTGAGATGTACGCATTATTTTGAGCGCGATTGTAACACCCCCTTTCCCAGAGGAAAAGGGATGTCACACACAGAACATAATAAATAAAATTCTGAAATAAATCTTAAAGTATTTCTAAATAAATTGAATACCAACAGTCTTAAATGCCAATTTAAATAAAAAAATATCCATGATAACATAATCTCCACTTCTAAGGATGAATGCCAAAATATGCCCAAAACATCCAATTACAAAATATTAGGAAAACCAAGTTTAATAATAATCTCAAAAACTAATTTACTCATTTGGATCAAAGGTAGCTCTCATCCCACAAATCCTGATCACCCTTGATTACCTGCAGGAAAAAGAACACAGTGTGAGCCAATTGCCCAGTATGGATATAAAGATGAACAAATATATCACAATATATAATGAATCTAAAAGAGTAGAATGAATGAACACATGTGAATTACAAACGTAATACGAATAGATGGAAATTAGTGAGTCCATTTACAAATAATTAACACTGTCAATCGAATAATTATAGGCAAAAGAATCCCAAACAAATAAGGCTGAGTCAAGTGGTTGTAATGTGGCAATTTCATACTGAGCTCAAATACAAATAGCCAAAGGCTAACAAAATACATCTGTATCATGATGTATACAAATTAATTCAGATAGTACGCACGACACATACGTCACTAATCCGTCAAATCGAATTAAATACTAGGTCGACCCATACGTATCCTAAACAAACAAATCAAATGGCCAAAGCTTATGACCCAGAGCATACAAAAGGATACGTCGTGAACTGATCACACCGCCATGGAAGGTGTCATACCCTTGTGTTAAGAGGATATGCTTGTAGTACCCCCACGGGCAGTTAGCTTAAGTACACCCTATGGATCAAACGACAAAATGTAAGTCAAAGGGTAAATGACATCGGATTATCAAATACGAACATTCTTAAATACTGACAAGATATCAGTAATCAAAACAACTCTCGAGTGTGAACGAAAATATACAAGGAATGATACAAATGAATAAAATCTCCAAAACATATTGACATGATTAACTAGCTCAAAGAATACAAATACGAGTTCTAATATCAACGCCACAACGAAACTATCATAATAAATTGACAAGGAATAATTATGAGAGACAGTACTAAATTTCGAAACGAATAGCGAAACGAACAAATTAAAATTAAAAGAGTCTGGCTGAAAGAGTACAAAATTCGTACCTGGATTAAGCAATGTAATACCCAAAATTTATATTCCAAATTCGACTCGTTAAATTCCTTCCGTCCAATCTAATTTAAACAAAATAATGTTTAATATAAACATAATTTATATAAGTATACTATATACAACTGTCTCGTCTTAAAAATTTATCATTGTTTCATGAATTAGAAATTATTTAACTTGCAGTGACAAAAGTAAGCATACTTGTTATTACTTAATAACATTATTATTATTATTATTATTATTATTATTATTATTATTATTATTATTATTATTATTATTATTATTATTATTATTATTATTATTATTGTTATACATTTTCATTACATAAAGAAATACAATAAATCTTCATAATTCATAATAATAATAAAAAAGTCTCTGATCCAATTAAAAATTAGTGGTTTAAACATAAAATAATTAATATTACATATCAGATTCACCATTCCATAAATTGTATAATTCCTCCCTTTTATAATGTCAAATTTAGTACTGATGCATAAATGTATTATTTCGTTCTAGTTTGATTATCGTCAAAAGGAGAAACCTGTGACTATCGCGTTCAAAACCATGCGTACATATCATACAAGTCTCCTTTATGGAGACCTTCTTATTGTTTTATTGGTTCTCTAAAATTATAAAATAAAGAGATGATTATGAGTCCTATAATTTCGTTCTACTTTGATTAGCATCAAAAGTAGCAATCCCAAGACTATTGCATATATCTCACACGAGTCTTCATTTAAAGAGACCTTCTTATTATTTCATTGGTTCTCTAAAATTTTTAAAGAAAGAGGTGATTAGGAGTCCTATAATTTCGTTCTAGTTTGATTAGCATTAAAAGTAGTAATCCCACGATTATCGCGTTCAAAACAATGCGAACATCTCACACAACTCTTCATTTAAGGAGACCTTCTTATTGTTTCATTAGTTCTCTAAAATTATCAAAAAAAGAGGTGATTAGTAGTCCTAATACTTCGTTCTAATTTGATTAGCATTAAAAGGAGCAATCCTATGACTATCTTGTTAAAAACGATGTGTACATCTCACATAAGTCTTGATTTCGGGAGACCTTCTTTATTGTTTCATTAGTGATCAAATTGTCTAAGAAAGAGGTGATTATGAGTCTTATGACTTCATTCTAGTTTGATTAGCATCAAAAGGAGCAACCTTATCACTAGTGCCTTCAAAATGATCCGTACATCTCACACAAGTCTTCATTTAAGGAGACATTCTTATTGTTTCAGTAGTTCTCTCAAATTGTCAAAATATAGGTGATTATGAGTCCTATTACTTCGTTCTAGTTTAAATTAGCATCAAAAGGAGCAATCTCATCACTATCGCGCCCAAAATGATGCATAGCATGACTATCTCGTTCAAAACCATGCGTACATCTCACACAAGTCTTCATTTAGGGAGACCTTATTATTTCTTTGGTTCTCTCAAATTGTCAAAGAAAGAGGTGGTTATGAGTCCTATGACTTCGTTTTAGTTTGATTTGCATCAAAAGGAGCAATCCTATTGACTTCAAAACGATCCATACATCTCACACAAGTCTTCAATTAAGGAGACCTTCTTATTGTTTCATTAGTTCTCTCAAATTGTCAAAACATAGGTGATTATGAGTCCTATTACTTCGGTCTAGTTTAAATTAGCATCAAAAGGAGCAATCACATCACTATCGCATCCAAAACGATGCGTAGATCTCACACTGGTCTTCATTTATGGAGACCTTCATATTGTTTCATTGGTTGTTTCAAATTTACAAAGAAAGAGGTGATTAAGAGTTGTATTATTTCGTTCTAGTTTGATTAGCGTCAAAGGTAGAAACCCATGACTATCGCGTTCAAAAACATGCGTACATCTCACACAAGTCTTTATTTAGGAAGACCTTTTTATTATTTTATTGGTTCTCTAAAATTGTCAAAGAAAGAGGTGATTAGGAGTCCTATAACTTCGTTCTGGTTTGATTAGCATCAAAAGGAGCAATCCCATGACTATCGCGTTCAAAACGATACGTACATTTCACACAAGTCTTGATTTAGGGAAACCTTCTTATTATTTCATTGGTTTTCTCAAATTGTCAAAGAAAGTGTTGATTATGAGTTTTATGACTTCGTTCTAGTTTGATTATCATCAAAATAAGCAATCATATCACTAGTGCCTTCAAAAGGAGCTGTACATCTCACACAAGTTTTCATTTAGGGAGACCTTCTTATTGTTTCATTGGTTCTCTAAAATTATAAAATACAGAGATGATTAGGAGTCCTATAACTTCGTTCTAGTTTGATTAGCATCAAAAGTAGCGATCCCATGACTATCTCGTTAAAAACGATGTGTACATCGCACTTAAGTCTTAATTTAGGGAGACCTTCTTATTGTTTCATTGGTTCTTTCAAATTGTCAAAGAAAGAGGTCATTATGAGTCCTATGACTTCATTCTAGTTTGATTAGCATCAAAAGGAGTAATCTTCTCACTAGTGCCTTCAAAACGATCTGTACATCTCACACAAGTCTTCATTTAGGGAGACCTTCTTATTATTTCTTTAGTTCTCTCAAATTGTCAAAATATAGGTCATTATAAGTCTTATTACTTCATTCTAGTTTAAATTAGCATTAAAAGGAGAAATCCCATCACTATCACGTCCAAAACGTTGGGTAGATCTCACACAGGTTTTTATTTAGGGAGACCTTCATATTATTTCTTTGGTTGTTTCAAATTTACAAAGAAAGAGGTGATTAAGAGTTGTACTATTTTGTTCTAGTTTGATTACTGTCAAAAGGAGAAACCCATGACTATCGCATTCAAAAACATGCGTACATCTCACACAATTCTTCATTTAGGGAGACCTTCTTATTATTTCATTGGTTCTCTAAAATTATAAAAGAAAGAGGTGATTAGGAGTCCTATAACATTGTTCTAGTTTGATTAGCATCAAAAATAGCAATCCCATGACTATCGCCTTCAAAACGATGCGTACGTCTTACACTAGTCTTGATTTAGAAGGACCTTCTTATTGTTTCATTGGTTTTCTGAAATTATCAAAGAAAGGGTTGATTATGAGTCATATGACTTCGTTCTAGTTTGATTAGCATCAAAAGGAGCAATCCTATCACTAGTGCCTTCAAAATGATCCGTACATCTTAAATAAGTCTTCATTTACAGAGACCTTCTTATTGTTTCATTAGTTCTCTCAAATAATCAAAATATAAGTGATTATGAGTCCTATACTTTGTTCTAGTTTAAATTAGCATCAAAAGGAGCAGTCCCATCACTATCGCGTCCAAAACGATGCGTAGATCTCTTACAAATCTTTCTTTAGGGAGACCTTCATATTGTTTCATTGGTTGTTTTGAATTTACAAAGAAAGAGGTGATAAAGAGTTGTACTGTTTCGTTCTACTTTGATTAGCGTCAAAAGGAGAAACCCTTGACTATCGTGTTCAAAACCATGCGTACATCTCACACAAGTCTTCATTTAGGGATACATTCTTATTGTTTCATTAGTTCTCTGAAATTGTCAAAATATAAGTGATTATGAGTCCTATTACTTCGTTCTAATTTAATTTAACATCAAAAGGAGCAATCCCGTCACCATCACGTCCAAAACGATGCATAGATCTCACACAAGTCTTAATTTAGGGAGACCTTCATATTGTTTCATTGGTTGTTTCAAATTTACAAAGAAAGAGGTGATTAAGAGTTGTATTATTTCATTGTAGTTTGATTAGCGTCAAAAGGAGAAACATGTGACAATCGCATTCAAAACCATGCGTACATATCACACAAGTCTGCATTTAGGGAGACCTTCTTATTATTTCATTGGTTCTCTAAAATTGTAAAATAAAGAGATGATTAGGAGTCCTATAACTTCGTTCTAGTTTGATTAGCGTCAAAAGTAGCAATCCCATGCCTATTGCTTTCAAAACGATGCGTACATCTCACACAAGTTTTCATTTAAAGAGATCTTCATACTGTTTCATTGGTTCTCTAAAATTGTCAAAAAAGAGGTGATTAAAAGTCCTAATACTTCATTCTATTTTGATTAGCATCAAAAGTAGCAATCCCATTACTATCGCGTTCAAAACGATGCGTACATCTCGCACAAGTCTTCATTTAAGGAGACCTTCTTATTGTTTCATTGGTTCTCTAAAATTATCAAAGAAAGATGTGATTAGGAGTCCTAATACTTCGTTCTAATTTGATTAGCATCAAAAGGATCAATCTCATGACTATCGCGTCAAAAATGATGTGTACATCTCACATAAGTCTTGATTATGAATCCTATGACTTTATTCTAGTTTGATTTGCATAAAAAGGAGCAATCCTATCACTAGTGACTTCAAAAGGATCCGTACATCTCACACAAGTTTTCATTTAGGGAGACCTTCTTATTGTTTCATTAGTTCTCTCAAATTATCAAAATATAGGTGATTATGAGTCCTATTACTTCGTTCTAGTTTAAATTAGCATTAAAAGGAGCAATCCCATCAATATCACGTCCAAAACGATGGGTAGATCTCACACATATTTTTATTTGTGGAGACCTTCAGATTGTTTCTTTGGTTGTTTCAAATTTACAAAGAAATAGGTGATTAAGAGTTGTATTATTTCGTTCTAGTTTGATTAGCGTCAAAAGAAGAAACCCATGACTATCGCGTTCTAAAATATGCGTACATCTTACACAAGTTTTCATTTAGGGAGACCTTCTTATTATTTCATTGGTTCTCTAAAATTGTCAAAGAAAGAGGTGATTATGAGTCCTATAACTTCGTTCTAGTTTGATTAGCATCAAAAGAAGCAATCCCATAACTATCGCGTTCAAAATAATGCGTACATTTCACACAAGTCTTGATTTAAGAAGACCTTCTTACTGTTTCATTATTTTTCTAAAATTGTCAAAGAAAGTGTTGATTATGAGTCCTATAACTTCGTCCTAGTTTGATTAGCAAAAAAAGGAGCAATCCTATCACTAGTGCCTTCAAAACGATCCGTACATCTCACATAAGTCTTCATTTGAGGAGACCTTCTTATTATTTCATTAGTTTTCTCAAATTGTCAAAATATAAGTGATTATAAGTCATATTACTTCGTTTTAGTTTAAATTAGCATCAAAAGGAGCAATCCCATCACTATCGCGTCCAAAACGATGCATAGATCTCGCACAAGTCTTAATTTAAGGAGACCTTCATATTGTTTCATTAGTCGTTTCAAATTTACAAAGAAAGAGGTGATTAAGAGTTGTATTATTTCGTTCTAGTTTGATTAGCGTCAAAAGGAGAAACTTGTGACTATCGCAATCAAAACCATGTGTACATATCACACAAGTCTTCATTTAGGAAGACCTTCTTATTATTTCATTGGTTCTCTAAAATTGTAAAATAAAGAGATGATTAGGAGTCCTATAATTTCGTTCTAGTTTGATTAGTATCAAAAGTAGCAATCCCATGACTATCGCATTAAAAACGATGCGTATATCTCACATAAGTCTTGATTTAGGGAGACCTTCTTATTATTTCACTGGTTCTCTCAAATTATCAAAGAATGAGGTGATTATGAGTCCTATGACTTCATTCTAGTTTGATTAGCATCAAAAGAAGCAATCTTAGCACTAGTGCTTTTAAAACGATCTGTACATCTCACACAAGTCTTCATTTAGGGAGACTATCTTATTGTTTTATTGGTTCTCTCAAATTATCAAAGAATGAGGTGATTATGAGTCCTATGACTTCATTCTAGTTTGATTAGCATCAAAAGAAACAATCTTATCACTAGTGCCTTTAAAACGATCCGTACATCTCACACAAGTTTTCATTTAGGGAGGCTTTCTTATTGTTTCATTAGTTCTCTCAAATTGTCAAAACATAGGTGATTATGAGTCCTATTACTTCGTTCTAGTTTAAATTAGCATCAAAAGGAACAATCTCATCACTATCGCGTCCAAAACGATGCGTATATCTCACACAGGTCTTCATTTTGGGAGACCATCATATTGTTTCATTGGTGGTTTCAAATTGTCAAAATATAGGTGATTAAGAGTCATATAACTTCGTTCAAGTTTGATTAGTGTCAAAAGGACAAACCCATGACTATCACGTTCAAAAATATGCGTACATCTCACATAAGTCTTCATTTAGGGAGACCTTCTTATTGTTTCATTGGTTCTCTCAAATTATCAAAGAAAGAGGAGATTATGAGTCATATAACTTTGTTCTAGTTTGATTTGCATCAAAAGAAGCAATCCTATCACTAGTGACTTCAAAACGATCCTTACATCTCACACAAGTCTTCATTTAGGGAGACCTTCTTATTATTTCATTAGTTCTCTCAAATTGTCAAAATATAGGTGATTATGAGTTCTATTACTTTGTTCTAGTTTAAATTAGCATCAAAAGGAGCAATCCCATCACTATCGCGTCCAAAACGTTGCGTAGATCTCACACAAGTCTTCATTTAGGGAGACCTTCATATTGTTTCATTGGTTGTTTCAAATTTACAAAGAAAGAGGTGATTAAGAGTTGTATTATTTCGTTCTAGTTTGATTAGCGTCAAAAGAAGAAACCCATGACTATCGCGTTCAAAAACATGCGTACATCTCACACAAGTCTTCATTTAGTGAGACCTAATTTTTTTTTTATAATGTGGAGTTTTCGACCCGCGGGTCGACAAATCTCCCCAACCCAGTACCAGAGCAGTTTGCGCCTTAGGGATTACTGTGGCCGCCATAAAACATTTTCATGTCCTAACTTTGTTGCAAGCGGGACTCGAACCTAGGATGTCCGGATTTACGACTCACCCTAGGACGAACTTGAACCGCTGCGCCAAAGCTGGTGGTTAGGGAGACCTAATTATTTCATTAGTTCTCTAAAATTATCAAAGAAAAAGGTGATTAGAAGTCCTATACCTTCGTTCTAGTTTGATTAGCATCAAAATGAGCAATCCCATGACTATTGCGTTCAAAACGATGCGTACATCTCACACAAGTCTTGATTTAGGGAGACTTTCTTATTGTTTCATTGGTTTTCTCACATTGTCAAAGAAAATGATGATTATGAGTTATATGACTTCGTTCTAGTTTGATTAGCATCAAAAGGAGCAATTCTATCACTACTGCCTTCAAAATGATCCATACATCTCACACAAGTCTTCATTTAGAGAGACCTTCTTATTGTTTCATTAGTTCTCTCAAATTATCAAAATATAAGTGATTATGAATCCTATTACTTCGTTCTAATTTAAATTAGCATCAAAAGGAGCAATCCCATCACTATCGCGTTCAAAACGATGTGTAGATCTTACGCAAGTCTTCATTTAGGGAAACATTCATATTGTTTCATTGGTTGTTTTGAATTTACAAAGAAAGAGGTGATAAAGAGATGATTAGGAGTCCTATAACTTCGTTCTAGTTTGATTAGCATCAAAAGTAGCAATCCCACGACTATCGCGTTCAAAACGATGCGTACATCTCACACAGTTCTTCATTTAAGGAAACCTTCTTATTGTTTCATTGGTTCTCTAAAATTGTCAAAGAAAGAGGTGATTTGGAGTCATAATACTTCGTTCTAATTTGATTAACATCAAAAGGTGCAGTCTCATGACTATCTTTTTTTTCTTTTTCTTTTTCTTTTTTTTTTCTTTTTTTTGCTAATGTGAAGTTTTTGGGTCGCAACCCGACTAGTCCCCCCAGCCCGGTGCCAGTGCTTTTTTGCTTCCCAGCTTGCGCTTAAGGGGACCATGGCCAGCATTACCTTTGCAGGCTTAACAATTATTGCAAGTGGGACTCAAACCTAGGACGTCTGGGTTTACGGTTCGTCCCAGGGCTAAGCTTAAACCACTATGCCAGTTGCTGCTGGTTAAAGACGATGTGTACATCTCACATAAGTCTTGATTTAGGGAGACCTTCTTATTGTTTCATTGGTTCTCTCAAATTATCAAATAAAGAGGTGATTATGAGTCCTATGACTTCATTCTAGTTTGAATTAGCATTAAAAGGAATAATCTTATCACTAGCGCCTTCAAAGCGATCCGTACATCTCACATAAGTATTCATTTAGAGATACCTTCTTATTGTTTCATTAGTTCTCTAAAATTGTCAAAATATAGGTGATTATGAGTCCTATAACTTCGTTTTAGTTTAAATTATCATCAAAAGAGCAATCCCATGACTATCGCATTCAAAACAATGCGTATATTCCACATAAGTCTTGATTTAGGGAGACCTTCTTATTGTTTCATTGGTTTTCTTAAATTGTCAAAGAAAGTGTTGATTATGAGTCCTATGACTTTGTTCTAGTTTGATTAGCATCAAAATAAGCAATATTATCACTAGTGCCTTCAAAACAATACGTACATCTCACACAAGTCTTCATGTAGAGAGACCTTCTTATTATTTCATTAGTTCTATTAAATTGTCAAAATATAAGTGATTATGAGTCCTATTACTTCGTTCTAGTCTAAATTAGCATCAAAAGGAGCAATTCAATCACTATCGCGTCCAAAACGATGTGTAGATCTCACACAAGTCTTCATTTAGGAAGACCTTCATATTGTTTCATTGGTTGTTTTGAATTTACAAAGAAAGAGGTAATAAAGAGTTGTATTATTTCGTTCTACTTTGATTAGCGTCAAAAAGAGAAACCTATGACTATCGCTTTCAAAACCATGAGTACATCTCACACAAGTCTTCATTTAGGGAGACATATTGTTTCATTGGTTCTCTAAAATTGTCAAATAAAGAGATGATTAAAAGTCCTATAACTTCGTTCTAGTTTGATTAGCATAAAAAGTAGCAATCCCATGACTATCGCGTTCAAAACGATGCGTACATCTCGCACAAGTCTTCATTTAAGGAGACCTTCTTATTGTTTCATTAGTTCTCTAAAATTGTCAAAGAAAAAGGTGATTAGGAATCCTAATACTTCGTTCTAATTTGATTAACATCAAAAGGAGCAATCCCATGACTATAGCATTAAAAACGATGTGTACATCTCACATAAGTCTTCATTTAGGGAAACCTTCTTATTATTTCATTGGTTCTCTCAAATTGTCAAAGAAAGAGGTGATTATGAGTCCTATGAATTAATTCTAGTTTTATTAGCATCAAAAGGAGCAATCTTATTACTAGTGACTTCAAAATATTCCGTACAACACACACAAATCTTCATTTAGGGAGACCTTCTTATTGTTTCATTAGTTCTCTAAAATTGTCAAAATATAGGTGATTAGGAGTCCTATAACTTCGTTCTAGTTTAAATTAGCATCAAAAGAAGCAATCACAGTGACTATCGCGTTCAAAACGATGCATACACTCCACACAAGTCTTGATGTAGGGAGACCTTCTTATTGTTTCATTAGTTTTCTCAAAATGTTAAAGAAATTGTTGATTATGAGCCCTATGACTTCGTTCTAGTTTGATTAGTATCAAAATAAGCAATCTTATCACTAGTGCCTTCAATATGATACGTACATCTCACACAAGTATTCAATTAGAGAGACCTTCTTATTATTTCATTAGTTCTCCAAATTGTCAAAATATAAGTGATTATGAGTCCTATTACTTCGTTTTAGTTTAAATTAACATCAAAAGGAGCAATCCATCACTATCGCGTCCAAAACGATGCGTAGATCTCACACAAGTCTTCATTTAGGGAGACCTTCATATTGTTTCATTGGTTGTTTTGAATTTACAAAGAAAAAGGTGATAAAGAGTTGTATTATTTCGTTCTACTTTGATTAACGACAAAAGGAGAAACCCTTGACCCTTGACTATCGCGTGCAAAACCATGAGTTCGTCTCACACAAGTCTTCATTTAGGGATACAATATTATTGTTTCATTGGTTCTCTAAAATTGCCAAATAAAGAGATGATTAGGAGTCCTATAACTTTGTTCTAGTTTGATTAGCATCAAAAGGAACAATCCCATCACTATTGCATCCAAAACGATGCGTAGCATGACTATCCTGTTCAAAACCATGCGTATATCTCACACAAGTCTTCATTTAGGGAGACATTCTTATTGTTTCATTGGTTCTCTCAAATTGTCAAAGAAAGAGGTGATTATGAGTCCTATGACTTCGTTCTAGTTTGATTTGCATCAAAAGGAGCAATCCTATCACTAGTGACTTCAAAATGATCCGTACATCTCACACAAGTTTTCATTTAGGGAGACCTTCTTATTGTTTCATTAGTTCTCTCAAATTGTTAAAATATAGGTGATTATGAGTCCTGTTACTTCGTTCTGTTTAAATTAGCATCAAAAGGAGCAATCACATCACTATCGCGTCCAAAACGATGCATAGATCTCACACAGGTCTTCATTTAGGGAGACCTTCATATTGTTTCAATGGTTCTTTCAAATTTACAAAGAAAGAGGTGATTAAGAGTTGTATTATTTTGTTCTAGTTTGATTAGCGTCAAAAGGAGAAACCCATGACTATCGCGTTCAAAAACATGCGTACATCTCACACAAGTCTTCATTTAGGGAGACCTTATTATTTCATTGGTTCTCTAATATTGTCAAAGAAAGAGGTGATTAGGAGTCCTATAACTTTGTTATAGTTTGATTAGCATCAAAAGGATTGCATCCCATGACTATCGCGTTCAAAACGATGCGTACATCTCACACAAGTCTTAATTTAGGGAGACCTTCTTATTCTTTCATTGGTTTTCTAACATTGTCAAAAAAGTGTTGATTATGAATTCTATGACTTCGTTCTAGTTTGATTAGCATCAAAAGGAGTAATTCTATCACTAGTGCCTTTAAAATGATCCGTACATCTCACACAAGTCTTCATTTAGGGAGACCTTTTTATTGTTTCATTAGTTCTCTCAAATTGTCAAAATATAAGTGATTATGACTCTTATTACTTCGTTCTAGTTTAAATTAGCATCAAAAGGAGCAATGTAACACCCCCTATCCAAAAATAGAAAGAGAGGTTACTCAAAAGACAACTAAACGGAACGAAAGCTCTATGCCACGAAAGAATAGTGTTCATAACCAATAAATATCAAAAGGTCAAACAAGAATAAATGCAAAACTGGCCCAAACCATAATCTGAAATAGTTATTACAACTCCAAATAAACCATTTGACAACCTAAACAAAACATCTAAATCATTGGATCGAATGGAGCTCTCATCACACTTGCCCTTGATCCCCCTGATTTCCTGCTGGAAGAAAAACACAGCATGAGCCAAATGCCCAGTACGAATATAGAGTACAAAATAGAGAACTGAGATAACTAACTCAATAAATGAACTGAACTATAACGAACAAAACTAATACAACGAAATAATAAGCTGAATTAATTGGCTGGGTGTTATTTCATACCGAGCTCAAAATAAAACAGAATGATACCTTGCCACACATGCAAGTCAAATAATGCCACACAGGTAAGTCACACACATTGGACAGCGAAACCAAATGTATGTAAAATCGAAAGGTGTGTTTGGCACAAACATCACCACTCCGCATAACAGAACAGAAAACCCATGCGCCTCGCACAACAAAACACCAAATGGCCAACTCCCACCAGAGCACAAAAAGAAGACTCCGTGGACTGATCACAGGTATATATACCTATGGTACCCCCACAGGTGGTTATACCTCAGGTATATATACCCTATGGTATATTCTAACAATAATACTATATCACAACACATGCGACACAATATCAACACAAAGGGTTCTAACGTGTACATGTTAAATCGAACGAATCATCAACACAAGTCTCCAAAAATATAGTAACATGTACTTTTCTACAAATATTGAAATAAATACTAAAAATGATATACTCTCAAAGAGTACAAACACGAGTTCTACGGATCAACATTAAAACGAAACTATCACATGAATTTTAGAACGAACAATCATGCGAAATAATAACTAACTTCTAAACGAAAAGCAAAACAAACAAATCAAAAATAAAAGGATTATCGCTGAAGGAGTACGGAATCCGTACCTGGAGTAAGCAATGTAATACCCAAAAATTTATATATAGTTTTGTTAATCTCCGTCAATCCGATCTTTTCACAAAATAATGTATATTTATTAATTACGTACACAATTATACATATTCTTATATTAGATTAGTATATCATGATTTTATTTATTTAAAGGAAAAATTTTATAACTACAATGCCAAACACATGGCCTGAACAGTACCAAATCTTCATCTAATTATGATTTATAGCATTAACAATATAGAAATTGAAAAGTACATAACCCATTATGTAACTTAGTTAAACAACTCAATAAAATATCTTTGTTTTGTGACGCCCCAAATTCAGACCGTCACTAATCTCGAATTATGTTCATCACGTACTAATTCTAATAACAACTAAAATCTCAAACAATGGAATAACAAAATAATTTACATTGATATAACATAAATATTCTCGTCCCAAGTCTCGAAACTATTACTAATATACTTCATAACTTAAACCAAACATTTCTTAATACATAACATTTAAATAAGTCTTAATACAACATAACGGAAACATCCTAATATAGAAAAGCACAGCTACTCCATAGCCTTGCCTTCGCACTTGTCCTGTCTTGGGGTTTCACCTTGCCCTGCCCTAACTGAAATGTTTATGGGAAGCAAGAGTGAGCAACAAATTTGCTCAGCAAATAATATGCCAATAAATGTAAACAGGAATATATATAGTTCTAAATCTCAAGGGTAAAATGGTAATTAATCGCTCAGGATTTCAAATAAGAATGTTGTGAACAAAATGAATAGCAATGACTTCCAAATCTATTCCGTGAAGTTGAATAAGGACCACTACGGGTCGAGAAGTTATTAAAGGTTTTGAAAGTTTCAACAATTTCAAGTGAATGAATAGACATCACTGAGTGTCGCTGTGGACCAAGGATTAATAAAAGAATCCAAAGAATTCAAAGTTTCAAGTTAATAAATACTAGATATTGAGTGGTCGCTAAGAACCACGAACTTCTACTAGAATCACCAAAAATATTTTTGGTAACCCAAACAAATACAATTAGGTGATCAGCCTATCATACCTGGTGTTATGCATAACCTACCACACTACTGTCGGCACTCCGACTATATAGTTTCCCTTCTTACGAGGGTTGTTCAACTCAGTCAATTTATAATAGTCCGCACCAAGGCAATTGGTGTGGATTGCTTTCTAATTCATGATATTGGTCTAGCCGAATTAAATGGCGTAGACAATTTCAACAATGTATATAAGACTAATTTATGAGTTCAATACTCGCAACAATAATTCGAAGAATATAATCGTTATTTAAATCAAACTAATGAAACATAAGTTTGTATGACAAGAATTATTCTAGCACCTATTTACTCGTACGACCAAAGTTAGTACAAGCTCGAATATGTGTTCAATAAAGAGTATGAATCAAATACTTGCTCAATAAAAGAGTAGTCAGATACTTGCAATTACTATACAAGAACGGTTTCAAGGAAACTTGTACAATGAAAGAGTATAAGTTCGGGAACTTGCTTACGACGTTCCTCGAATAAGTAACCACAAGGATAGGATACTTGCAACACAATAAAAGTAGGGTTCAGATACTTGCACTATAAATGAGTGTAAGTCAGGAAACTTGCCTCAAGCGTAGTCTATCCACATAAAGCTAATCAACACTTTCGAATCCCTATCATAATATAGTTACGTATATATATGATATCCATTAGTCATATATTATAGATTCATATCATATCTTGGACAAACAATCAACACACAAGTTAGGTCTTAACCTTACTACACAGTTATAACACATATAGCATTGTATTAAATTATAATGCTTAACCGATTAGGTCATTATTATCTAGGGAATTCCTTCTCTCAAGTTAAACATCTTCATAGTATGTTATTATTTACTTACACACATGTCGTACGAAATCAGATTATCATGAAATCAAGTAACATAGTTATATCATGTATGACATTGTAGTAAATCATAACTCTAAATTGGTTATGTCTTTATTATCTCTAGAGTTCCTTTTATAAGTAAAACATCCTCATATATTACTACTATCACATAAGACCACAACTAGTACCAAACATACTTTATTTAGCAAGTTATGGCATTTCTATAAGTTAACCGTCAAGATCGGATTCAAGTATCAACATATGATAACATATATATATATATATATATATATATATGTTAAAGGGTCCATCTTTGTTTGTACAACCTTTTCACATTCAATTTTACATGATATAGGTTCTAAGTTAATACCCTTAATAACTTAAGTCCATTCAAGGTCATGAAACCACATTAGTTATCATGCTTGTTATTTTAAACATATGGGGTGATCGCATAACTTGTTTTAGGTATGCTTGCAAGTTTCTACTTCATATACACATAACTAGTATTGTTACTTAGCTTAAATCATGCTTCAATTATGCTCAACTAATCTTTATGGCATCTAACATGGCATGTATACGTGTATGACATATTAATGAGGTTAAGAGCACTGCCAAACATGTCGGAATATCAGAATATGAAACTCGCAATAACATGTCGAAGTCTACTTCCAAAACTTATCTTTTGTTTAGTAATGTTCAATAATGAGTCCATCGTGTGCATATTATATCATGAAACATATACGTACATGGTATCACGTTCTTCATGCATTTCTAGGTCACACTAACACGCATCCAAATCAGAATATAAACATGAGTATATCATACTAAGGCTTCTCTTTAAGTTCTAAGTTTATTTATAAATTCTAAGTTTGTTTCAACACTATAAGTTTTCATCAATCAGGCATGCAATCATAGTAAAACATGTTTGCGTTAACTCCATGTACTCCTATAGGCATGCTACTTATGTTCTCAAACTTGTTCCAAAGTGTTATCATAAGTTCGCACGTAACAGCCTGGATCAGAAGCAGAATCTGGAACCAGTGACCGGCGCAGCTGCGCAGCGCCCCTGTTCAAAACTGGCTCAGCTGCGCAGGGCCTTGGCCAGCAAAATGGAAGTCTAGCACTGGCGCAGCTGCGCAGCACCCTAGTATAACCAGGGCGCAGCTGCGCCGTTACCTGTATAGAGCTGGAAGCTCCTACTTCGGCAAATAGCAACCTAATTCATAAAATTCATTCACGAAAACAACCACATTGGATTCCAACATGCTTATAAGTTTATTATAACAACTAAACAAGCTTTTTATAATTCAATTAGCATGTATTGCAACCAAAATCAAGAATTTAGAACTTGACAGAAAATAAGAAATGGAGTCCACAAAATGAAGAACATGAAATGAAATTATACCTTTGTAATGAAATCGTTGCTAACTGAATTCTCAACTCTTAGAATACTTAACACTGATATATATGCTCTCACCCAACTCTTAGACAAAATTCTCAGCAAATGAATTTGTGAAGGAGAAGAGGCCATATATATAGCAAAACCAATACACAGATATTGCAATTGCACTCTAAATTAAACCAACGGGAATGTAGGATTGCATGGTGGGTAAGAAGAAGTTGGTGGATGGTTGGTGAAGAAATCATGACTCCCACTCCCTTGCTCATCATGAGCTATTAAATGCTGAGTTTGAGGAAGAAATAGAGAAGTAGACTAGCTTGAGTTTGCACACGTGAAGAGAGAAAGAGACTCTCAATTTGGGACAAGGCTTAATAACTCAGCATTTGCAACACACAACACTTAAATTATTATACACACATATCATATACTTAGTTTATAATTTGAGTCATAATGTACTTTAATTTAGACAATAAGGTATGTAGTAAAAATAATTTACACATATAAAATCCATGTGCACTTGGGTCCTCATAAAATAATATTGCAAGGTAATAAGTTGGAATACATATAATCCATGTACATTTTGTTAATACAGGATATAATTTTACTCAGATATTATCACATTACATTGTCTCATTTATTATTAAATTCTACTATCCAACAATTGTTTACAATATATCCATGATGTATTATTTTAATGTCCACACACTCACATTGTCACATAGGCATTTTTCAAGTAGCTTATATAATTTAATCAATTTTAATATATGGTTTCTATAAATAATATAGTCACCTTCAAGGCCACATTACACTATATGATATAGCTATAGCTACGATATTTGATTATCGCATGCTTGGCATATAGCAATAACAATCCACTCGATTATATATTATTATTCTTAATGGTAATTACTTATCTTATTAATTAATAATAATATTAATTAATCCCTTCCTCATCAATCAATGTAATTATTAATCTCCATAACAATTCATTATCACTTATAAGATTAATTACCACATTCAATAAATACAAATCTTATTATACTTATAACCAAGTCACTTATTATTATTATATTACTTGCAATAATAATAATCACATATTATGAATAATTAATCACCATTAATATTCTATTATAATTAAATAACAATTAATATTTAATTAATTGTTCACATAGTAATTTTTTCATTAATTTATCCCTATCAATAATCACATTCCTCAATAGTTTAATAAATACAAATCTTATTATATTTATAAATAAGTTGCTTATTATTATACTATTACTTGCAATAATAATAAATCAACAGACTATTACTATATTTATCATAATAACAATTAACAATCAATATAGATTAATTGTTCACTTAATAATTCATTTACTCTTTAACCAATTATTATTCATAATAACACTTAATAACGTTATTGTATGATTAACTATCACATGTTTTGCACTCAACAAATAATCAATTAAATATAACTCTTATTATATTCATCAATTACTTATTCGTAAATGTTTTGTTATTCCCAATAACATACTATTAATAATTACTCATTAATAAGAACAATTAATTAATAATATAATATTAATTAATCCTTCGCTTATTGATTTCCCTCTTTAATTAATTAAATCATCATCATTTCCATTCTCATGCAACACAAGGCATTCTACAAGTGTAACACCCCCTTTCCGAAATAGAAAGAGAGGTTACTCAAAACACAACAAAACTGATGAATTTATAGTAAGGCTCTAAACCATAAAGGAATAGTCTTCAAAACCAATAAATATCAAAAGGCAATCCAGAATAAATGACAAACTAGCCCAAACCACAATCTAAGGTAATTATTACAACTCCAAATAAATCAATCTATCAAGCCTAAATAGAATATTTCTAAACCATTGGAATGAAAGAAGCTCTCATCACACTTGCCCTTGATCCCCCTGATTACCTACCGGAAGAAAAATACAGCATGAGCCAAATGCCCAGTACGGATATAGATTACAAGAATACTGTAACGAAATAACTAACTCAAATAAACGAACTGAACTGTAACGAACAAAACTAATACAACGAAATAATAGGCTGAATCAAATGGCTTGGGTGTTATTTCATACCGAGCTCACAGAAATATATCTTGCCACACAGACAAGTCAAATAATGCCACACAGGCAATCAAAATAATACCACACAGGCATAACATACAGCGGACCGGCCGGATCCAGATGCATGCAAATCGAAAAGCGTGTTTGTCACAAACATCGCCAATCAGCAAAATAGAACAGAACAGAACATAAAACTAGGGTCGACCCATACGCCTCCTACAATAAAACACAAAATGGCCAACTCCAACCGGAGCACAAAACGGAGACGCCGTGGACTAATCACACCGCCACGGAAGGTGTCATGCATCGGTGCCAAGAGGACATGCCTGTGGTACCCCCACAGGTGGTTATAGCTCAGGTATACCCTATTGTATATTCTAATAATAATATCATGTCACAACACATGCGACACAATATTAACACAAGGGGTTCTAGTATGTACATGTAACAACGAAACAAATATAAATACGAAACTCTAAAGATACATTAACATGTACATCTCTAAAAGATTAAAATAAACACTAAATATGTTAACCCAATTTACGAGTACAAACACGAGTTCTAGGTATCACTACCAAGACGAAACTATCACAAGAATTTGAGAACGAACGATCATGAGAAACAATAACCAATTTTAAAACGATAAACAAAACGAACGAATTAAATTTAATAAGAGAATTGCTGAAGGAGTACGAAATTCATACCTGAAGTAAGCAATGTAATACCCAAATTATATTCCAGAAATTAATCGCTAAACTCCTTCCGTTCGAACTAATTAAACAAAAATAAATTAAGTACAATTAGTTCATTATTATTATTATTATTATTATTATTATTATTATTATTATTATTATTATCAATTATTATTATACACTGACTTTCGTTTCCGCCATAAAAATCATCAGATGCTTATTAAATTATAAGATATATATATATATATATATATATATATATATATATCTACAGTACTGCCTTTTATTTTTCCCCAAATTAACAATTAACCTACTTTTCCTATTACTTAATTCTGATTACAATACTAAAATCAGAGCAATACATATTAGGTCCACAATGGAACCAGACAACCAATAAGCAAAAAGAATTCAATTTCCCTCATCTAATGAAAAAACAATCAATGAACATAGCAATCTATTATAAACAGTAATGATATGCTACCTTTTTCTTCTTCTTCTTCTTCTATACAGCGGCTGCGCCTCTTTCTCTTTTTTTTTCTCTGTCAGTTCGTATTGAAGGTACGTGAGGTAGATTTGGTTTTAGACATTTATTTATTAATGGATCTTATTAATTCTCCTAATTATAAAAGGATTTTAATATTAAACAAATATAAATTTGATCCATTTAATATTAAGGTTCAATTAATGTAGTCCACATAAATTAAATACATTTTGACCCAAGCACAAGAAAAGCCCAATTAAATATTTAAAATATAAATTTAAATGTCACTTATTTACTTATTTTTTTACGGGTATTACATCACCTACCCCTTAAAAGGATTCCGTCCCCAGAATCAAAAGAAAAGAAGAACCTAATTATCAAAAAGATGTGGATACACACTCAAATAGACTCCTCCATCTCCCATGTAGCTTCTTGCTCCG
Source organism: Panax stipuleanatus (assembly GCA_020205555.1). NCBI lineage: Eukaryota > Viridiplantae > Streptophyta > Magnoliopsida > Apiales > Araliaceae > Panax > Panax stipuleanatus. The sequence goes on from CM035116.1 coordinate 90,500,859, forward strand.
AATGGTTTCTCCACAAAACCTTAACAAACGGAATTGCCTTCCTCCTCATAATCCTCTTTTGACGATCCAAAATCGTCTCGGCTTACTCCCGACAAATAAGATCCTCCCGAATCTTATCGAATGGATATTGCATCACATGCAACTGATGATAATGATAATTCCTCAATATCGACACATGCAACAAATTGTGCACATGAGCTAGCTGTGGACACAAAGCTAACCGATATGCAACCTCGCCAACCATCTCCAAAATCTCAAATGGGCCAATATAACGCGGACTAAGTTTCCCTTTCAAATCAAATAGCCGAATACCCTTCCATGGAGAGTCTTTTAGAAACACATGCTCGCCATGTTAAACTCTAAGGTCTTCCTATGCTTATCAGCATTACTATCTTTTGTCGTGATCGAGCCGACTTCAATTTCTCTTTAGCCACCGCTACCTTCTCCGTAGTGATTTGAACTAACTCAGACCCTTCTATGGCCCTCTCGCCAACCTCATCCCAACAAGTTGGTGTCCGACACTTCTTACCATACAACGCCTTATACGAAGCCATCCCAATACTTGCATGCCAGCTGTTGTTATAAGCAAACTCAACTAGGCTCAAGTAATCATCCCAATTACCTGACCATTTAAGTGCACAAGACCTCAACATGTCCTCCAATGTCTGAAAAGTTCGCTCGAATTTCCCATCAGTTTGCGGATGGAAAGAAGTACTAAAGTTGAGCCGAGTGCCCCAAGCTCGTTGAAACCCTTTCCAGAACCGTGAAGTGAACCGTGGGTCCCGATCTGAAATAATTAATACTGAAGTACCATGAAGTTTAACAATCTCCTGCTGAAAGATCTGTGCCAACCTATCCACCGAGTAACCCTCATGGGTAGCTTAAAAGTGTGCCAATTTGGTCAACCGATCCACCACAACCAAATTAAATAGCATCATTCTTCCTGAAAGTCTTCGGCAAACCAGTAACAAAATCCATCGTGATATCCTCCCACTTCCACGCTGGAATGTCTAACTGTTGCAACAACCTACTAGCTCGTTGATGTTCTATCTTCACTTGTTGACAAGTGAGGCACTTCCCAACCTATTCAGCCACATCCTGCTTCATCCCATTCCACCAAAAATTTTCCTTCAAATCCCTGTACATCTTTGTAGAACCTGGATGAATGGCGAACTATGAGCCTCCGCCAACACAGCCTCCCGAATGATTGGATTCGACGGTACACACAACCGTTCACCCAACCAAATCACACCATGATCATCAATACAAAAATCGGGTTGCTTGCCCTCCTCCAGATTCTGCGCCATACTCCACAATTCCCCATATTCCTTTTGAGCTTCTTTAACCCTCGAAATAAGAGAGGGCTTCACTCTCATACCCACCAAACCCAAGAAATTCCTAATCTTTGTCACAGTATTAGGTCTCGGCCATTTAGTGATAGCCTCAACCTTCGCAGGATCCACCTTAATGCCATCAGCAGAAACAACGTGGCCCAAAAATGCAATCTGCTCCAACCAAAACTCGCACTTAGAGAATTTAGCATACAATTTCTCTTTCTGCAAAATTCCCAACACTGTTCGAAGATGCTCCTCATGCTCCTTCCTAGACTTGGAGTAAACCAAAATGTCATCAATAAAGACAATAACATATTGGTCTAAGTACTCCTTGAACACCCGGTTCATCAAATCTATAAACACTGCCGAAGCGTTAGTCAACTCAAATGGCATCACCAGGAACTCGTAATGCCCATATCGAGTACAAAAAGCTGTCTTGGAGACATCCTCATCTCTCACTCTTAACTGGTGATAACCTGATCTCAAGTCTATCTTCGAAAAATACTTCGCCCCCCTAAAGTTGGTCAAACAAGTCATCAATCCTCGAAAATGGATGTCGATTCCTGATGGTAAACTTGTTCAACTCCATGTAGTCTATGCACAGCCTCATAGACCCATCTGTCTTCTTCACAAAAAAAATGGAGCACCCCATGGCGAAACACTCGGCCGAATCACACTATAATCTAACAGTTCCTGCAACTGCTCCTTTAACTCCTACAACTCCAGTGGTGCCATCCCATACGGCGCCTTAGAAATAGGTCATGCACCAAAAATAAGCTCAATAGTAAACTCAACTTCTCGCTACTGTGGAAACCCGGCCAATTCCTCAGGAAACACATCAGGAAAGTAACGAACCGAAACATCCTTAATACGAAATATAAGACTCACTCTTAGAGGTATCCTTCACAACTGCCAAATACCATTCACAACCCTTTGCCACCAACTTCCCAGCCTTCAAAGTTGAAATTCACCACTCTGCTCGGCTGTGAACCTTGGAACACAAACTTTGGAGACTTCACATCTCCAAATATAACTTTCTTTGCCTGGCAGTCGATAATGGCCTGGTGCTTATCTAACCAGTCCATCCCGAGAATGACATCGAAATCGTGCATACACATTGGAAGAAGATTTGCCCTATGAATCTTATCTCCAAAACTGATCGGACACCCTAGATACAAATTAGATATAACAACAGAAGTCCCCATCGGGGTAGCAATAGACATAACAGAATCTAAAGACTGAGATGGCACACCCAGGTGTCGAACAAAATACTGAGCAACAATAGAATGCGTAGAACCCGTATCAAATAAAATAGAAGCCTCACGACTGCCAACTAAAAAAGTACCACAAACAGTACCTGGCGCACCTGCCGCCTAATTATATGTCAAGGCAAACACCCGACCACCCTGACGCTAACCTCCATTGCCACCATGATCACCGCCTCCACCGTTACCACGTGGCCCGGTACAATCTCTAGCCATGTGACCCATCTGTCCACACAAGAAGCATGCACCGGTAACTCTATGACACTACCTCCCCGGATGATTAGCCCCACACATAGCACAAGGAGCTATCGGAATAAGATTTGGGTTACCCCCACCAGCTGGTCCAAGATATCGACCCTGATTCTGCCCCTGCTGACGATTCTGCCCTTGCTGTTGATTCTGACCCTGCTGGCGATTCTGACCCTGCTGGAAATTCTGACCATACCAAGGTAGCTGAAGCTGATGATTCTGCCCCTGCTGAGGCATCTACTGATTACCCATGTTCTGATTCTGTCCACGCCACTGCCCCTGCTGGCCACCACGATTTCTGTTCCACTAACCACCTTGATTTTTCCCATGCTGACCCGAAGCTTGACCCTACTGGTCATCTCTGTCTCTCTTTCGACCCCCTTCCGGTTTAGAAGACCGAAAGTTCTGCTGCTCCATCTCAATGTTCTTGGCCGCATTAGCCACAGCCGATACATCAGCAAACTTGGTGTTAATGAGATGTTGGCGATACCTATAATGAATCCGCTACTTGAACTTCTCTGCCTGTTTCGCTGCAGTCCCTGCAGAGGTTCTCGTAAAACATGCCAACTTGGTGAACCTCATCATGAAATCTGTGATGGACTCATCATCTTTCTGTCGAATAGACAGATACTCTCTGCCATAGGCCTCTTTATCAGCAGTTGGAAAGTACTGCTGATAAAAGACCTCACAAAACTCTGCCAAGCTAAGTGTCTCAACATACCCAATCACCCTTTGTTGTTTTCATCGCTTTCCACCACCTCTGTGCATCCCCTCTAGCTTGTAAGAAGCAAGTAACACTCTCTGATTATCTGAGAACCCCAACACATAAAAAATCTTCTCTAGGTGTGCAATCCAATTCTCCCCATCAATTGGAGTCGGAGCAGAACTGAATGAATGTGGCTTCTGCTTCTGAAACCTCTCCAACCATACATACATTGGAACCACCTGCTGATCAATACCATCCGTATTGCCTTCCTCTTCGTTTTCCTGTGGACCATCATTTCCCAAGTTCCCCTGCTCAGGAATTTCTGGCGGCTGCTGCATTGCCTGTACAACCTGTGCCACCAACTGCGGTAAGGCCTGATTAACCGCCTGATTAACCAAGGTTGCCAGTTGAGCATTAATCTGGTCATTAGGTTGCTCATTGGGCTGACCATCACCCCTTGACCCATTGTTACCTCTCCTCCCAGCAACTCTAGCGGATCGACGAGCCATCTAAGAAAAGATCAACGAATATCAGCAAAATATGTTAAAGACAGATTCGAATATAGCTGAACAGAAAATCAAACTGAACAAAAACCTATCCCAGAAATCTACCCATAACTCACAGGCCAAACCTAAATAGGTTTTCTACAAGAAAGAACCTAAGCTCTGATACCAACTCCGTAACACCCCCTTTCCAAAATAGAAAGAAAGGTTACTCAAAACACAACAAAATTAATGAATTTATAGTAAGGCTCTAAACCATAAAGGAATAGTCTTCAAAACCAATAAATATCAAAAGGCAATACAGAATAAATGACAAACTGGCCCGAACCACAATCTAAGGTAATTATTACAACTCCAAATAAATCAATCTATCAAGCCTAAATAGAATATTTCTAAACCATTGGAATGAAGGAAGCTCTCATCATACTTGCCCTTGATCCCCCTGATTACTTGCCGGAAGAAAAACACAACATGAGCCAAATGCCCAGTACGGATATAGATTACCGGAATACTATAACGAAATAACTAACTCAAATAAACGAACTGAACTGTAACGAACAAAACTAATATAACAAAATAATAGGCTGAATCAAATGGCTGGGTGTTATTTCATACCGAGCTCACAGAAATTTATCTTGTCACACAGACAAGTCAAATAATGCCACACAGGCAATCAAAATAATACCACACAGGCATAACATACATCGGACCGGCCGGATCCAGATGCATGCAAATCGAAAAGCGTGTTTGTCACAAACATCGCCAATCCGCAAAACAGAACAGAACAGAACATAAAACTAGGGTCGACCCATACGCCTCTCACAACAAAACACCAAATGACCAACTCCCACCGGAGCACAAAACGGAGACGCCGTGGACTGATCACACCGCCACGGAAGGTGTCATGCATCGGTGCCAAGAGGACATGCCTGTGGTACCCCCACAGGTGGTTATAGCTCAGGTATACCCTATTGTATATTCTAATAATAATATCATGTCACAACACATGCGACACAATATTAACACAAGGGGTTCTAGTATGTACATGTAACAACGAAACAAATATAAATACGAAACTCTAAAGATACATTAGCACGTACATCTCTAAAAGATTAAAATAAACACTAAATATGTTAACCCAATTTAAGAGTACAAACACGAGTTCTAGGTATCACTACCAAGATGAAACTATCACAAGAGTTTGAGAACGAACGATAATGAGAAACAATAACCAATTTTAAAACAATAAACAAAACGAACGAATTAAATTTAATAAGAGAATTGCTGAAGGAGTACGAAATCCATACCTGAAGTAAGCAATGTAATACCCAAATTATATTCCAGAAATTAATCGCTAAACTCCTTCCGTTCGAACTAATTAAACAAAAATAAATTAAGTACAATTAGTTAATTATTATTATTATTATTATAATCAATTATATATATACACTGACTTTCGTTTCCGCCATAAAAATCATCAGATGCTTATTAAATTATAAGATATATATATATATAGTTGCAGGCTGGTAACAATGATTATTACGTTATTATACATATATATCTACAGTACTGCCTTCCATTTTTTCCCCAAATTAACAATCAACCTACTTTTCCTATTACTTAATTATGATTACAATACTAAAATCAGAGCAATACATATTAGGTCCACAATGGAACCAGACAGCCAATAAGCAAAAAGAATTCAATTTCCCTCATCTAATGAAAAAATAATCAATGAACATAGCAATCTATTATAAACAGTAATGATATGCTGCCTTTTTCTTCTTCTTCTTCTTCTATACAGCGGCTGCGCCTCTTTCTCTTTTTTTTTTCTCTGTAAGTTCGTATTGAAGGTACGTGAGGTAGATTAAGTTTTAGACATTTATTTACTAATGGATCTTATTAATTCTCATAAAAGAATTTTAATATTAAACAAATATAAATTTGATCTAATTAATATTAAGGCCCAATTAATGTACTCCACATAAATTAAATACAATTTGACCCAAACATAAGAAAAGCCCAATTAAATATTTAAAATATAAATTTAAATGTCACTTATTTACTTATTTTTTTACGGATATTACAACAAGTTCGTTGAATTCCTCCATATTTCCTTCTAAATTTAATTTAATATAATCGAATTACTTTTCTCATAACTCGTAAACATTATGTTCCAATAAGTATTCATTTTCTTATTATATCAAATAAAAAAATTATTCATGAAATTCACGGTTCTTACATCATCCCCCCTCATATAAAAATTTCGTCCTCGGAATTGGTACAAGGTTACACAGATAGATGATAATAGTCCCTCGTCGTCCTATCTTCTAATTCCCACGTGGCCTCCTTGGCGTAGTGGTTTCGCCAAAGCGCTAGCACAAAATATATAATTTTATTTCTTAATATCTGTTCTTTCATATCTAGTACTTGGACAGGAATTCTTCATATGACAGATTCTTCCCTACTTGAATGGGCTCATAGGGTATCACACGCTTCTAATTATGCTTATAGGATCGTAAGACAGAAACATAAAACACACCGTGGATATGTTCTAGTTCAATAGGTAAGGCTATCTTGTACGCCACTTTTCCTGCTCTCTGCAAATACTTCAGAAGGTTTCACGAACCTCAAACTCAATTCTTCTTTCTTACCTAATCTTATCTTCCCCTCACAGGAAACATTTAAGAAATACGAAACTACCGTCTTCCAAAATCTTGGTTATGACGATGGCAATCTGAGTATTTCCCATGTTGATCTTGAGCTGCTACTAATATGGCTTTTTTTGTCTTCACATCGTCTGCCATTCGTCGTACTAAATTCGATCCCAATTGAAGTCATCGTTCTCTGACCTCATCCCAATGTAGCGGTGTTCTGCATTTTCTTCTGTAGAAAGCTTCATACGATGGCTTACCGATATTTGTATAATAATTATTACTATAAGCGGGTTCTACTAAGGATAAGTGATATTCTAAGTTACCTTTGAAATCCATTACGCAAGCTCTTCCAAAACTTTGAAGTGGAGCGCGGGTTTCTATCAGAAATTATTAACACCGTCATTTTGTATTGCAAAACGATTTTCTTAACGTATAATTTTGGTAACTAATTTAAATTGAATCGAATATCTATCGGTAGGGAGTGCGTTGTCCTTTCCAATCGATCGACATATTCTACGACTTCTCATCTCATATTGACCACCAATAGTGTCTTCGAAGATCCCGGTACGTTTTCGTACTTCCTGGATAAACAAAATATGTCCAACTATATGCCTCATGAAAACTCTTATCTCGCAATTTTAGTTACGGTTGACTCGCACGCTCGATCTACAATTCTCAAGATACCATTATTCTTTCTTCTAAACTTTTCCTCTATATTTTCTCGCACTTTTTGTCTTTATCTTATTATCCCTTCAGTCTATCCAACAACGCTGGACAAACCTCCGTTATAAACTTCCCTTTGGATTCTCTGGGTCCCTTCACTTCTATTTCCAATCTCTTTATCTTCCTGATTAGTTCTTCTCGAGTTATCAACTTGAATAATTTCTCCATTTCCTTTTCCTACTTAGCATATCAGCTACTACGTTCGCCTCTTCCAGGTGATAGAGAATTTCGCAATGGTAGTCTTCGTCTGCTCCCAATTACTTACCGCCTTCAATTCTGCCAGATCTGACGTGCCCTAAAACTAACCTTCTCCTCGACTCACAGCACTGGTGCTCCCTAAGGAAAAACACACTCGACTGAATATATCCTTTATCTAACATTTCTCGTAATTGTATTAATAATTCTTCATTTCTACCTGCGCCATAAGATTGGTGCTTTCAAAATCAGTGCAGTCTCCGGTACTAAATCTATTACGACTTATTTTTCTCTGTCTGACGGAAGGCCGGGCAGATCTTCTGGGAATACGTTTTAAAATTTTGGTTCTATTAATACATTATTTATTTCTACTGATACATTCTTTAGTTTTACTCTTGCTCTCTTAGTATCTACAATATCGTGAAACAATCTACACAAACTTTTCTTAACAATATCTTGGCCTGCATCATCGTAAGGCAAAACAATTGCCTAAGCGACGAGCTACCATAAAACACTTCCTTGGATCGGTTTGGATTCTGAAGGTTCACATTTTTCTTCTAACAGTCAATTATCGTAGTATGGTTAGGTAATCAGTCCATTTTTTTTAGTATCCCATCACACTTTCCATTGGAATTACTTCCTTATTCACAACTTCTATGTTTAAAGGATCTTCTAATTGTTCTTGGGGTAACTTAGTCGTTTCACAGTCCTTCAGATGCAAAAGGGAAAGATAGGACTCTGATTAGATAATATATACGCATTTATATTATAGATTAAGACAACACTTGACATCACAACTTGGAACGCCACTGCATCATGTATCATAACGTTAGTCGTACTTGGCATTGGTTCACTCGATTGAGCTAGTTCGATTATCGCCGGCTTCCCGCTATGGCTTCCTTTGTTGCTGTCTTCTTCCTTCCTTCCTTGCTTTGGGCAGTTCTTAATCTGATGACCTGTTGACCTATAAGCAAAGCATCCTTCAATCTTCTTCGGGTTTGGGCAATTCAGAGAAATATGACCTTCCTGGCCGCAGCTATAGCAAACGCCTCGTCCCTTCCAACACTCTCCTTGATGACTCTTTCCACATTTCGGGCAAACCTTGTTCTTTTTCTTGAGTCCTTCTTGGTGACTTCCCCTTGGATTGTTGTTGATGTTGTTGTTGTCCCGTCTTCTTTTGTTTTCGACCCCTTCCCCATTTGTTTCCTTCTGCCAATTGTGGATTTGATGTTTTTTAGATCCATAAGCAAAACACTCTTTGGTTTTCTCCTTCCTAGGACAGTTAGGAGAAATATGACCCTTCTCACTGCCCTCATAACACATATGTTTTCCTTTCAAGCATGCTCCCACATGGTTCTTTCTACATTTCTTACAGGCTTCTATCTTCTTCTTCCATAGTTGTCCTTCTCCTCGTACATACTTATTCTCATTCCACTTCCTCTTGAAATTCTTACTGCTACCACTACTACTCTCTTCCATCCTTCCTTCTTTCGCTTTCTTTAAATTATTAACCTCTCCTTCTTTAGTCAAATTAATATCTTTTCCTACCTCAGAAGTTTTCGCCTGTCTCTTCTTATAATCATTGATTCCTTCTTCAAAAGCATTTACTATAAGATCTACCAATTGTCGTAAGGGTTCTTGATTCAATTCCCTATCTCCATTCTCCGTCGCTTGACGAGTCTCTCCTCCTTGGGGTATTGACATTTCGCTGCGTAGAAATAAAATGGTATTATCATCTCTTTGTTAAACATCTAATACTTCTTAAGACGTATAAGTTTTATCTCTATCCTCCCTTGTTATTATTTAACATAATCTGGTTACTACACGCGCGTTTAATAAAACATGCCACAAGAAAACATATCACATCATATAGCATTCTGCTAGTCTCAATACATACCCCTCTCGGGTACCACTAAAGTTGGGATTAGAAAGATACTTCCCACATTATCCTTAAAATTGGGATTCACAACACCGTTTTGCATCTATATTTATTGTATCATCCGCGACACTTATTCCAATAACTACCTACTTCCTTTCCTCCCACTATGTCTGTAACTATTAATTACTAATCTGAAGGTCTGGAACTTTGCCTCCCACTATTGTATCTTATTTTTTATTTTAAAGAAACTCAAATATGTCTCCATCCTAAAAGAAAACTTCCACCATGGATTTTCGGTTATATTCCGATTCCATCTCCTCCTAGGTTAAGGTTACTGCTGAAAAAGGCTTAACTTCAAGGGGTGATGCGGACACCACATGTATATCACATGGTTCCTCCTCCATGACCCTACCAGGTTTACCTATCTCTGACATCCAAAATCATAAAACCAATGAACTTTATTATTGTCTCCGAGTAAAACATAATTTCATTATATGGAATGAAAATATAATTCATAACACTACTAGCTTTCTAAGAAAACTCTACATGAGTTTTATCTCCTTCTACTCTATAAATTCTTCTAAGGTTATAGTCTAAGGACTCGCTCCTAAGGTTTATGACCTACAGCTTTGATACCAACCTGTGGCGCCCCCAAATTCAGACCGTCACTAATCTTGAATTCGGTTCATCACGTACTAATTCTAATAACAACTAAAATCTCAAACAATGGAATAACAGAATAATTTATATTGATATAACATAAATATTCTCGTCCCAAGTCTCGAAACTATTACTAATACACTTCATAACTTAAACCAAACATTTCTTTACATAACATTTAAATAAGTCTTAATACAACATAACGGAAACATCCTAATATAGAAAAGCACAGCTACTCCATAGCCTTGCCTTCGAACTTGTCCTGTCCTTGGGTTCCACCTTGCCCTGCCCTAACTGAAATGTTTATGGGAAGCAAGAGTGAGAAACAAATTTGCTCATCAATTAATATGCCAATAAATGTGAACAAGAATATATACAGTTCTAAATCTCAAGGGTAAAACGATAATTAATCGCTCAGGATTTCAAATAAGAATGTTGTGAACAAAATGAATAGCAATGACTTCCAAATCTATTCCGTGAAGTTGAATAAGGACCACTACGGGTCGAGAAGTTATTAAAGGTTTTGAAAGTTTCAACAATTTCAAGTGAATGAATAGACATCACTGAGTGTCGCTGTGGACCAAGGATTAATAAAAGAATCCAAAGAATTCAAAGTTTCAAGTTAATAAATACTGGATATTGAGTGGTCGCTAAGAACCACGAACTTCTACTAGAATCACCAAAAATATTTCTGGTAACCCAAACAAGTACAATTAGGGGATCAGCCTATCGTACCTGGTGTTATGCATAACCTACCACACTACTGTCGGCACTCCGACTATATAGTTCCCCTTCTTACGAGGGTTGTTTAACTCAGTCAATTTATAAGAGTCCGCACCAAGGTAATTGGTGTGGATCGCTTTCTAATTCATGATATTGGTCTAGCCGAATTAAATGGCGTAGACAATTTCAACAATGTATATAAGAATAATTTATGAGTTCAATACTCGCAACAATAATTCGAAGAATATAATCGTGATTTAAATCAAACTATGAAACATAAGTTTGTATGGCAAGAATTATTCTAGCACCTATTTACTCGTACGACCAAAGTTAGTACAAGCTCGAATATGTGTTCAATAAAGAGTATGAATCAAATACTTGCTCAATAAAAGAGTAGTCAGATACTTGCAATTACTATACAAGAACGGTTTCAAGGTAACTTGCACAATGAAAGAGTATAAGTTCGGGAACTTGCTTACGACGTTCCTCGAATAAGTAACCACAAGGATAGGATACTTGCAACACAATAAAAGTAGGGTTCAGATACTTGCACTATAAATGAGTGTAAGTCAGGAAACTTGCCTCAAGCGTAGTCTATCCACGTAAAGCTAATCAACACTTTCGAATCCCTATAGTAATATAGTTACGTATATATATGATATCTATTAGTCATATATTATAGCTTCATATCATATCTTGGACAAACAATCAACACACAAGTTAGGTCTTAACCTTACTACACAGTTATAACACATATAGCATTGTATTAAATCATAACGCTTAACCGATTAGGTCATTATTAACTAGGGAATTCCTTCTCTCAAGTTAAACATCTTCATAGTATGTTATTATTTACTTACACACATGTCGTACGAAATCAGATTATCATGAAATCAAGTAACATAGTTATATCATGTATGGCATTGTAGTAAATCATAACACTAAATTGGTTATGTCTTTATTATCTCTAGAGTTCCTTTTATAAGTAAAACATCCTCATATATTACTACTATCACATAAGACCACAACTAGTACCAAACATACTTTATTTAGCAAGTTATGGCATTTCTATAAGCTAACCGTCAAGATCGGATTCAAGTATCAACATATGATAACATATATATATGTTAAAGGGTCCATCTATGTTTGTACAACCTTTTCACATTCAATTTTATATGATATAGGTTCTAAGTTAATACCCTTAATAACTTAAGTCCATTCAAGGTCATGAAACCACATTAGCTATCATGCTTGTTATTTTAAACATATGGGGTGATCACATAACTTGTTTTAGGTATGCTTGCAAGTTTCTACTTCATATACACATAACTAGTATTGTTACTTAGCTTAAATCACGCTTCACTTGTGCTCAACTAATCTTTATGGCATCTAACATGGCATGTATACGTGTATGACATATTAATGAGGTTAAGAGCACTGCCAAACATGTCGGAATATCAGAATATGAAACTCGCAATAACATGTCGAAGTCTACTTCCAAAACTTATCTTTTGTTTAGTAATATTCACTAATGAGTCCATCGTGTGCATGTTATATCATGAAACATATACATACATGGTATCACGTTCTTCATGCATTTCTAGGTCACACTAACACGTATCCAAATCAGAATATAAACATGAGTATATCATACTAAGTCTTCTCTTTAAGTTCTAAGTTTATTTATAAATTCTAAGTTTGTTTCAACACTATAAGTTTTCATCAATCAGGCATGCAATCATAGTAAAACATGTTTGCGTTAACTCCATATACTCCTATAGGCATGCTACTTATGTTTTCAAACTTGTTCCAAAGTGTTATCATAAGTTCGCACGTAACAGCCTGGATTAGAAGCAGAATCTAGAACCAGTGACAGGCTCAGCTGCGCAGGGCCTTGGCCAGCAAAATGAAAGTCTAGCACTGACGCAGCCGCGCAGCACCCTAGTATAACCAGGGTGCAGCTGCGCCGTTACCTGTATAGAGATGGAAGCTCCTACTTCGGCAGATAGCAACCCAATTCATAAAATTCATTCACAAAAAGAACCACATTGTATTCCCACATGCTTATAAGTTTATTATAACAACTAAACAAGCTTTCTATAATTCAATTTGCATGTATTGCAACCAAAATCAAGAATTTAGAACTTGACAGAAAACAAGAAATGGAGTCCACGAAATGAAGAACAAGAAATGAAATTATACCTCTGTAATGAAATCGTTGCTAACTGAATTCTCAACTCTTAGAATACTTAACACTGATATATATGCTCTCACCCAACTCTTAGACAAAATTCCCAGCAAATGAATTTTTGAAGGAGAAGAGGCCATATATATAGTAAAACCAATACACAGATATTGCAATTGCACTCTAAATTAAACCAACGGGAATGTAGGATTGCATGGTGGGTAAGAAGAAGTTGGTGGATGGTCGGTGAAGAAATCATAACTCCCACTCCCTTGCTCATCATGAGCTATGAAATGCAGAGTTTGAGGAAGAAATAGAGAAGTAGACTAGCTTGAGCTTGCACACGTGAAGAGAGAAAGAAACTCTTAATTTGGGACAAGGCTTAATAACTCAGCATTTGCAACACACAACACTTAAATTATTATACACACATATCATATACTTAGTTTATAATTTGAGTCATAATGTACTTTAATTTAGACAATAAGGTATGTAGTAAAAATAATTTACACATATAAAATCCATGTACACTTGGGTCCTCATAAAATAATATTGCAAGGTAATAAGTTGGAATACATACAATCCATGTACTTTTTGTTAATATCGGATATAATTTACTCAGATATTATCACATTACATTGTGTCCTTTATTATTAAATTCTACTATCCAACAATTGTTTACAATATATCCATGATGTATTATTTTAATGTCCACACACTCACATTGTCACATAGGCATTATCCAAGTAGCTTATATAATTTAATCAATTTTAATATATGATTTCTATAAATAATATAGTTACCTTCAAGGCCACATTACACTATATGATATAGCTATAGCTACGATATTTGATTATCGCATGCTTGGCATATAGCAATAACAATCCCCTCGATTATATATTATTATTCTTAATGGTAATTACTTATCTTATTAATTAATAATAATATTAATTAATCCCTTCCTCATCAATCAATGTAGTTATTAATCTCCATAACAATTCATTATCACTTATAGGATTAATTACCACATTCAATAAATACAAATCTTATTATACTTATAACCAAGTCACTTATTATTATTACATTACTTGCAATAATAATAATCACATATTATTAATAATTAATCACCATTAATATTCTATTATAATTAAATAACAATTAATATTTAATTAACCGTTCACATAGTAATTTCTTCATTAATTTACCCTTATCAATAATCACATTCCTCAATAGTTTAATAAATACAAATCTTATTATATTTATAAATAAGTTTCTTATTATTATACTATTACTTGCAATAATAATAAATCAACAGACTATTATTATATTTCCCATAATAACAATTAACAATTAATATAGATTAATTATTCACTTAATAATTCATTTACTCTTTAGCCGATTATTATTCATAATAACACTTAATAACGTTATTGTATGATTAACTATCACATGTATTGCACTCAACATATAATCAATTAAATATAACTCTTATTATATTCATCAATTACTTATTCGTAAATGTTTTGTTATTTTCAATAACATACTATTAATAATTACTCATTAATAAGAACAATTAATTAACAATGTAATATTAATTAATCCTTCGCTTATTGATTTCCTTCTTGAATTAATTAAATCATCATCATTTCCACTCTCATGCCACACAAGGCATTCTACAAGTTCGTTGAATTCCTCCATATTTCCTTCTAAATTTAATTTAATATAATCGAATTACTTTTTCTCATAACTCGTAAACATTATGTTCCAATAAGTATTTATTTTCTTATTATATCAAATAAAATATTTATTCATGAAATTCACGATTCTTACATGTTTCCTTATATTAAATTTGTACATATACTAATTTACTACCTTCAATTAATACAAAAACCATAACTTATAATTACAATAAGAAAAAAAATATATTCCTTTGATTGTCCCTGACATAGTCGAAAGTGACCCGTATTTTCATATTTTAAAACTAACAAATTATACCAATGAATACAAATGCCATGCAGGTACTAAGCTAATCATATATATGGTGATATACTGTTATCAATTAAGTGTGCACAAATTTTACAATAAATGGTCAAGTACTTCACCAATAGTTGTATTACGAGAGACTTACATATAATATGAAACAGAGAATTCAATTCTATATCACCACTGCTCTCTCTTCTTCTTCTCTCTGTTCTTGTCGCCGCTTCCTCAATCTTTCTCTCTTCCTTTTAATTTGACGAATAAAGGTAGGGTTTGATTTATGTTTTATTTGTTTGTTTATTAATATATCTTACTAATTCTCCTAATTTTAATAGGTTTTAAAATTACACAAATATAAATTAGAATTACTTTTAAGGCCCAAATTTTACCAAATTAAGTTACTCATCATTTATTAATATTTATTAGCCAACATACATTAAATGATTAGTTTGACCCAAATAAATGACAAAGTCCAATTAATATGTTCAAATATATATATTCAAATGTTATTTTTTTTCGGGTATTAAATCACCTACCCCTTAAAAGGATTCCGTCCTCGGAATCAAAAGAAAAGAACGAACCTAATTATAAAAAAGATGTGGATATTCCGCTCGAATAGACTCCTCCATCTCCCATGTAGCTTCTCGCTCCGAATGGTTTCTCCACAAAACCTTAACAAACAGAATTGTCTTCCTCCACATAACCCGCTCTTGACGATCCAAAATTGCCTCGACTTTCTTCTCACAAGTAAGATCCTTCAAAATCTTATCGAACGGATATTGCACCACATGCAACAGATGATATTTATAACTTCTCAACACTGACACATGGAACACATTGTGCACATGAGCTAGCTGTGGAGGCAAAGCTAACCGATATGCAACTTTACCAACCCTCTCTAAAATCTCAAATGGGCCAATATAACGCCGACTAAGTTTTCCTTTCACACTAAATCACCGAATACTGTTCCAAGGAGAAACTTTTAGAAACAATATGCTCACCAGGTTCAAACTCTAAAGTTCTCTTATGCTTAGCAGCATAACTCTTCTGCCGTGATCGTGTCGACTTCAATTTTTCCTTAGCCACCGTTACCTTCTCTGTAGTGATTTGAACTAACTCAGGCCCTTCTATGGCTCTCTCGCCAACCTCATCCCAACAAGTTGGTGCCTGACACTTTCTACCATACAACTCCTCAAACGGAGCCATAGCAGGGCTAAAGTAATCATCCCAATTATAAGAAAACTCAACAAGGCTAAAGTAATCATCCCAATTACCCGACCACTCAAGTGCACAAGACCTCAACTTGTCCTCTAAAGTTTGAATAGTTCGCTCGGACTGCCCATCGGTCTGCGAATGGAAAGAAGTACTAAAGTTGAGCTGAGTACCCCAAGCTCCTTCAATCCCTTTCCAAAACTGTGAAGTGAACCGTAGGTCCCGATCTGAAACAATAGACACCGGAGTACCATGAAGTCTAACAATCTCCTGTTGAAAGATCTATGCCAACCAATCCACCGAGTAACCCTCGTGGATCGCCAAAAAGTGTGCCGATTTGGTCAACCGGTCCACCACAACCCAAATGACATCATTCTTCTTGAAACTCTTCGGCAAACCAGTCACAAAATCCATCGTGATTTCCTCCCACTTCCACACTAGAATGTCTAGCTGTTGTAACAAATCACTAGCTCGTTGATGTTTTATCTTCACTTGTTGATAAGTAAGACACTTCCCAACATATTCAGCCACATCTCGCTTCATTCCATTCCACCAAAAAATTTCTTTCAAATCCCTGTACATCTTTGTAGAACCTGGATGAATAGAAAATGGCAAACTATGAGCCTTCGCCAAAACCGCCTCCCAAATGATTGGATCCGACGGTACACACAACTGTTCACCTAACCAAATCACACCATGGTCATCAATACGAAAGTCGGGCTGCTTGCCCTCCTCTAGATTCTGCGCCATACTCCACAATTTCCCATCTTCCTTTTGAGCTTCTTTAACCCGCGAGATAAGAGAGGGCTCCATTCTTATACATGCTAAATGCCCATCTAAACCTTGCACATACAATTCTAACTCTAGCCGTTCCATATCCGAAATAAGCTGAGCTTGTGTAATAAGAGCTGCTACACTTCCTAAACTCTTTCGACTGAGAGCATCTGCAACCACATTCGCCTTCCCCAGGTGATACTGAATCATCGCATCATAATCTTTTAGAATCTCTAACCAACGCCTCTGCCTCATGTTAAGCTCCTTTTGAGTAAAAATGTATTTAAGGTTTTTGTGATTAGTGAAGATATCACAAGTCTCTCCATACAAATAGTGCCTCCAAATCTTTAGGGCAAAGATAACCGTTGCCAACTCCAAATCATGAGTGGGGTAGTTCACCTCATAAGGTTTAAGTTTTCTGGAAGCATAAGCAATCATCATTTTACCGTGTTGCATCAAATCACACCCCAATCCCTTCTTAGAAGCATCACTATAAATCTGATAACCTCCTATCCCCGACGGTAATGTAAGTGTAGGAGCTGTCACCAGCCGTTTCTTCAACTCCTCGAAGCTCTTCTCACGCTCCTCATTCCACTCAAACTTCATGCCCTTTTTCATCAACTAAGTTAATGGCAAGGCAAGAAAAGAGAATCCTTCCACAAATCTCCTATAATACCCTACTAAACCCAAGAAACTCCTAATCTCTGTCACAGTAGTAGGTCTCAGCCATTTAGTGATAGCCTCAACCTTCGCAGGATCCACCTTATTGCCTTCAGCAGAAACAACGTGGCCCAAAAATGCAATCTGCTCCAACCAAAACTCGCATTTAGAGAATTTAGCATACAATTTCTCTTTCTGCAAAATTCCCAACACTGTTCGAAGATGGTCCTCATGCTCCTCCCTAGACTTAGAGTAAACCAAAATGTCATCAATAAAGACAATAACGTATTGGTCCAAGTACTCCTTGAACAACCGATTCATCAAATCCATAAACACCGCCGGAGCGTTAGTCAACCCAAATGGCATCACCAGAAACTCGTAATGCCCATAGCGAGTACGAAAAGCTGTCTTAGAGACATCCTCATCTCTCACCCTCAACTGATGGTAACTCGACCTCAAGTCTATCTTTGAAAAATACTTCGCCCCCTGAAGTTGGTCAAACAAGTCTTCAATCCTCGACAATGGATACCAATTCCTGATAGTAATCTTGTTCAACTCCCTATAGTCTATGCACAACCTCATAGACCCATCTTTCTTCTTCACAAACAAAACTGGAGCACCCCACGACGAAACACTCTGCCGAATCACACCACGATCTAACAGCTCTTGTAACTGCTCCTTCATTTCCTGCAACTCCAGTGGTGCCATCCGATACAGCACCTTAGAGATAGGCCCCGCACCAGGAACAAGCTTAATAGTAAACTCAACTTCCCGCTGCGGTGGCAACCCTGACAACTCCTCAGGAAACACATCGAGAAAATCACGAACAACCAAAATATCCTCAATTCGAGACTCACCCTTAGAGGTATCCTTCACAAATTCCAAATACCCCTCACAAACCTTTGCCACTAACTTCCCAGCCTTCAAAACTGAAATCAACTTCACCACACTACTCGGCTGTAAACTCTGAAACACGAATTACGGAGACTTCACATCTCCAAATATAACCTTCCTTGCCTGGCAGTCGATAGTGGCCTAGTGCTTATCCAACCAGTCCATCCCGAGAATAACATCGAAATCATGCATACACATTGGAAGAAGATTAACCCTACGAATCTAATCCCCAAAACTGATCGCACACCCTCGATATAAATTAGAAATAGGAACAGAAGTCCCCATCGGGGTAGTAATAGATATAACAGAATCTAAAGACTGAGATGGCACACGATTGCCAACTAAAAGAGTGCCAGAAACAGTACCTGGCGCACCTACCGCCTGATTATGTGTCGAGGCAAACACTCAAACACCTTGACGCTGACCTCCATTGCCACCATTATCACCACTTCCACCATTACCACGTGGGCCGGTACAATCTCTAGCCATATGACCCATCTGTCCACACAAGAAACATGCACTAGTAACTCTGTGACACTATCTCCCCGGATGATTAGCCTCACACATAGCACAAGGAGCTATCAGAGTATAATTTGGGTTACCCCCACCAACTGGTCCCAAATATCGACCCTGATTCTGCCCCTGCTGACGATTCTGTCCTTGCTAGCGATTCTGACTATACCAAGGTAGCTGAAGTTGACGATTCTGCCCCTGCTGAGGTAACTATTGGTAACTCCTATTCTGATTCTGACCACGCCACTGCCCCTGCTGGCCACCACGATTTCTATTCCACTGACCACCTTGATTTCTCCCATGCTAACCCGAAGCTTAACCATGCTGGTCATCTCTGCCCCTCTTTCGACTTCCTTCCGTTTAGAAGACCGAAAGTCCTTCCGCTCCATCTTAATATTCTTGGCCGTATTAGTCACAGCCGATACATCCGCAAACTTGGTGTTAATGAGATATTGGCGATACCTATAATGAATCCGCCACTTGAACTTCTCTGCCTGTTCCGGTGCAGTCCCTGCAGAGGTTCCCGCAAAACCTGCCAACCTGGTGAACCTCATTATGAAATTCGTGATGGACTCATCATCTTTCTGCTGAATAGATAGATACTATCTAGCATAGGTCTCCTTATCAGCAGTTGGAAAGTACTGCTAATAAAAGACCTCACAAAACTCTGCCCAACTAAGTGTCTCCACATACCCATCACCCTTTGTTGTTTTCATCACTTTCCACCACCTCTGTGCATCCCTTTCTATCTTATAAGCAGCAAGCAATACTTTCTGATTATCCGAGCACCCCAACATATCAAAAATCTTCTCTAAGTGACCAAT
Organism: Panax stipuleanatus; assembly: GCA_020205555.1. Classification (NCBI taxonomy): domain Eukaryota; kingdom Viridiplantae; phylum Streptophyta; class Magnoliopsida; order Apiales; family Araliaceae; genus Panax; species Panax stipuleanatus. The sequence continues at coordinate 90,520,795 of CM035116.1, forward strand.
CCAATTCTCTGCATCGATTGGAGTCGGAGCTGAACTGAATGACTATGGCTTCTGCTTCTAAAACCTCTCCAACCATACATACATTGGAACCACTTGCTGATCGAGACTATCCGCATTCCCTTCCCCTTCGTTTGCATGTGGACCATTATTTCCTGCGTTGCCCTGCTCAGGAATTTTTGGCGGCTGTTGCATTGCATGTACAACCTGTGCCACCAATTGCGGTAAAGCCTGATTAACCGCCTGATTCACTAAGGTAGCCAATTGAGCATTAATCTGATCATTAGGTTGCTCATTGGGCTGACCATCATCTCTTCCCCTATTGTTACCTAGTCTCCCAGCAACTCTAGAGGATCTACGAGCCATCTAAGAAAGACAACAACGAATATAAGCAAAACAGATTAGAGACAGATTCGAATATAGCTGAATAAAAAATCAAACTGAACAAAACCTAACCCAGAAGTCTACCCATAACTCACAGGTCAAACTTAAATAGGTTTTCTACAAGAAAGAATCTAAGCTTTGATACCAACTTTGTACCCCCTTTTCAAAAATAGAAAGAGAGGTTACTCAAAACACAACTAAACGGAACGAAAGCTCTATGCCACGAAAGAGTAGTATTCATAACCAATAAATATCAAAAGGTCAAACAAGAATAAATGCCAAACTGGCCCAAACCATAATCTGAAATAGTTATTACAACTCCAAATAAAAACCATTTGACAACCTAAACAAAACATCCAAATTATTGGATTGAATGGAGCTCTCATCACACTTGCCCTTGATCCCCCTGATTACCTGCCGGAAGAAAAACAAAGCATTGAGCCAAATGTCCAGTACGAATATAGAGTACAAAATAGAGAACTGAGATAACTAACTTAATAAATGAACTGAACTGTAATGAACAAAACTAATACAACGAAATAATAGCCAGATTCAAATGGCTAGGTGTTATTTCGTACCGAGCTCAAAATAAAATAGAAATATACCTTGCCACACAGGCAAGTCACACACATTGGACAGCGAATCCAAATGTATGTAAAATCGAAAGGTGTGTTTGGAACAAACATCACCACTCTGCAGAATAGAATAGAACAGAAAACTATAGTCGACCTATACGCCTCCCACAACAAAACACCAAATGGCCAACTCCCACCGGAGCACAAAACGGAGATGCCGTGGACTGATCACACCGCCACGGAAGGTGTCATACCTCGGTGCCAAGAAGACATGCCTGTGGTACCCCTATAGGTGGTTATAGCTCAGGTATACCTTACGGTATATTCTAACAATAATACTATGTCACATCACATGCTACACAATATCAACACAAAGGGTTCTAACGTGTACATGTTAAATCGAACGAATCATCAACATAAGTCTCCAAAAATATAGTAACATGTACTTTTCTACAAATATTGAAATAAATACTAAAAATGATGTACTAGATCAAAGAGTACAAACACGAGTTCTACGGATCAACATTAAAACGAAACTATCACATGAATTTGAGAACGAACAATCATGCGAAATAATAATTAACTTCTAAACGAAAAGCAAAATGAATAAATCAAAAATAAAATAATTATCGCTGAAGGAGTACGGAATCCGTACTTGGAGTAAGCAATGTAACACCCAAAAATTTATATATAGTTTTGTTAATCTCCGTCAATTCGATCTATTCACAAAATAATGTATATTTATTAATTACGTACACAATTATATATATTCTTATATTAGATTAGTATATCATGATTTTATTTATTTAAAAGAAAAAATTTATAACTACAATGCCAAACACATGGCCTGAACAGTACCAAATCTTCATCTAATTACAATTTATAGCATTAACAATATAGAAATTGAAAAGTACATATCCCATTATGTAACTTAGTTAAACAACTCAATAAAATATCTTTGTTTCCTTATATTAAATCTGTACACATACTAATTTACTACCTTCAATTAATACAAAAACCATAACTTATAATTACAATAAGACAAAAAATGTATTCCTTTGATTGTCGCTGACATAGTCGGAACTGACCCATATTTTCATATTTTAAAACTAACAAATTATACCAATGAATGAATACATATGCCATGCAGGTACTAAGCTAATTATATATATGGTGATATACTGTTATCAATTAAGTGTGCACATATTTTACAATGAATGGTCAAGTACTTCACCAATAGTTTTATTACGAGAGACTTACATATAATATAAAACAGAGAATTCAATTCTATATCACCACTACTCTCTCTTCTTCTTCTCTCTTTTCTTGTCGCCGCTTCCTCAATCTTTCTCTTTTTCCTTTTATTTGAGGAATAGAGGTAGGGTTTGATTTATGTTTTATTTATTTGTTTATTAATATATCTTACTAATTCTCCTAATTTTAATAGGTTTTAAAATTACACAAATATAAATTAGAATTACTTTTAAGGCCCAAATTTTACGAAATTAAGTTACTCATCATTTATTAATATTTATTAGCCCACATACATTAAATGATTAGTTTGATCCAAATAAATGACAAAGTCCAATTAATATGTTTAAAAATATATATTCAAATGTTTTTTTCCAGGTATTAAATCACCTACCCCTTAAAAGGATTCCGTCCCCGGAATCAAAAGAAAAGAACGAACCTAATTATAAAAAAGATGTGGATATTCCGCTCGAATAGACTCCTCCATCTCCCATGTAGCTTCTCGTTTCGAATGGTTTCTCCACAAAACCTTAACAAACGGAATTGTCTTCCTCCTCATAACCCGCTCTTGACGATCAAAAATTATCTCGGCTTTCTCCTCACAAGTAAGATCCTCCCGAATCTTATCTAACGGATATTGCACCACATGCAACAGATGATATTTGTAACTTCTCAACACTGACACATGGAACACATTGTGCACATGAGCTAGCTGTGGAGGCAAAGCTAACCGATATAAAACTTCAGCAACCCTCTCCAAAATCTCAAATGGGCCAATATAACGCGGACTAAGTTTTCCTTTCACACCAAATCGCCGAATACCTTTCCAAGGATAATCTTTTAGAAACACATGCTCACTAGGTTCAAACTCTAAAGTTCTCCTATGCTTATCAGCATAACTCTTTTGTCGTGGTCGAGCTGACTTTAATTTTTCCTTAGCCACCGTTACCTTCTCTATAGTGATTTGAACTAACTCAAGCCCTTCTATGGCTCTCTCGCCAACCTCATCCCAACAAGTTGGTGCCCGACACTTCCTAACATACAACGCCTCAAACGGAGCCATCCCAATACTTGCATGCCAATTGTTATTATAAGCAAACTCAACTAGGCTCAAGTAATCATCCCAATTACCCGACCACTCAAGTGCACAAGACCTCAACATGTCTTCCAATGTTTGAATAGTCCGCTCGGACTGCCCATCGATCTGCGGATGGAAAGAAATACTAAAGTTGAGCCGAGTACCCCAAGCTCGTTGAAACCCTTTCCAAAATCTTGAAGTGAACCGTGGGTCCCGATCTGAAATAATAGACACCGGAGTACCATGAAGTCTAACAATCTCCTGCTGAAAGATCTGTGCCAACCTATCCACCGAGTAACCCTCGTGGATCGCTAAAAAGTGTGCCGATTTGGTCAATCGGTCCACCACAACCCAAATGGCATCATTCTTCCTGAAAGTCTTTGGCAAACCAGTCACAAAATCCATCGTGATATTCAACCACATCTCGCTTCATTCCATTCCACCAAAACTTTTCTTTCAAATCTCAGTACATCTTTGTAGAACCTGGATGAATAGAAAATGGCGAACTATGAACCTCCGCCAAAACCGCCTCTCGAATGATTGGATCCGACAATACACACAACTGCTCACCTAACCAAATCACACCATGGTCATCAATACGAAAGTCGGGCTGCTTGCCCTCCTCCAGATTCTGCGCCATACTCCACAATTCCCCATCTTCTTTTTGAGCTTCTTTATGTTGGGTTTGTACGTAACGCAATCATGCAATCAAATCACATAAATAGGGCGGAAGCGTAAAAAACTAGGTTTTCAGAAATTTATACAAACCCATTACCATGATCATTCTTGTGCATCAATTATTAGTGAATGAAGAAGGAGAAAAACAGAATTATACCTTTGAAGATCCAAGCTTCCTCAGGTACAAGTTCTACTCCTTTGATTCCTTTGATTCCTCTGTAGTGGCTCCTTCCCTTGATCAATGTCAGCCACCCAAATGTTTGGCCTCTAACGGTGATCCACCACGGAAGATGAAGAACTCAGTAAGATGGGTTATTGGCTTAACCCTTGTTTCTATCTCTATAGAATATGTGTACTCCCAACTCTTAAAAAATTCACGTACCTTATTTCTGATATAAGACTCTCTTATATAGATATTAGGTTAACCCTCCTAATCCAATTAGAATAGGGTTTTATTTAATTAATTAATTAATTACTTTTAATTAATTTATATCCTAATCTTTATTAGGATTGAGAGAGAGTACTGATATTATATTAATTCCTAAACTCCTTTAGAATTAAAATAATAATAATATTAATAAGACTCCACTTATTAATTTATATTTAATATTTCTAAAATATTAAATAATAAACATTAAGCTATTTAATTTATTCTATCATCATAGATTAAATTAATTATACTTAATGCATTATTACTATCATGCCATTTTCTTCTTAAATAATTCTTCTTCCTTTTATGGTGTGACCCTTTAGGTTCTCCATATTAAACCGGTTGTGAATAAATCAATTAGAACAATTCTAATCTTATTTAAATAAATAAATTAAAATAATAATCTATTTAAATAAATAACATTTATTCTACAATAGGGATAAGCCTCCCTAGCGATCAACGACTTTCCAGATAATATAGATTTCAACATTAATCATAAAAGAACCTGTGAGTTAATAGTTACCGTACAATTCAATCCTTCCACCATACAATGTCCCAATTAAATATAAGACATGGATTTACTGTCAAGTCTTAATTTATTTAATCATATGTATTTCGATTAGAAAATGCACAACTCCAAATAATGCAAATTAGAAACCTCTTTCTAATTTCATTCTACCTTGGCCAAGGATTCCTGGGTTGTCATTTAACGAATCACATAGGACATATCTCCTCTTTTACTAGAGGTGGTAGATTCTTTATTGATCATTCATTATCTCCATATGTAACTCATTATACCCAAGCATACCCTATATATGCCTTAAAAGGCCTTAAGGAATCAGTCAATGTATAATTTGTTACATACAAGATACTATGATGATCTCAAGTCCAAGGATCACATGTACTACTATCACATTAGGAATTCCTATTGACAGGCGAGTAAAACTCCATTAGGTATTCCATAACGAGTCACGTTCAGTGAACTTATTCTCCAATAAGCACCTACATACTTGCTTTAGTGTCTCCACACAAATGACCATGAGATCAGTCATCCTCATCCAATGAGCAAGCAACATATGTACCAATCTATCCGGATTTACTAATCCCCATTTTAGTAATCCCACAATTGGGAACTATTTTAGTTTTTAAGCTTTCTAAGAATTTAGATCTCATTATCATGATTCTAAAAGCATTGCTTAAAACTATGGGTTATTTACATATTATAAAAACAGCACCATGTAGATAATTATATGCCTTTAATGAATGAATATTTTATTAATAAATAAATAAGATTGTTTACAAAGTATGTGCTTTATCATCATACATGATTGGCTTATACGCACACTACTATCACTTTAACCCACGAAATAAGAGAGGGCTCCATTCTCATACATGCCAAATGCCCATCTGAACCTTGCACATACAATTCTAACTCTAGTCGTTCCATATCCGAAATAAGCTGACGTTGTGTAATAAGAGCTGCTACACTTCCGGAACTCTTTCGACTGAGAGCATCTACAACCACATTCGCCTTCTCCAGGTGATACTGAATCCTCGCATCATTATCTTTTAGAAGCTCTAACCAACGCCTCTGCCTCATGTTAAGCTCCTTTTGAGTGAAAATGTATTTAAGGCTTTTGTGATCAGTGAAGATATCACAAGTCTCTCCGTACAAATAGTGCCTCCAAATCTTTAGGGCAAAGATCACCGCCGCCAACTCCAAATCATGAGTGGGGTAGTTCACCTCTTAAGGTTTAAGTTGTCTGGAAGCATAAGCAATCACCTTATCGTTGCATCAAAGCACACCCCAAGCCCTTCTTAAAAGCATCACTATAAATCTGGTAACCTCCTATCCCCGACGGTAATGTAAGTATAGGAGCTGTTACCAGCCGTTTCTTCAACTCCTCGAAGCTCTTCTCACGCTCCTCATTCCACTCAAACTTCATGCCCTTTTTCATCAACTGAGTTAATGGCAAGGCAAGCAAAGAGAATCCTTCCATAAATCTCCTATAATACCCTGCTATACCCAAGAAACTCCTAATCTCTGTCACAGTAGTAGGTCTCGGCCATTTAGTGATAGCCTCAACCTTCGCAAGATCCACCTTAATGCCTTCAGCAGAAACAACGTGGCCCAAAAATGCAATCTGCTCCAACCAAAACTCGCATTTTGAGAATTTAGCATACAATTTCTCTTTCTGCAAAATTCCCAACATTGTTCGAAGATGCTCCTCATTCTCCTCCCTAGACTTGGAGTAAACTAAAATGTCATCAATAAAGACAATAACATATTGGTCCAAGTACTCCTTGAACACCCAATTCATCAAATCCATAAACACCGTCGGAGCGTTAGTCAACCCAAATGGCATCACCAGAAACTCATAATGCCTATTGCGAGTACGAAAAGCTGTCTTAGAGACATCCTCATCTCTCACCCTCAACTGATGGTAACCCGACCTCAAGTCTATCTTTAAAAAATACTTCGTCCCCTGAAGTTGGTCAAACAAGTCTTCAATCCTCGGAAATAGATACCGATTCCTGATAGTAATCTTGTTCAACTCCATGTAGTTCATAGAACATCAACGAGCTAGTGGCTTGCTGCAACAGTTAGACATTCCTGTTTTGAAAAGGGAGGACATCACGATGGATTTTGTGACTGGTTTGCCAAAGATTTTCAGGAAGAATGATGCCATTTGGGTTGTGGTCGATCGATTGAACAAATCGGCACATTTCTTGGCTATCCATGAGGGTTACTCGGTGGATAGATTGGCACAGATCTTTCAACAAGAGATAGTTAGACTTCATGGTGCTTCAGTGTCTATTATTTCAGAACGGGACCCACAATTTACTTTATGGTTCTAGAAAGGGTTTCAACGAGCTTGGGGCACTCGTCTCAACTTTAGTACTTCTTTCCATCCGCAAACCGATGGGCAGTCCGAGCAGACTATTCAAACATTGGAGGACATGTTGAGGTCTTGTGCACTTGAGTGGTCACGTAATTGGGGATGATTATTTGAGCCTAGTTGAGTTTGCATATAACAACAGTTGGCATGCAAGTATTGGGATGGCTCCATTTGAGGCGTTGTTTGGTAGGAAGTGTCGGGCACCAACTTGTTGGGATGAGGTTGGCTAGAGGGCTATAGAAGGGCCTGAGTTAGTCCAAATCACTACGAAGAAGGTAGCGGTGGCTAAGGAGAAATTGAAATCGGCTCGATCATGGCAGAAGAGTTATGCTGATAAGCATAGTAGGACTTTAGAGTTTGAACCTGATAAACATGTGTTTCTAAAAGTTTCTTCTTGGAAGGGTATTCGGCGATTTGGTCTGAAAGGAAAACTTAGTCCGCGTTATGTTCGCCCATTCGGGATTTTGGAAAGGGTTGGTGAAGTTTCATATCGGTTAGCTTTGCCTCCATAGCTAGCTCATGTGCACAATGTGTTCCATGTGTTGGTGTTGAGGAGTTATCAATATCATCCGTTGCATGTGGTGCAATATCTGTTCGATAAGATTCGGGAGGACCTTACTTGTGAGGAGAAAGCCGAGGTAATTTTGGATCGCCAAAAGTGGGTTATGAGGAGGAAGACAATTCCTGTTGTTAAGGTTTTGTGGAGGAACCATTCGGAGCGAGAAGCTACATGGGAGATGGAGGAGTCTATTCGAGCGGAGTATCCGCATCTTTTTGATAATTAGGTTCGTTCTTTTCTTTTGATTCCGGGGACGGAATCCTTTTAAGGGGTAGGTGATGTAATACCCGAAATAAATAAATATATAAATGACATTTTAAAATTTTGTTTTAAATTTTTTAATTGGGATTTTCTTGTGTTTGGGTCAAATTAAATTTAATTTGTGTGGACAATAATAAGTAAGGGATTCCATTAATTTGGGGCTTTAAAACTAATTGGGTCTAATTTATATTTGTGTAATATTAAAATTAGGAGACACAATAAGATATATAAATAAACAAGTAAAACCTAACTATTGTATACAGAAGAGAGAAAAGAAGGGGGAGCAGTGGCGGCATAAGAACCAAAGAAGGAAATTCATCAACCTTCAAATTTGGCAATATCCATTTAGTAAGTTATTATTAGTTTTTCAAAACTGTTAGATCTATTGTGTTGGAAGTCACTGATTCATAAGAAAGTTTAAATATATATTTTATATGCATAGTACTTCTGCAAAGTGATTACCGAATTGGTTAACGTGGTTACAGGAGGGGGTATATATATATAATATGTAGTATAACAGCAGAAGTTGAGTTCACATGTTTATATATGGACTCAGAAGTTTAACAAAATTATATAAGTTAATTATATAACTCTTTAAATTTGTAAATTATTTACTCTTTTTGTTTAGTTCGGACGGAAGGAATTTAACGAATAATTTCAAATATAATTTGGGTATTACATTGCTTATTTCAGGTACGGATTCCGTACTCCTTCAGCGATAATCCTTTTAATTTTGTTATGTTCGTTTTGCTTTTCGTTAGATTTTGTTTCTTGTTTCACATAATCTTCATTCTCAAATTCATGTGATAGTTTCGTTTTGGCGTTGATATTTGGAACTCATATTTGAACTCTTTAAACTAATGTATCATGTCTAGAGTTTGGTTCGATATTCGTGTTGTTGATTTGTTTCGATTTAACATGTACATATTAGAACTCCTTTGTGTTGATATTATGTTGCATGTGTTGTGACATGATATTTTTGTTAGAATATATTGTAGGGTATACCTGAGCTATAACCACCTGTGGGGGTACCACAAGCATGTCCTCTTGGCACCGAGACATGACACCTTCCGTGGTGGTGTGATCAGTCCACGGCGTCTTCGTTTTATGCTCCGGTGGGAGTTGGCCATTTGGTGTTTTGTTGTGGGAGGTGTATGGGTCGACCCTAGTTTTCTGTTCGGTTCTGCGGAGTAGCGATGTTTGTGTCAATCACGCTTTCCGATTTTACATACATTTGGATTCGCGGTCTAATGTCTTGCCTATGTGGTATTATTTGACTTGCCTGTGTGGCAAGGTATATTTCTATTTTATTTTGAGCTCGATATGAAATAACACCCAGCCATTTGATTCAGCCTATTATTTTATTGTGTTAGTTTTGTTCGTTTTAGTACAGTTCAATTCTTCTTATTGAATTAGTTATTTCGTTTCATTATTCTTGTTTTCTATATCCGTACTGGGTATTTGGCTCATGCTGTGTTTTTCTTCCGGCAATTATTCAGGGGGATCAAGGGCAAGTGTGATGAGAGCTCCCTTCTATCCAAATGATTTAGATGTTTTGTTTAGGTTGTCAAATGGTTTATTTGGAGTTGTAATAACTATTTCAGATTATGGTTTGGGCCAGTTTGACATTTATTCTGGTTTGAATTTTTTATATTTATTGGTTATAAATACTATTCTTTCGTGGCATAGAGCTTTCATTTAGTTTTATTTTGTTTTGAGTAACCTCTCTTTCAATTTCAGAAAGGGGGTGTTACAGAGTTGGTATCAGAGCTTAGGTTCTGTGATAACCCGAATACTTATAAGATAGTGAATTATGAAGTATATGAATTCTACGAGTAGAGTATATAATAATGATCCTTAGAAAGAAAATGAACGAGTTAAAGAATATATAATATTTGGTATATAATTGTGTTTAATTGAAGGTTATGTAATAAAATATAAAAGTTGTTGAAGAAATGAATGGAGGAAGATATATATAAATGTTGTTAAGTTAACGTGTTGAAGTTATTCAACAATAAAATTGTGAAAGAGATTTTGTGAAAACCGAGTAAGAGAGGTTTCGTTGATTCTGAGGACGGAATCCTTATAAGGAGGGAAGGATGTAACATCCCGGATTTTTAAGAATTTATAAATGAGAATTTAATAAATAAAATTCTTATTATCTGATGTTTTGAGTTTGAGTATATGTATACGTGTCATATATTGTGAAATATGTGAATTGATGTGAAGAGGATTTTTAAATATTTATTGAATTAAAATAAATATTTTAATTAAATTATTTATTGAGTTAAATAAATAATTATGTGATTAATATGGAGTAATGTAATTAAGTGTATTATATTAATTAAATAATTATTTAATATTTAATTTAATTAATATGTAATGATTTTATGTTATAGCTCTAATTTAATTGAGATAATTGAATTAGATGTAGTGACGTGGTAATTGTTACATGAAGTTATAATTAGCGAGTAATTATAATGTGACAATCGATGTTAAACTTTTAATTAATTAAATTAATGTTAAGATTTAATTAATTAAAGGATAACATTAAAAAGATGTGTTAAAGGATTTATTAAAAGAATAAAAAGAGTTTTTAAAACCGTTTTTCCAAACAAGGCCCTTGCATTATTTTAAATCCATTTTGCCAAACGGGGCCTTCACTACTAAAAATCTATTTTTAAAATAACTTGGTTTGCCAAACAAGCCTTAGGGCTTTTTAAATTCCAAACTTTGTAACTCATGTATTAAGTATAATTAATATATTTATTATATAGGTTAATTAATTAGCAATTATATTATATTAGTATACGTATTATCAGTTATATGAGTTTACGCGAAGTTATTCTAAGCCTAAACTAAAAGAAGAAAAGAGAAAGGGAGAAACAGATAAAGTTGAGAAGAGAAGAAATTCTCTAAGGAGTTGAGAAGATTTTTGAGAATCAAGGAGGAAGAAGAAGATTGTTAATCAAAGTTGTTAATCATCTTCTATTCTAAGAATGGAAGGTAATAATCTAGCCCTAGAAACTCTAGTTTATTATTTCTTGAGTTCTTCATAAAAATGGATTTTTATGATTTATTTGTTAAGAAATCTATAATATAGGTTCGTGAGTATGAATAATTTGGTCTATGTGGTTATAAGTGAGTTTTCAGTAATCAAATCTATGAAAATAAGTTTTACATGAAGAATTGTGTTCTTATGAGTTTTTATTATATTGGTTGATTTTAGAATGAAAATTGATGATGTAGTATGTATTAATATGCAAAATTGAAAGATGTTCATGATACTATCTTCAATAACGAAAATAATGCATGTATTTTGAATGGAATCGGTTGAGAATTGAAATTTTGGTGAATTATTTTGTTAAAAGTATAAGTTTTATGAAAATAGCAATTTACAATGAACTAACTTGAAAAAATAGTTTCTTAAATATCAAAATTAGTGTTTGGTTATGATATGTTATGTAAATTGATCATAGATTATAATAATATATCAAGAAACAAACAAAACATGATTTGAATCATGTGATTTGGGTTAAAAATGAACTCACGGTGTTAATTTTCGTTAAGAACGCTTAAAAATGGTGTTTTCTTCATAATCATGAAATTAGGTGTTTTGATTATGTGTTGTGGTGTTATTGTATGTTAAAATCCTGTTAGAAGTGTAAGATTTTGTTTGTCCTAAAGTTTCATGTACATTGTGTTAGCTAAAATTGGACTTTGGTGCGAAAAAATAAGCCAAATTGACTTATTTCTCTACAAGTTCGCGAGCCGGGGAACCCAACAGCAGGGAGCCCTGCCCCAACGGGGCTTTTGTCCTAGGAACTCCCGCCCCAGTAGGGCTACAAGCTGTCCGGAGTGGTTTAAGTAGTGTAATGCAAAATTACTTTGACCTCCTGTAGTAAAACGGCCATAACGTTTTCATACGAACTCCGATTGAGGAGATTTAAGATGATCCGAAATGAGCACGAGTAGACCAACAACTTTAGATGTTTAACTTTTTCGATTTGAGGTCGTTAGCAGGGGTCAAAATGGTCATCTTTGTGACTGATGCGTATTCGAAGGCAATCGAAGGGCGTCAGACATGCACATACGCAAGTATAGTGCTGTCGACGATAATAGATGTTGTTCTAAGTTATAAAACATGAATGTTAGTAAATATAATGATGCTTAACTTTAAGAAATGATGTATTAGATAAGTTATATACGCACACTAAGCATACACAAGTGAGACGAATCGGGCGTGTGACGAATGAACGTCGAAACGTTGTGACAAGTGTTAATGTACGTAAAAAGTGTTTCAATTCAACTGAAATGAACACTATAAACCAAGTCCCTCTTGGCTCAATGGTAAAACAACTACTCATAAGGCTTTGAATCCAATAGGTCTTGGGATCCATTCCTGCCCAAGACAAGAATGTTAAGATTTCAGCTTGAATTAGCAAAAAAAAAATGAACACTATAAGATATGGAAGGGGGTTATTATAAAATCAATAAGGAGTCTTAGCAAGACTTAAACACTTGAATAAACTTCGAGTATGACTAATAAAAAATATAGTGATATATAAATTAAAAATTAACACAATCTAATTGAACATTGTGTATTAATTAACAAGAAGGATTGTGAGATGTAGAATAAATTACATTACAACTACTATGCGTTGCTATGTGACTAATAGTTGATGTGCATGATTATATAATTGTGTAGGGCACATGAAGTGCAGATAGCTGTAAGCTATTAAACTGTTATTGGTAAACAACGATCAAGGCAAGTCTTTCAGTTCTTATTTTCTACGTGAATTTGATGATGAACTGTTTTAAATTATTTTGCAAGAATGTTAAGATTTCAGCTTGAATTAGCAAAAAAAAAAAAAAAAGAAGAAAAGACAAAGGGAGAAACAAAGAAGAGAGTTCAGAGAAAGTTGAGATGAAAAGAAATTCTCTATGGAGTTGAAAAGATTTTTGAGAATCAAGGAGGAAGAAGAAGATTGTTAATCAAAGTTATTAATCATCTTCTATTCTAAGAATGGAAGGTAATAATCTAGCCCTACAAACTCTAGTTTATTATTTCTTGAGTTCTTTATAAAAATGGATTTTTATGATTTATCTGTTAAGAAATCTATAATATAGGTTCGTGAGTATGAATAATTTGGTCTACGTGATTATAAGTGAGTTTTCAGTAATCAAATCCATGAAAACAAGTTTTACATGAAGAATTGTGTTCTTATGAGTTTTTATTATATTGGTTGATTTTAGAATAAAAATTGATGATGTAGTATGTATTAATATGCAAAATTGAAAGATGTTCATGATACTATATTCAATAACGAAAATAATACATGTATTATGAATGGAATCGGTTGAGAATTGAAATTTTGGTGAATTATTTTGTTAAAAGTATAAGTTTTATGAAAATAGCAATTTACAATGAACTAACTTGAAAAAATAGTTTCTTAAATATCAAAATTAGTGTTTGGTTGTGATATGTTATGTAAATTGATCATAGATTATAATAATATATCAAGAAACAAACAAAACATGATTTGAATCATGTGATTTGGGTTAAAAATGAACTCACGGTGTTAATTTTCGTTAAGAACGCTTAAAAATGGTGTTTTCTTCATAATCATGAAATTAGGTATTTTGATTATGTGTTGTGATGTTATTGTATGTTAAAATCCTGTTAGAAGTGTAAGATTTGGTTTGTATAAAGTTTCATGCACATTGTGTTAGTTAAAATTGGACTTTGGTGCGAAAAAATAAGCCAAATTGACTTATTTCTCTTCAAGTTTGCGAGCCGGGGAACCCAACAGCAGGGAGCCCTGCCCCAACGGGGCTTTTGTCCTAGGAACTCCCGCCCCAGCGGGGCTACAAGCAGTTCGGAGTGGTTTAAGTAGTGTAATGCAAAACTACTTTAACCTCCTGTAGTAAAACGGCCATAACGTTTTCATACGAACTCCGATTGAGGAGATTTAAGATGATCCGAAATGAGCACGAGTAGACCTACAACTTTAGATGTTTAACTTTTTCGATTTGAGGTCGTTAGCAGGGGTCAAAATGGTCATCTTTGTGACTGATGCGTATTCGAAGGCAATCGGAGGGCGTCAGACATGCACATACGCAAGTATAGTGCTGTCAACGATAATAGATGTTGTTCTAAGTTATAAAACATGAATGTTAGTAAATATAATGATACTTAACTAATAAATGATGTATTTGACAAGTTATATAAGCACACTAAGCATACACAAGAGAGACAAATCTGGGGTGTGACGAATGAACGTCGAAACGCCGTGATAAGTGTTAATGTACGTAAAAAGTGTTTTAATTCAACTGAAATAAACACTATAAACCAAGTCCCTCTTGGCTCAATGGTAAAACAACAACTTATAAGGCTTTGAATCCAAGAGGTCTTGGGATCCATTCTTGCCCAAGACAAGAATGTTAATATTTCAGCTTTAATTAGCAAAAAACAAATTGAACACTATAAGATATGGAAGGGGTTATTATAAAATCAATAAGGAGTCTTAGCAAGACTTAAACACTTGAATAAATTTTGAGTACGACTAATAAGAAATATAGTGAGATATAAATTAAAAGTTAACACAATCTAATTGAACATTGTGTATTAATTAATAGGAAGGATTGTGAGATGTAGAATAAATTACATTACAACTACTATGCGTTGTTATGTGACTAATAGTTGATGTGCATGATTATATAACTGTGTAGGGCACATGATGTGCAGATAGCTTTAAGCTGTTAAACTGTTATTGGTAAACAACGATCAAGGCAAGTCTTTCAGTTCCTATATTTCTACGTGAATTTGATGATGAACTATTTTAAATTGTTTTGCAAGTATGTTAAGATTTCAGTTTGAATTAGCAAAAAAAAAAAAAAAAGAAAAGAGAAAGGGAGAAACAAAGAAGAGAGTTCAGAGAAAGTTGAGATGAAAAGAAATTCTCTAAGGAGTTGAAAAGATTTTTGAGAATCAAGGAGGAAGAAGAAGATTGTTAATCAAAGTTATTAATCATCTTCTATTCTAAGAATGGAAGGTAATAATCTAGCCCTAGAAACTCTATTTTATTATTTCTTGAGTTCTTTATAAAAATGGATTTTTATGATTTATTTGTTAAGAAATCTATAATATAGGTTCGTGAGTATGAATAATTTGGTCTATGTGATTATAAGTGAGTTTTCATTAATCAAATCCATGAAAACAAGTTTTACATGAAGAATTGTGTTCTTATGAGTTTTTATTATATTGGTTGATTTTAGAATGAAAATTGATGATGTAGTATGTATTAATATGCAAAATTGAAAGATGTTCATGATACTATCTTCAATAACGAAAATAATGCATGTATTATGAATGGAATCGGTTGAGAATTGAAATTTTGGTGAATTGTTTTGTTAAAAGTATAAGTTTTATGAAAATAGCAATTTACAATTAACTAACTTGAAAAAATAGTTTCTTAATCAAAATTAGTGTTTGGTTGTGATATGTTATGTAAATTGATTATAGATTATAATAATATATCAAGAAACAAACAAAACATTATTTGAATCATGTGATTTGGGTTAAAAATGAACTCACAATGTTAATTTTCGTGAAGAACGCTTAAAAATGGTGTTTTCTTCATAATCATGAAATTAGATGTTTTGATTATGTGTTGTGGTGTTATTGTATGTTAAAATCATGTTAGAAGTGTAAGATTTTGTTTGTATAAAATTTTATGTACATTGTGTTAGTTAAAATCGAACTTTGGTGCGAAGAAATAAGCCAAATTGGCTTATTTCTCTGCAAGTTCGCGAGCCGGGGAACCCAACAGCCCCCCTCCAGCGAGGCTTTTGGCCTAGGAACTCCCGCCCCAGCGGGGTTACAAGCTGTTCGGAGTGGTTTAAGTAGTGTAATGCAAAATTGCTTTGACCTTCTGTCGTAAAACGACCATAACATTTTCATATGAACTCCGATTGAGGAGATTCGAGATGATCTGGAACGAGCACGAGTAGACCTACAACTTTAGTTCTTTAACTGTTTTGATTTGAGGTCGTTAGCAAGGGTCAAAATGGTCATCTTTGTGACTAATACATATTTAGAGGCAATCAGAGGGCGTCGGACATGCACATACGCAAGTATAGTGCTATCGACGATAATAAATGTTGTTCTAAGTTATAAAACATGAATGTTAGTAAATATAATGATGCTTAACATTAATAGATGATGTATTAGATAAGTTATATAAGCACACTAAGCATACACAAGAGAGACGAATCGGACGTGTGACGAATGAACGTCGAAACGCCGTGACAAATGTTAAAAAGTGTTTCAATTCAACTGAAATGAACACTATAAGATATGGAAGGGGTTAATATAAAACCAATAAGGAGTTTAAGCAAGACTTAAACACTTGAATGAACTTCGAGTATGACTAATAAGAAATATAGTGAGATATAAATTGAAAGTTAACACAATCTAATTGAATATTGTGTATTAATTAACAGGAAGGATTATGAGATGTAGAGTAAATAATATTACAACGACTATGCGTTGCTATGTGACTAATAGTTGATGTGCATGATTATATAATTGGGTAGGGCACGTGAAGTGCAGATAGCTGTAAGCTGTTAAACTGTTATTGGTAAATAACGATCAAGGCAAGTCTTTCAGTTCCTATTTTCTACGTGAACTTGATGATGAACTATTTTAAATTGTTTTGCAAAGAGCGTGATATGTTATCTATGTTGCAAGCATGAATTGTTAAAGTCAATTTATGACTACATTGATTGATTAAAGAATGTTGATTGAGTAAGGAACTTAATCTTTATATTTGTTATGTGAATTAAAGTATGTATGCCATGTTACTTTGATGATTATGAGATGTATGTTGAGCATGTTATTATGTGCTATGTGATGCATGAAAACTGTTAAGTCTTGCTGAGCTGTCGAGCTCACTCTTGCAAATAACCATTTTTGCAGGTCAAGGATGCAAGGTAATGATGCATGTTAATTGAATGTTAAGATCAATAGCGATGTAAGAAATTATTTATTCTAGATGAGTAATGCGTTTGTTTTGGATGTATTATACTTGTTAAAGTTGTAAAGTTGAGCTATCCGATGTATAATGGAGATTACTTGTGATGTAATACATTGTATAGTAACTTAGAGGAAGCAATTCATGTAATAGAATTGAATAAAATATTTGTAATGTAAAGGTTGCGATTCAGGGCAATAAAGAAAAATTGTATAAAAGTTTTAAATATTCCGCATTTTTAGTGATTTTAATATCGAATAATGATGTAAAGATATATTAAAGTTGTATTGTTAACGATCGAGAATGAGAATTATATTGTAAGAATTTTATGATCGTTACAGTTGGTATCAAAGCTGATAGGTTATACACCTTAGGTAAGAGTACCTTAGGCTATGACCTTGAGTTAAAAGAATAAGAAGTTAAGTTTAAGTTACGTATAATGAAAAGGTGATTCTTTTCACATACGTAGATGTATAGGATGAGTTAAGTCCTAGAAATGTTATAAGAAGAAGATTAGAATGGCGAGGGATAAAACTCAAATAAAATATTGAGTAACGTGAATACTATTAAATTCTTAAAGAAAGAGTTAATAAATAAACAAGACGATTCAAAGAAGAATCTTGAAGAGATATGTAGATAAGAATCAGGAGTTGCCTAACTCTAATAATAAAGATGACGAATAACGATGAATAGACAAAGTCTATAAGATTAAAAGCATAAATGAAATCATAGTATGATATTTTGAAAGGTAAGATAAGAAGTTTTTAAAACAAAACGATAATAAGATAAGAAAAGAATCATAAGAAGATGATTATAGAATAAGATCACGGCGTGATCTTTTAAAGTTGTAAAAGACAGATGGTCTGTAATTATTGAATAGTTATAGTTTGATGTTATAACGAGAATGTACTATGATATAGTACGAGATAAACTCACGAGAAGTTATAAATGATGAGATACAAAAGTCTGTATCGAGTATAGAACGAGACGTTATAGGTAAGATAGAGTTAAGTGGGATTTCAATAAAGGACTCTTGTGGTGGCTAAGTTGTACAAACCTCTGTATGGGCATGGATTTTGTGCGTACACTTGGTTTATCATATTGATAATCATTGGAATGTTGGTGTCGCGCTATCGATATATATATATGGTGAGAAGGTTATTCTTGTCCCATGTTTATATTTGATAGTTAGAGTCAATAGAGATTAGGTTAGATGATATTAAGATTACATTAGATGATCTTAAGGTTAGGCGAGTTCTTAAAACTCATACTTATGGTAAGTTCGTGATTCATAGTCGTATGTATGTTTTTGAACCCCTAAGCATATGGACAGTCTCTGATCAGTTCTTTGACTACGTATTGCTAGGACAAGTTCTTAAACTCATATTATTATGGCAAGTACCTGAACTTCCAAAGTGTGGTAAGTTCGATGAACTATACTGGGTATAGAAGGGTTATGGTATAGAAAGCATTGATGTTGTTTAAGATTGATAGAATGATTAAGTAATGGTGAAGTAAAGAGTTATATTGATGGAAAAAACTTTGATATTCTAAATCTCCTAGCTTTGCTAGATTTTTGAAATTTATTGACTTCGTGTTGATGTTGCACTTCTGTTTTTTCTTGAAAAACATTGGATCAAATGATGGAACCAATGAAATTTTAAAATAGTGTTATTATTCACATGTATATGCTAATTGCTTCAGCTTGACAAAAATAATTTTAAATTTTCAAAATGTATTTTATATATGCATTATTTGATATGGTGTAGAAACAATAATCGAGAGAGTTATCAATGCAGTTAAACCTAGTGTTGGATGTGATCGTATGATCATCAGCCCACTATGGCATGATGTAATATGACGACGTCATGTAATGACGAAATTCTCAACGTATCATTTCTACGGTACGGTATCAGGATATTATGAAAAGATTTACTTATTATTTTTGGGTTCCTTAAACTATAAAAAAAAGGGGGATTTATTTACTTTTAGTTCCCTTAAACGAAAAAAAAATTTATTTTTTTGATTTGGCTAAGTATATATATATATATATATATATATATATATATATAAAATTTGATTGATGTCTGAATTATTGCTAGAAGTCTATGCTATTTGATTCAGCTAGACAAATATTGAAAGATGTTTATGAAATTCGAGCGTTCTTGGTCAAACTATGTCAAACCAAATTATTTTGTTGCGGATTCAGATGTTAAGAAGCTGAGGTGAACAATCCTATATAAGGGGACATGTTATCGGAGACAATAGTTCCGAGTGTAACGCATATAGTCATTACGATATACTACGTTTGCGCACGACGTAGGGGTACGATAGGCTGGCCCCCAAAATAGGTTCAATACTCAACCCATTCTGAGTCGCCAAATACATAGTACAGAATCCAAATACAATCTTTTATAACATACGGTCGTGTAAAATACGACCACACAAACTATGAGCTTTAATACAAATAGTATATAATACGAAAAATAAACACTCAAATTCATTCTTATTTATTACAATTATTATCCCACTATTTTATAGAATAGTGAGGACTTCTACAGATCTAACTCTGATCATCACACTATTCCCCGACTAGTTCCCGCGATATTCTCATTTCCTGAAGAGAACAATGGAAGAAAAAGGTGAGCTCAACTAGTCCAGTAAAGAATATTATGACTAAGATAATGGAAAATAAATTATCGTTGGTCTTCAACAAATCAGATAAAATATTATGGACAACAAGTTTTAGATCAACAATTGCAGCGGAAATAACAATTCATTAGAAGAGTTAAGTAGAGAATGAAGTCTACTATCTTCTATGATTTAAAAGTCCATCATCAATATTTTATCCTTGTAACATCAATCAATATACATCTCGAACCAAATATTCATCTTTGCACTACGGGCCAAAGATATTCATCAGGTAATCATTCATCTTTGTACTACAGGCCAAAGATATTCATCAAGTAATCATTCATCTTTGCACCACTGGCCAAAGATATTCACTTATATCACCATTTAGGACTGAGGATGATGAAAAATAATACAAATGCTGAATCCAGTGAGATAAATGACAAAAATTAAGGATTCGTAATTTAGTTTATCCAAGTTCAATAATACTCCGTAATAATCAATTGTGGAGCAAAATTCAAGAATGAAGATCAAAACTTGGATTCAATCAAAGATAAAAAAAAATATTTTTTTTAAATTGAATAGTAACTCGTGAATAGTAACTCGTCATGAAAAGTTGTAAATTTTTATAAAAAGTTCAGAAAATTATTCCAGTGAAATGATTCTAGATGAAGCGCAAAACTCAATTTTTTTTTGATTATTTTAGGAATTATAGAAGCAATACTTACCGTAGTAAGTTCAGATTTAGGAATATGAAAGGAAATATTATTACTTTCATAATATAGAATATGAAAGAAAATAATATTCATTATGAATATTGAAAGGAAATAACATCATTTACGAGAAAAATAACATTCTTTACCTTAACAGGAGAGTTGTTTTGACTGGAATATCGGATATAATGCTGAAAAAAATCTTGCACCGTAATCCACACTCAAACTATCCTTATACTCACAAGAAATACGCTCGATATTATAGAGAGAATTTTTTTTAATTCTGGTGTGATTTTCAATTCTAACTTAAGCACCCTATTTATAGGAAAATGCCAGAACGCCAGTTCTGACAAAACTTGCAACCGGTGGCTTTTACCTCTTTGAAAATTGAACGCACACCACTTTGAATTTCAGCATTATACACCACAAAAAAACAAGAGTGGGGCCCACCCATGTTTTTAATAAAAATATTTATTCCGAAACTTCAATAATTCATAATAAATAGCCTTTTATCAGAAAAATACGAACCTTATGTCCATTCCATATAAAATTTAATTCTCTACAACTTTGTAGAAGACAGTTTTTTCAAATTCGGAACGAAAAATGACTCAAATTTACATACTGATGATTTTTCCACACCTCCATTCTGACAAAATACATATACTAATAAAAACAACCATCAGCACTAATTCCTTCATTTATATCCAAATTAAATAAATATTTTCTTATCATTTTTGTCAATAATTAATTATTCCCAAATAATATTATAGAACTACAATATTGACAACCAGGTCGTTCCCAAGAAAGAGGGGGCTTTCCGATAAGAATTTTTCTTTACTGGCGCGCAATTAGATTAACTAATCCATTTCCTAGACAGAACTTCTTAGACATTGCTAATAATGCTGTCTAATAATATTAATCATATAACATTAATTATTAATTTGATAATGTGAAATACTGTGAAGTGGCTACTGTGACAATTATTGAATCAATAATATAAAATATCCACGGTAGCAATTATTGAATCAATGATATAATATATTGAACAATAATTACTGTAACAATAATTGAGTAAGTGCCTTCTTACGTAAGAATCAATAATTTGAAATACTGTGCAATACCGTGTACTACTGTGTAACAACGCGTATTACTGTAATTTTTTTACCTAGTATTTCAACAGTTTAACGGTAACAGTTTTACCATTATTTTATAAAAATGTTATTTCTGTCGCTTTCTATATCTGGCAGTTATTCCGTTATGGGGCCCATAAATGGCTGCGCCGTCGTACGAATATTCCCCGACAACAAGAATATTCCACGACCAAACGAATATTCCCCAACAACAATGAATATTTTATTACTACTTGCTAACTTTAAAAAATTTGCACATATCTCCCATAACTTATCACATTTATCAAATTAACACCTTAATATTTCAAAATAATATATAAAGAAAATTAAATCTGTATTCATAAAATTTGGGGTCTTACAACCTCCCCTCCTTATAAAATTTCATCCTCGAAATTGACGTACGTACCTGGTATGTCGAAAAGGTGAGGATACCTCGCTTTCATTTTCGATTCCAACTCCCAGGTCATTTTCTCAATATCATGATTCCTCCACAAAACTTTAACTTGAGGTATAATCTTTGAGCGTAAGACATGTTCCTTCTTATCCAAGATCTTAACAGGTATATCCTCGTACGTTAAATCTTCGGCTATCTCGTTTGGTTCTAACTCAATAATGTGGTTTGGGTCTTTCACATATTTACGTATCACGGATATGTGAAAAATATTATGAACACGAGACATGCTTGGTGGTAAAGCGAGTCTATAGGCCACATTTCCTACTAGGTCAAGAATCTCAAATGGACTAATAAATCGTGGATTGAGCTTTCCTCTCTTTTCGAATCTCGTAACTCCTTTCCATGGAGCAACACGTAACAATACATGATCTCCGACATTAAACTCCACGTCCTTTGGATGAAGATCCGCATAACTCTTTTGTCGATCTTGTGTGGTTTGTATCCGTTGCCGGATCATTTAAATCTTTTCCATAGGAACGTACTAACTCCGGTCCCAACAATGTTGCTTCACCCACCTCATCCCAGCATACTGGAGAACGACACTTACGTCCATACAACGCTTCGAATGGAGCCACGCCTATACTTGCCTGATAACTGTTGTTGTAGGAGAATTCCACCAATGTTAAGTACTTATCTCAACTCCCTTTGAAGTCTAAAACACAGAGTCTCAATAGATCTTCAAGAGTTTGGATAGTCCTTTCTGATTGCCCGTCGTTTTGAGGATGATAAGCCGAACTGAATCGTAGATCCGTGCCCATAGCTTTCTGCAAACTGACCCAAAATCGTGAAGTGAATCTTGGGTCACGATCCTAAACTATGGATACTAGCATGCCATGCAACCTCACAATCTCATTCACGTATATACGAGCAAGACGTTCAAGGGAATAAGTCTCTCGTATAGGTAAGAAATAAGCAGACTTAGTTAATCTATCCACAATAACCCAAATCACATCTATGCCTTGAGAAACCTTGGGAAGAACCGTAACGAAATCCATGGTAATGTGTTCCCACTTCCATTTTTGAATCTCAAATGGTTGCAATGGACCCTTTGACACTTGATGCTCCGCCTTGACACGTTGACACATTAAACACCTCGAGATAAACTCCGCGATCTCTCTCTTCATATTGCTCCACCAAAATGTATGTCGAAGATCACAATATATTTTGGTACTTCCAGGATGGATTGCAAACGGTGTGTTGTGCGCCTCCATCATGATTCTATACTTCAAATCAGAATCATTAGGGACACAAAGTCTGGAGTTGACTCGAAGTATTTCTTCTTCATCTATTCTTACTTCTGGAATAGCACCTTCTTGCACCTTTTTCTTCATCTTCATCAGCTCCGAGTCTGTAGCTTGAGCATCTTTAACTTTATCAATTAAAGCTTGTTCTACGTGTATACTTGACATCATCATGTGGGTCCCCAGAGTCTTAAACTCTATCTCTATCCTTTGTAAGTCACACAAAATGGGTCTTTGTGTTGACAGCATCGCACTCATTCCCGCATATGATCTTCTACTTAACGTGTCTGCTACCACATTTGCTTTTTCAGGATGGTATTGGATGGTATGGTCGTAATCTTTCAACAGCTCAAGCCAACGTCATTACCGCATGTTGAGTTCCTTCTGGGTGAAAAAAATATTTAAGGCTCTTATGATCCGTATAGATCTCCAAATTCTCCCCATACAGATAGTGTCTCCATATCTTCAACGCAAAAACGATAGCTGCCAACTCTAGATCATGAGTAGGATAATTCTCTCATATTCCTTGAGTTTTCGTGAGGCATAGGCTATGACTTTCCCATGTTGCATGAGAATACATCCTAACCCTTTGCCCGAAGCATCGCTGTAAATGACAAATCCATCCGAACTAGATGGTATCGTTAGAACAGGTGCCGTAATGAGTCTCCTCTTGAGCTCTTGGAAGCTCTTCTCACATTCCTCATTCCATATGAATTTCGTATCTTTCCGAGTCAGCTGAGTTAATGGAGTAGCGATTCGAGAAAATTCTTCCATGAATCTCTGATAATAACCAGCTAAGCCCAGAAAGCTACATACTTCGGTCACCGACTTTGGTTGCTCCCAAATTTGTATTACTTCAATCTTCACCGGGTCCACAGATACTCCACATTTTGATACTACGTGCCCAAGGAATGCTACCTCCTCAAGCTAGAACTCACATTTCTTTAACTTGACATATAGTTTGTTATCACGAAGCCTTTGAAGTACCAGCTTCAGGTGGTGTTCATGATCTTCACGGCTTTTGGAATAGATGAGGATGTCATCAATAAAGACAACCACGAACTGATCCAAATATTTCTTGAATACACAGGTCATCATATCAATAAAAGTAGCAGGAGCATTAGTCAATCCAAAAGACATGACTAAGAATTTATAATGCCCATACTGAGTTCTGAAGGCAGTTTTCGGAATATCCTCAGTTTTAATCTTTAACTGATGATATCCAGAACGAAGATCAATCTTTAAAAAGAACTGTGCACCTTGCAACTGGTCGAACAGGTCATCAAAATGAGGTAACGGATACCTATTCTTGACGGTGACATGGTTCAACTCCCGATAGTCAATACAAAGTTGCATACTCCCATCTTTCTTCTTTACGAATAAAACAGGAGCACCCCCAAGGAGATGTACTAGGACGTATAAAATCGATGTCTAACAACTCCTGTAGTTGGACCTTTAACTCCTGAAGTTCAATAGGAGCGAATCGATATGGGGTTTTAGAAATGGGATTTGTACCGGGTTCAAGGTCAATAAAAAATTCAACTTCACGTTGTAGGGGTAGACCGGGATGTTCTTCGGGAAATACATTAGGAAACTCATTAACAACAGAAATATCATTCAAACCTAACGTACTCAGGTTTAGATCAGTGACATGGGCTAAGAAAGCTTGACATCCATTTTTCAATAAACGAATAGCTTTATAACTTGAAATGACATTGACTGATTTTAGTGGTTTAGTGGTTTGAATTCACACAACAGGTTGGTTAGGACTATGAAAACTAACAACTTTACGAAAACAATCAATTTTGGCCTGATAAGTGGTTAACCAGTCAATTCCTAAAATCACGTCAAATGCAAGTACTTTCAAATATATAAGATCAACAGGTAGGGTGAGGGTGCCAATTTGAATCAAGCAAGATTTGTAAACTGTAGATGTAACGACGGTTTCTCCTAACGGAGTTTCAACATATAAGTCAAAGTCTAATTTCTTAGAAGTCAAGTTCAAACGTTGAGCACAAGCAGGTGAAATAAAAGAATAGGTAGCACCGGTATCTAATAAGGTATAGACTTCGCAAGAGTTTATGATTAGCTTACCCGTAATAACCTCATTCGGGTTCCTCGCTTGTTGGGCAGTTACGACAAAAGCTCTTCTAGGAACCACTGACTTTGCCTTGTCAGGGACAGCCTTTGGAGTAACCATCCCTGCTGGACTTGATTTCGCTACAGGACACACTAGAACTATATGTCCTTCTTTTCCACAGTTATAACACACCTTGGATTGCTGTGTGCAGTTGGGACTGATGTGTCCTCTTGTCCGCATTTATAGCATACGACCGGCGGTCGCTCTCCTTCCCTAGAAACCGTTGATGTTGGTGCTGCTGTCGATGCTTTCACGTTTTTATTGTTGTACCTTCTCTTCTTGAAATATCCCCCCGACTCACTTCTTTTATTATCATGGCCACGATTACCACCGGAGTGGTTACCGCTTCTGTCATGATACTTTCCTCCCTGCTAGTTGTCATTATTCCGATGACTGCTGCCACCGGTACGACCTTGGTTGTTGTCCCTTGGTTGAACATAATTATTATTTTGTTCTAACAATTGGGCCCTATTCACCACATCTGAATATAAAGAAAGTTTGTGAGAAATGAGGTACTGACGAATTTCAGGTTTCAAACCTCTTAGAAACATCCGCGTTATACGTTCCTCATTATCAACCAAATGAGATGCGAACCGAGATAACTCCGTGAACTTAGCCTCATACTGGGACACAGTCATGTTGTTCTGTTCCAGTTTGATAAACTCTACCTACTTCATATGACGAATACTTTCTGGAAAGTACTTGTCATTGAACAGTTTCTAGAACTCTTCCCAAGACATCTTGAGTGCTGCAGGATGGGTACGCTTCACAGATTCCCACCAATAATCTGCCTCTCCACGGAACATAAACGTGGCGAATGGAACCTTCTGTTCCTCCGTGCATCCCAAGACATCAAATATCTTGGTCATTTGCTTAATCCAATTTTCTGCCTTGATTGGATCTGGCTTTCCCTGAAACTTTGGTGGCCCCAACTCTTTAAACTGCTTGGCAGTGATAAGCCGCGAGTTGTTATTTCCACCTCTATTATGAACACGAGTCTCCCTCGTCTGGTTTTGCATGAACTGCAAAAAGCTTCTAAACATCCCATCGTTCATCGTTTGTTCGGTGGTGTTGTTTCCAGAAGGAATATTGCCTTCTTGTTGCACGTTCTTCTGGTTGGTGATTAAGGTGTCTCAACGGTCTCATTCACTACATTGTTTAGATTTTTAGCTGCCATTCTCAAATATTCCCACAAAACAAGGGTTAATCAAATAAATTAACATATCACATATTAACCCTATGTTCCAAACGACCAATTAAATACCAAATAAGCTTAGGTAGGACACACACTAGCGAATGATTTACTCGTCTCTCCCCTCCTAGTTCTATTCCCAGATCTCCGCCAGAGATCATATCCCTAAGCTCTGATACCAACTGTCATGCCCCAAAAATAGGTTAAATACTCAACCCATTCTGAGTCGCCAAATACATGGTTCAGAATCCAAATACAATCTTTTATAACATACGGTCGTGTAAAATACGACCACACAAACCAGCTTCAATACAAATCGTATAGAATATAGAATATAAACACTCAAATTCTTTCCTTATTCATTACAATTATTGTCCCACTATTTTATAGAATAGTGAGGACTTTTACAGATCTAACTCTAATCATCACACTGTTCCCCGACTAGTCCCTGCGATATTCTCATTTCCTGATGAGAACAATGGAAGAAAAGGGTGAGCTCAACTAGCCCAGTAAATAATATTATAACTAAGATAATGGAAAATAAATTATCGTTAGTCATCAACAAATCAGATAAAATATTATGGACAACAAGTTTTAGATCAACAACTGCAGCG
This sequence comes from Panax stipuleanatus, assembly GCA_020205555.1. Lineage (NCBI taxonomy): Eukaryota > Viridiplantae > Streptophyta > Magnoliopsida > Apiales > Araliaceae > Panax > Panax stipuleanatus. Next base: position 90,548,058 of record CM035116.1, read on the forward strand.
AAAATAATAATTCATTATAAGAGTTAAGTAGAGAATGAAGTCTACTATCTTCTATGATTTAAAAGTCCATCATCAATATTTTATCCTTGTAACATCAATCAATATACATCTCGAACCAAATATTCATCTTTGCACTACGGGCCAAAGATATTCATTTGTATCACCAGTTGGTCATGTTCATCTCAACACCTGTCCATCTTTGCACTACGGGCCAAAGATATTCATTAGATAATCATTCATCTTTGCACTACAGGCCAAAGATATTCATCAAGTAATCATTCATCTTTGCACCACAGGCCAAAAATATTCAGTTATATCACCATTTAGGACTGAGGATGATGAAAAACAATATAAATACCGAATCCAATGAGATAAATGACAAAAATTAGGGATTCGTAATTTAGTTTATCCAAGTTCAATAATACTCCGTAATAATCAATTGTGGAGCAAAATTCAAGAATGAAGATCAAAACTTGGATTCAATCAAAGATAAAAAAAATATTTTTTTGTCGTGAATAGTAACTCGTGAATAGTAACTCGTCATGAAAAGTTATAAATTTTCATAAAAAGTTCAGAAAATTATTACGGTGAAATGATACTAGATGAAGCGCAAAACTCAATTTTTTTTTGATTATTTTAGGAATTATAGAAGCAATACTTACGGTAGTAAGTTCAGATTTAGGAATATGAAAGGAAATATTATTACTTCCATAATATGGAATATGAAATAAAATAATATTTATTATGAATATTGAAAAGAAATAACATCATTTACGAAAAAAAATAACATCGTTTACCTTAACAGGAGAGTAGTTTTGACTGGAATATCGGATATAATGCTGAGAAAAATTTTGCACCGTAATCCACACTCAAACTATCCTTATACTCACAAGAAATACGCTCGATATTATAGAGAGAAAATTTTCTAATTCTGGTGTGATTTTCAATTCTAAATTAAACACCCTATTTATAGGAAAATGCCAGAACGCCAGTTCTGATAAAACTTGAAACCGGTGGCTTTTACCTCTTTGAAAATTGAACGCACACCACTTTGAATTTCAGCATTATACACCACAAAAAAAATAAGAGTGGGGCCCACCCATGTTTTTAATACAAATATTTATTCCGAAACTTCAGTAATTCATAATAAATAGCGCTTTTATCAGAAAAATAGGAACTTTATGTCCATTCCATATGAAATTTAATTCTCTACAACTTTGTAGAAGAAAGTTTTTCCAAATTTCGAACGAAAAATGACTCAAATTTACATACTGATGATTTTTTCACACCTCCATTATGACAAAATACATATACTAATAAAAACAACCATCAACACTAATTCCTTCATTTATATCCAAATTAAATAAATATTTTCTTATCATTTTTGTCAATAATTAATTATTCCCAAATAATATTATAGAACTACAATATTGACAACCAGGTCGTTCTTAGGAAAGAGGGGGCTTGTCGTTAAGGATTTCTCCTTACTGGCGCGCAATTAGATTAACTTACCCCTTTCCTAGACAGAACTTCCTAGACATTGTCAATAATACTGTCTAATAATATTATTCAAATAACATGAATTATTTATTTGATAATATGAAATACATTGCAGTGGTTACTGTGACAATTATTGAATCAATAATATAAAATATCTACGGTAGCAATTATTGAATCAATAATATAAAATATTAAACAGTAATTACTGTAACAATAATTGAGTAAGTGCTTTCTTACGTAAAAATCTATAATTCAAAATACTGTGCAATACCGTGTGCTACTATGCAACAACGCGTATTACTATATTTTTTTCACCGGGTATTTCAACAGTTTAACGGTAACAGTTTTACCGTTATTTTATAAAAAAGTTATTTCTGTCACTTTCTATATCCGACAGTTATTTCGTTGTGGGGCCCACAAATGGCTGCGCCGTCGTACGAATATTCTCCGACAACAAGAATGTTTCACGGCCAAACGAATATTCCCCGACAACAATGAATATTTTATTACCACTTGCTAACTTTGAAAAATTTGCACATATCTCCCATAACTTATCACATTTATCAAATTAACACCTTACTATTTCAAAATAATATATAAAGAAAATTAAATTTTTATTCATAAAATTTGTGGTCTTACACCGGGGGTGAAGCACTATTAAACCTAAAAATAAGTTTAAGGTCTTGAGACCACTAAGCATGATTTAGAATCTTTTAAATTCCTGAGTTATTTATATCGCTTCCCAATTATTGAGCCATTGTGGAAGACTCTTATTATTCTGAAGGAGAATGTAGCAAGAAGGATATTCCTTAGAAAGAAGTAGTTGAAGAACGCATTTATCCAGTGGGTAAAGATTAACGTAAAATCTATTTTGAAAGATTAATAAAAAAAAATCGATGACGAAATTCTTAGAAGAAGGGGTGAATGTGATAACCCGAATACTTATAAGATAGTGAATTATGAAGTATATAAATTCTACGAGTAGAGTATATAGTAATGATCCTTAGAAAGAAAATGAACGAGTTAAAGAATATATAATATTTGATATATGATTGTGTTTAATTGAAGGTTATGTAATAAAACCTAAAAGTTATTGAAGAAATGAATGGAGGAAGATATATATAAATATTGTAAAGTTAACGTGTTGAAGTTATTCAACAATAAAATTGTGAAAGAGATTTTGTGAAAACCGAGTAAGGGAGGTTTCGTTGATTCCGAGAACGGAATCATTATAAGGAGGGAAGGATGTGACATCCCGGATTTTTAAGAATTTATAAATGAGAATTTAATAAATAAAATTCTTATTATTTGATGTTTTGAGTTTGAGTATGTGTATACGTGTCATATATTATAAAATATGTGAATTGATGTGAAGAAGATTTTTAAATATTAATTTAAATATTTATTGAATTAAAATAAATATTTTAATTGAATTATTTATTGAGTTAAATAAATAATTATGTGATTAATATGGAGTAATGTAATTAAGTGTATTATATTAATTAAATGATTATTTAATATTTAATTTAATTAATATGAAATGATTTTATGTTATAGCTCTAATTTAATTGAGATAATTAAATTAGTGGTAATTGTTACATGAAGTTATAATTAGCGAGTAATTATAATGTGACAATTGATGTTAAACTTTTAATTAATTAAATTAATGTTAAGATTTAATTAATTAAAGGATAACATTAAAAAGATATGTTAAAGAATTTATTAAAAGAATAAAAAGAGTTTTTAAAATCGTTTTTTCAAACAAGGCCCTTGCATTGTTTTAAATCCGTTTTTCCAAACAGGGCTTTAACTACTAAAAATCTGTTTTTAAAATAACTTGTTTTGCAAAACAAACCTCAGGGCTTTTTAAATTCCAAACTTTGTAACTCATGTATTAAGTATAATTAATATATTTATTATATAGGTTAATTAATTGGCAATTATATTATATTAGTATACGTATTATCAGTTATACGAGTTTACGCTAAGTTATTCTAAGCCTAAATTAAAAGAAGAAAAGAGAAAGGGAGAAACAGAGAAGAGAGTTCAGAGAAAGTTGAGAAGAGAAGAAATTCTCTATGGAGTTGAGAAGATTTTTGAGAATCAAGGAGGAAGAAGAAGATTGTTAATCAAAGTTATTAATCATCATCTATTCTAAGAATGGAAGGTAATAATCTAGCCCTACAAACTCTATTTTATTATTTCTTGAGTTCTTCATAAAAATGGATTTTTATGATTTATTTGTTAAGAAATCTATAATATAGGTTCGTGAGTATGAATAATTTGTTCTATGTGGTTATAAGTGAGTTTTCAGTAATCAAATCCATGAAAACAAGTTTTACATGAAGAATTGTGTTCTTATGAGTTTTTATTATATTGGTTGATTTTAGAATGAAAATTGATGATGTAGTATGTATTAATATGCAAAATTGAAAGATGTTCATGATACTATCTTTAATAACGAAAATAATGCATGTATTATGAATGGAATAGATTGCGAATTGAAATTTTGGTGAATTATTTTGTTAAAAGTATAAGTTTTATGAAAATAGCAATTTACAATGAACTAACTTGAAAAAATAGTTTCTTAAATATCAAAATTAGTGTTTGGTTGTGATATGTTATGTAAATTGATCATAGATTATAATAATATATCAAGAAACAAACAAAACATGATTTGAATCATGTGATTTGGGTTAAAAATGAACTCAAAGTGTTAATTTTCGTTAAGAATGCTTAAAAATGGTGTTTTCTTCATAATCATGAAATTAGGTGTTTTGATTATGTGTTGTGGTGTTATTGTATGTTAAAATCCTGTTAGAAGTGTAAGATTTTGTTTGTATAAAGTTTCATGTACATTGTGTTAGTTAAAATCGGACTTTGGTGCGAAGAAATAAGCCAAAATTGACTTATTTTTCTACAAGTTTGCGAGTCGGGGAACCCAACAGCAGGATCCCTGCCCCAGCGGGACTTTTGTCCTAGGAACTCCCGCCCATTCTGTTAGTTAAAATCGGACTTTGGTGCGAAGAAATAAGCCAAAATTGACTTATTTTTCTACAAGTTCGCGAGTCGGGGAACCCAACAGCAGGGATCCCTGCCCCAGTGGGACTTTTGTCCTAGGATCCCCCGCCCCAGCGGGGCTACAAGCTTTCTGGAGTGGTTTAAGTAGTGTAATGCAAAACAACTTTGACCTCCTGTAGTAAAACGGCCATAACGTTTTCATACGAACTCCGATTAAGGAGATTCAAGATGATTCGGAACAAGCACGAGTAGACCAATAACTTTAGTTGTTTAACTTTTTAAATTTGAGGTCGTTAGTAGGGGTTAAAATGGTCATCTTTGTGACTGATGGGTATTTGGAGGCAATCGGAGGGCGTCAGACATGCACATACACAAGTATAGTGCTGTCGACGATAATAGATGTTGTTCTAAGTTATAAAACATGAATTAGTAAATATAATGATGCTTAATATTAATAAATGATGTATTAGATAAGTTATATAAGCACACTAAGCATACACAAGAGAGACGAATCGGGCGTGTGACGAATGAACGTCGAAACGCCGTGACAAGTGTTAATGTACGTAAAAAGTGTTTCAATTCAACTGAAATGAACACTATAAACCAAGTACCTCTTGGCTCAATGGTAAAACAACTACTCATAAGGCTTTGAATCTAAGAGGTCTTGGGATCCATTCCTTCCCAAGACAAGAATGTTAAGATTTCAGCTTGAATTAGCAAAAAAAAATGAACACTATAAGATATGGAAGGGGGTTAATATAAAATCAATAAGGAGTCTTAGCAAGACTTAAACACTTGAATAAACTTCGAGTATGACTAATAAGAAATATAGTGAGATATAAATTGAAAGTTAACACAATCTAATTAAATATTGTGTATTAATTAACAGGAAGGATTGTGAGAAGTAGAGTAAATTACATTACAACTACTATGCGTTGCTATGTGACTAATAGTTGATTTGCATGATTATATAATTGTGCAGGGCACATGAAGTGCAGATAGCTGTAAGCTGTTAAACTGTTATTGGTAAACAACGATCAAGGCAAGTCTTTCAGTTTCTATTTTCTACGTGAACTTGATGATGAACTGTTTTAAATTATTTTGCAAAGAGCATGATATGTTATATATGTTGCAAACATGAAATGTTAAAGTCAATTTATGACTACATTAATTGATTAAAGAATGTTGATTGAGTAAGAAACTCAATCTTTATATTTATTATGTGAATTAAAGCCTGTATGCCACTGTTACTTTGATGATTATGAGATGTATGTTGAGCATGTTATTATGTGCTATGTGATGCATGAAAACTGTTAGGTCTTGCTGAGCTGTCGAGCTCACTTTTACAAATAACCACTTTTGCAGGTCAAGGATGCAAGGTAATGATGCATGCTAATTGAATGTTAAGATCAATAGCGATGCAAGAAATTATTTATTCTAGATGAGTAATGTATTTGTTTCTTTCTTTCTTTTTTGTTTTTTTGCTAATTTAAGCTGAAATCTTAACATTCCTGCCTTGGGCAGGAATGGATCCCAAGAGCACTTGGACTCGAAGCCTTATGAGTAGTTGTTTTACCATTGAGCCAGGAGGAACTTGGTAATGTGTTTGTTTTGGATGTATTATACTTGTTAAAGTTGTATAGTAACTTAGAGGAAGCGATTCATGTAATAGAATTGAATCAAATATTTGTAATGTAAAGGTTGCGATTCAGGGCAATAAAGAAAGATTGTATAAAAGTTTTAAATATTCCGCATTTTTAGTGATTTTAATATCGAATAATGATGTAAAGATAGATTAAAGTTGTATTGTTAATGATCGAGAATGAGAATTATATTGTAAGAATTTTGGGGTCGTTACAGTTGGTATCAAAGCTGATAGTTTATACACCTTAGGTTAGAGTACCCTTAGGCTATGACCTTGAGTTAAAAGAATAAGAAGTTAAGTTTATGTTATGTATAATGAAAAGGTGATTCTTTTCACATACGTAGATGTATAGGATGAGTTAAGTCCTAGAAATGTTATAAGAAGAAGATTAGAACGGCGAGGGATAAAACTCAAATAAAATATTGAGTAACGTGAATGATATTAAATTCTTAAAGGAAGAGTTAATAAATAAACAAGAAGATTCAAAGAAGAATCTTGAAGAGATATGTAGATAAGAATCCGGAGAAGCCTAAGTCCAATAATAAAGATGACGAATAACGATGAATAGACAAAGTCTATAAGATTAAAAGCATAAATGAAATCATAGTATGATATGATGAAATGTAAGATAAGAAGTTTTTAAAATAAAATGATAATGAGATAAGAAAAGAATCATAAGAAGATGATTATAGAATAAGATCACGGCGTGATCTTTTAAAGTTGTAAAAGACAGATGGTCTGTAATTATTGAATAGTTATAGTTTGATGTTATAACGAGAATGTACTATGATATAGTACGAGATAAACTCACGAGAAGTTATAAATGATGAGATACAAAAGTCTGTATCGAGTATAGAACGAGACGTTATAGGTAAGATAGAGTTAAGTGGGATTTCAATTAAGGACTCTTGTGGTGGCTAAGTTGTACAAACCTCTGTATGGGCATGGATTTTGTGCGTACACTTGGTTTATCATATTGATAATCATTGGAATGTTGGTGTCGCGCTATCGATATATATATATATATATATATATGGTGAGAAGGTGATTCTTGTCCCATGTTTATATTTGATAGTTAGAGTCAATAGAGATTAGGTTAGATGATATTAAGATTACATTAGATGATCTTAAGGTTAGGCGAGTTCTTAAAACTCATACTTATGGTAAGTTCGTGATTCATAGTCGTATGTATGTTTTTGAACCCCTAAGCATATGGACAGTCTCTGATCAGTTCTTTGACTACGTATTACTAGGACAAGTTCTTAAACTCATATTATTATGGCAAGTTCCTGAACTTCCAAAGTGTGGTAAGTTCGATGAACTATACTGGGTATAGAAAGGTTATAGCATAGAAAGCATTGATGTTGTTTAAGATTGATAGAATGATTAAGTAATGGTGGAGTAAAGAGTTATATTGATGGAAAAAACTTTGATATTCTAAATCTCCTAGCTTTGCTAGATTTTCGAAATTTATTGACTTCGTGTTGATGTTGCACTTCTGTTTTTTCTTGAAAAACATTGGATCAAATGATGGAACCAATGAAATTTTAAAATAGTGTTATTATGCACATGTATATGCTAATTGCTTCAGCTTGACAAAAATAATTTTAAATTTTCAAAATGTATTTTATATATGCATCATTTGATATGGTGTAGAAACAATAATCGAGAAAGTTATCAATGCAGTTAAACCTAGTGTTGGATGTGATCGTATGATCGTCAGCCCACTATGGCATGATGTAGTATGACGACGTCATGTAATGACGAAATTCTCAACGTATCATTTCTACGGTACGGTATCAGGATATTATGAAAAGATTTACTTATTATTTTTGGGTTCCTTAAACTATAAAAAAAGGGGATTTATTTACTTTTTGTTCCCTTAAACGAATTTTTTTTATTTTTTTTATTTGGCTAAGTATATATATATATATTGATAGTAGTGTGCATACTAGCCAATCATGTATGATGATAAAGCACATACTTTGTAAACAATCTTATTTATTTATTAATAAAATATTTATTTAAGGAATATAATTATCTACATGGTGCTATTTTTATAATATGTAAATAACCCATAGTTTTAAGCAATGCTTTTAGAATCATGATGAGATCATGATAATGAGATCTAAATTCTTAGAAAGCTTAAAAACTAAAATAGTTCCCAATTGTGGGATTACTAAAATGGGGATTAGTAAATCCGGATAGATTGGTACATATGTTGCTTGCTCATTGGATGAGGATGACTGATCTCATGGTCATTTGTGTGGAGACACTAAAGCAAGTATGTAGGTGCTTATTGGAGAATAAGTTCACTGAACGTGACTCGCTATAGAATACCTAATGGAGTTTTACTCGCCTGTCAATAGGAATTCCTAATGTGATAGTAGTACATGTGATCCTTGGACTTGAGATCATCATAGTATCTTGTATGTAACAAATTATACTTTGACTAATTCCTTAAGGCCTTTTAAGGCATATATAGGGTATGCTTGGGTGTAATGAGTTACATATGGAGATAATGAATGATCAATAAAGAATCTACCACCTCTAGTAAAAGAGAAGATATGTCCTATGTGATTCGTTCAATGACAACCCAGGAATCCTTGGTCACGGTAGAATGAAATTAGAAAGAGGTTTCTAATTTGCATTATTTGGAGTTGTGCATTTTCTAATCGAAATACATATGATTAAATAAATTAAGACTTGACAGTAAATCCATGTCTTATATTTAATTGGGACATTGTATAGTGGAAAGTTTGAATTGTACGGTAACTATTAACTCACAGGTTCTTTTATGATTAATGTTGAAATCTATAATATCTGGAAAGTCGTTGATCGCTAGGGAGGCTTATCCCTATTGTAGAATAAATATTATTTATTTAAATAGATTATTAGTTTAATTTGTTTATTTAAATAAGATTAGAATTATTCTAATTGATTTATTCACAACCGGTTTAATATGGAGAACCTAAAGGGTCACACCATAAAAGGAAGAAGAATTATTTAAGAAGAAAATGGCATGATAGTAATAATGCATTAAGTATAATTAATTTAATCTATGATGATAGAATAAATTAAATAGCTTAATGTTTATTATTTAATATTTTAGAAATATTAAATATAAATTAATAAGAGGAGTCTTATTAATATTAATATTATTATTATTATTTTAATTCTAAAGGAGTTTAGGAATTAATATAATATCAGTCTCTCTCTCAATCCTAATAAAGATTAGGATATAAATTAATTAAAAGTATTTAATTAATTAGTTAAATAAAACCCTATTCTAATTGGATTAGGAGGGTTAACCTAATATCTATATAAGAGAGTCTTATATAAGAAATAAGGGACACGTGAATTTTTCAAGAGTTGGGAGTACACATATTCTATAGAGATAGAAACAAGGGTTAAGCCAATAACCCATCTTACTGAGTTCTTCATCTTCTTTGGTGGATCACCGTTAGAGGCCAAACATTTAGGTGGCTGACATTGATCAAGGAAAGAAGCCACTACAGAGGAATCAAAGGAATCAAAGGAGTAGAACTTGTACCTGAGGAAGCTTGGATCTTTAAAGGTATAATTCTATTTTTCTCCTTCTTTATTCACTGATAATTGATGCACAAGAATGATCATGGTAATGGGTTTGTATAAGTTTTTGAAAACCTAGTTTTTTACGCTTCCGCCCTATTTATGTGATTTAATTGCATGATTGCGTTACGTACAAACCCAACAGTGGTATTAGAACCAATCTTGTGCTAATTATCAGTCTATGTGATTCCATACATGTATGATATGCGATTGGATCGAGTTCTGGGCAACAAAAATTTTTCAGATTCTGCGAAGCTGCGCAGCTGCGCCGGTACAAGGCAATATTGCTGCGCAACTGCGCCGGGTGCTATTCCTGGTTTTCATGCTGCGCAGCTGCGCCATTGGACAGGAACTGAATTTTTTTTTTGTTTTATTTAATTAAATGAATGGTTTATTTAATTAATAAAGGTTTAAAATAAAGATGTTTATTTTATATGAAATGAGATTTCAGAATTGCTAAAATTAAAGAGTTTAATTTGGAATTATTTTTGAATGAAATAAAGGAGTTTATTTTTTCAAAAACAAAGTTTAGCAAACTTTTGCCCATTAACTGATATTAATACATATATGGAATGAATTTATTTTCATGAGATGAATAAGTTTTATTGATACGTATGATGATATGTATGGTAATAAAAGGGATTGATTATGGACTATGACCAATGTGATTGGATTTTATTTTGGTTGAATGCTTGAATGAATGGGTTTTATAAAATGGGGTCTGCGTACCTCGTCTTCTCTAGTTTTATTCTCGATGTAAATTCTATCTCCTTTCTATGTACTTCCCCTTGACTGTTGATCAAGGTTTCTATTTAATTTTAAATAGTTAATGTAATAGAGATAGTTAGAATTATTTTGAAGAAATTGGAGACCAAGGAGCAAGGAACGCTTGAAGACTCATTTGTATGGAGCCAGGGTTTAAATGTAATAGTTATATTTAAATTTAAATTCTTGCACTCCTAGGTTTGACCTTTTGGTTCACTTGGTGGCTCTAGTGAACCAAACTAGAATAAAAGTCTATAATCAATCCAGGTAGAATATAGTATTCTATATTGCATGCTAAATATTATATATATTATATTTTATACAAACATGCTTCGCATGTTTAATAAAATGACGCGTATTTTATATATATATGTGCATGCGCGCTTAAAAGATGAGACAAATAATAACAAACCCCTCAAAGAAATATTATTAAGTCTGAAGCGTTCAAATGATATTTGGAATATCGAACGTCGCCTTCTAGCATGATTAGTTAATAGAGTATTAAATATTTAATATGAGTTTGTTGTGCTATCCACAAGGCGAGTATTGAATATTTAAGATGTTAATTAATCACATTTGATGCTTATCAAGAAAATTGAACGATCTAGTCTTGTTGTGCTATCCACAAGGACGAAAATTTTTCTTTTTTAAATTTATGGAAGTGCTAGGCTGGATTTAACTTAAATCATTTTAGTTCGGATGTGCACACACATGACCATTATGATTTAAGAGGCAAAATAAAAGGAGTTACATGGTGATGTAATTGACAAGAGTTGTCTACCTATTTATTTTTATATCGCTTGTTGTGCTATCCACAAGGTTATATACATTTGAAATGGGATCCTTAATCTCACTAGCAAATCTTTAATTAGATGTTGCCGAACTATATGAGTGAGGGTATTATAGTTTGATGAAAATAGTGGGAGATACCAATTTAAAATAAAGACCTAAATTTATTTTGGTATGCAAAGTTAATAAAATAAATTTTTGCTAAAATGTTGTCTTTTCACATGCAGAATTTTAAAAATGTCTAAATCACTAATCTCACTACGAAGCATACTTGATGCAAATAAGCTTACCGGCCCGAATTATGAGGACTGGCTAAGAAATCTGAGAATTGTTCTCACTGCTGAAAAGATTTCTTATGTCCTAAATTCCACTATCCCTGAATCTGTTTCAGAAACAGCCTCTGAGGAAGAGATTGCCACTTTCAATAAGTGGCAAGATGATGCATCTGTGGCTCAATGCATCATACTCGCATCCATGAATAACGAGCTTCAGCGTCAGCACGAAAAAATGGATGCTCCTGCTATGCTGCTTCACCTCAAGGAGTTGTATAGTGAACAGAGAAGGACTGCTAGATATGAGATATCTAAGGAGCTCTTCCGATCTCGGATGACCGAGGGCACTGCCGTCGAGACTCATGTTCTGAAGGTAATCAATTTGATTGAACGCCTTGGACAGCTTGGGTTCATCGTGGATGGGGAGTTGAGTCAAGACTTGGTCTTGTAGTCACTCCCTGAGACCTTCTCGCAGTTTGTGGTTAATTTTCACATGAATAAGCTAGATGTCAGCTTACCTGAGCTGCTTAACATGCTGAAAACTGTAGAAGGTCACTTCTCATCCAAGAAGAACCATGTCTTGATGGTGGATTCTTCCAATAAAAGGAAGAGGCCCAAGGTGTCTTCTGAAAAGAAGAAATCTAAGAAGGCTAAGGGAAAAGGGAAAGAAAAGGAGCAAAAGAAACCTGAACCAGCTAAAGGAATGTGCTTTTATTGCAATGAGCCGGGACATTGGAAGATGAACTGCAAGAAGTTTCTAGCAGAGAAGAAGCTTGGAGAAGCTTCGACTTCCAATCAAGGTTTGTTTATGATTGAAATTAATTTTTCTGAAAGTCATAATTCTACTTGGGTATTGGATACCGGCTGTGGTTCTCACATATGTAATACTGTGCAGGGACTGGTCAGAAGTAGAAAGCTGAACAAAGATGAGGTGATCCTACGAGTGGGAAATGGAGCAAAAGTTTCTGCATTAGCTGTAGGAACTTATTGTTTAGCAATGCCTTCGGGCAAATCCATTTATCTTAATAATTGTTATTATGTTCCTAATATTATTAAAAACATTATTTCAATTTCTGTATTGGATATGGAAGGTTTTGACGTTATTATAAAGAACAATGGTTGTTCTATTTATAAAGACGATATTTTATATGGTATTGGAAATTTGCGAAATGGACTTTATACACTTGACTTACAAGAAAATATATTTCAAATTGAACAAATTAAGAAAAGGAAAAGAGATGATATTAATTATACCTATATGTGGCACTGTAGACTCGGTCATATCAATGAAACAAGATTATCCAAGTTGCATAAAGATGGGCTCCTCGAGCTATCTGATTATGAATCATATCCAACTTGTGAATCTTGTCTCATGGGTAAAATGACTAAATCTCCTTTTAGTGGAAAAGGAGAGAGAGTTACAGAGTTGTTGGCATTGATTCACACAGATGTTTGTGGACCTAACAAGTGCACGAGGTGGGTATTCTTATTTTATTACTTTCACCGATGATAACTCAAGATTTGGATATGTGTATTTAATGAAATACAAATCAGAATCATTTGAAAAGTTCAAAGAGTTCAGAAGTGAAGTAGAGAAACAAACGGGCAAGAATATTAAGATACTTTGATCAGATCGAGGTGGAGAATACTTAAGCAGTGAGTTCTCAATTGTCTCAGAGAAAATAGTATAATCTCACAATGGACTCCTCCAGGTACACCACAGTTAAATGGAGTATCTGAAAGGAGAAATCGAACACTGTTGGACATGGTTCGATCCATGATGAGTTTTACCGACCTTCCAATTTCCTTCTGGGGATATGCCCTAGAAACGGCTGCATACCTACTTAACAAGGTACCTACCAAATCCGCCCCAAAGACTCCATATGAGATGTGGAAAGGGAGAAAACCAAATCTTAAGCATGTTAAGACTTGGGGTTGTCCAGCTTATGTCAAAAAGTTTGAAAATGATAAGCTACAGAATAAATCCGATAAGTGTATATTTGTGGGATACCCTAAAGAAACCGTAGGGTATTATTTCTATCATCCAACTGATCAAAAGGTGTTTGTTGCGAAACATGCTACCTTCTTGGAGAAAGAGTTTATCCATGAAGGGGTCAGTGGGAGCAAGATATATCTTGAAGAAGTTCAAGAACCACAAATTACCACGGACCAAAGTTAGGTACCTAACCAAGTAGAAGAACCTACTGTACCACACCCTGTTCGTAAATCTGGAAGAGTACCGAAGATACCTGAGAGGTATGGATTCGTTATAGAGGATAACGATGAGGTACACATCATGAATGACGATGATCCATTGAATTACGAATAGGCTATGAGTAATAAAGACTCAGGGAAATGGCTTGAAGCCATGAAATCCGAAATGGACTCCATATATGAAAACAAAGTATGGTCTTTGGTTTCACCACCTGAAGGTATTAAACCTATTGGGTGTAAATGGGTTTTAAGAAAAAGACTGGAGCAGACGGAAAGGTAGAGACCTATAAGGCCCGACTGGTTGTAAAAGGTTTCAAACAAAGACAAAGAGTTGACTATGATGAAACCTTCTCACCAGTAGCCATGCTCAAGTCCATTCGGATTTTGCTTGCGATTGCAGCTTACAACGACTATGAGATCTGGCAGATGAACGTGAAAACGGCCTTCCTCAATGGGAAACTTGAGGAGGATGTGTATATGACACAGCCAGAGGGATTTATTTCAAAAGTTGGAACAAATCAAGTCTGTAAGCTACAACGATCCATTTATGGGTTGAAGCAAGTTTCTCGTAGATGGAACATTCGTTTTGATGAGACAATCAAAGAGTTTGATTTTATCAAAAACGAGGATGAACCATGTGTATACAAGAAGGTTAGTGGGAGCGCAGTATCATTCCTTGTATTATATGTTGATGATATATTACTGATAGGGAATGACATTCCTATGTTACAATCCACTAAAATCTGGTTATCTAAAAACTTCTCCATGAAGGACTTGGGTTAAGCATCCTATATTTTGGGGATAAAGATCTATAGAGATAGATCTAAAAGGATGCTCGGCTTAACCCAAGGAACGTACATTGATACGATGCTAAAGAGGTTTAGCATGGAAGATTCCAAAAAAGGTCTCATGCCGATGAGCCATGGAATAAATCTCTCCAAGAAACAGGCCCCAAAGACACCTGAGGAGAGAGACCGTATGAGTAAGATCCCTTATGCTTCTGCAATAGGATCTATCATGTACGGTTTGATATGTACTAGACCGGATGTTGCTCACGCACTTAGTGTAACAAGCAGATACCAGTCGAATCCAGGAGAAGAGCACTGGAAGGCAGTGAAAAATATCCTAAAGTACTTGAGAAGGACTAAAGATATTTTTCTTGTCTACGGTGGGTCTGAATTAAAACTCGAGGGATTCACGGACTCAAGTTTTCAAACAGACCAAGATGACAGTAAATCTGTTTCAGGGTATGTGTTTACCTTGAACAGAGGTGCAGTGAGTTGGAAGAGTTCCAAGCAGCAAAATGTTGCTGATTCAGTGACAGAGGCAGAGTATATAGCTGCAAGTGAAGCTGCAAAGGAAGCTGTTTGGATGAAGAAGTTCATAACTGAACTTGGTGTGGCTCCTAGCATTGGAGAAGCAGTTCCCGTATACTGTGACAACACCGGAGCGGTTGCACAGGCTAAGGAACCCAGGTCTCATCAGAAATCTAAACACGTGTTGCGGCGATTTCACTTGATCAGGGAGATCATTGAAAGAGGAGACGTCACCTTGGAGCATGTAGACTCTCAAGACAACATTGCAGATCCATTTACTAAAGCTCTAACACAACAGCAGTTTTATCGTCCCTTAGAGAAGATGGGTATGAGATACCATGGCGATTGGCTTTAGTGCAAGTGGGAGATTGATAGTAGTGTGCATACAAGCCAATCATGTATGATGATAAAGCACATACTTTGTAAACAATCTTATTTATTTATTAATAAAATATTCATTTAAGGCATATAATTATCTACATGGTGTTGTTTTTATAATATGTAAATAACCCATAGTTTTAAGCAATGCTTTTAGAATCATGATGAGATCATGATAATGAGATCTAAATTCTTAGAAAGCTTAAAAGCTAAAATAGTTCCCAATTGTGGGATTACTAAAATGGGGATTAGTAAATCCGGATAGATTGGTACATATGTTGCTTGCTCATTGGATGAGGATCACTGATCTCATGGTCATTTGTGTGGAGACACTAAAGCAAGTATGTAGGTGCTTATTGGAGAATAAGTTCACTGAACGTGACTCGCTATGGAATACCTAATGGAGTTTTACTCGCCTGTCAATAGGAATTCCTAATATGATAGTAGTACATGTGATCCTTGGACTTGAGATCATCATAGTATCTTGTATGTACCAAATTATACTTTGACTAATTCCTTAAGGCCTTTTAAGGCATATATAGGGTATGCTTGGGTGTAATGAGTTACATATGGAGATAATGAATGATCAATAAAGAATCTACCACCTCTAGTAAAAGAGAAGATATGTCCTATGTGATTCGTTAAATGACAACCCAGGAATCCTTGGCCAAGGTAGAATGAAATTAGAAAGAGGTTTCTAATTTGCATTATTTGGAGTTGTGCATTTTCTAATCGAAATACATATGATTAAATAAATTAAGACTTGACAGTAAATCCATGTCTTATATTTAATTGGGACATTGTATGGTGGAAGGATTGAATTGTACGGTAACTATTAACTCACGGGTTCTTTTATGATTAATGTTGAAATCTATATTATCTGAAAAGTCGTTGATCGCTAGGGAGGCTTATCCCTATTGTAGAATAAATGTTATTTATTTAAATAGATTATTAGTTTAATTTGTTTATTTAAATAAGATTAGAATTATTCTAATTGATTTATTCACAACCGGTTTAATATGGAGAACCTAAAGGGTCACACCATAAAAGGAAGAAGAATTATTTAAGAAGAAAATGGCATGATAGTAATAATGCATTAAGTATAATTAATTTAATCTATGATGATAGAATAAATTAAATAGCTTAATATTTATTATTTAATATTTTAGAAATATTAAATATAAATTAATAAGAGGAGTCTTATTAATATTATTATTATTATTATTTTAATTCTAAAGGAGTTTAGGAATTAATATAATATCAGTACTCTCTCTCAATCCTAATAAAGATTAGGATATAAATTAATTAAAAGTATTTAATTAATTAATTAAATAAAACCCTATTCTAATTGGATTAGGAGGGTTAACCTAATATCTATATAAGAGAGTCTTATATCAGAAATAAGGGACACGTGAATTTTTCAAGAGTTGGGAGTACACATATGCTATAGAGATAGAAACAAGGGTTAAGCCAATAACCCATCTTACTGAGTTCTTTATCTTCCTTGGTGGATCACCGTTAGAGGCCAAACATTTGGGTGGCTGACATTGATCAAGGGAAGGAGCCACTACAGAGGAATCAAAGGAATCAAAGGAGTAGAACTTGTACCTGAGGAAGCTTGGATCTTTAAAGGTATAATTCTGTTTTTCTCCTTCTTCATTCACTGATAATTGATGCACAAGAATGATCATGGTAATGGGTTTGTATAAATTTTTGAAAATATAGTTTTTTACGCTTCCGCCCTATTTATGTGATTTGATTTCATGATTGCGTTACGTACAAACCCAACATATATATATATATATATAATTCGATTGATGTCCGAATTATTGCTAGAAGTCTATGCTATTTGATTCAACTAGATAAATATTGAAAGATGGTTATGAAATTCGAGCGTTCTTGGTCAAACTATGCCAAACCAAATTGTTTTGGTGCGGATTCAGATGTTAAGAAGCTGAGGTGAATAACCCTATATAAGGGGACATGTTATCAGAGACAATAGTTTCGAGTGTAACGCATATAGTCGTTACGATGTACTACGTTTGTGCACGACTTAGGGGTGCGATAGGCTGGCCACCTAGAGTACCGATGCGGTTTTATAGTGTGAAGTACCGGGGTTGAAGCACTATTAAACCTAAAAATAAATTCAAGGTTTTGCGACCACTCAGCATGATTTGGAATCTTTTAAATTCCTGAGTTATTTATATCGCTTCCCAATTATTGAGCCATTGTGGAAGACTCTTATTATTTTGAAGGAGAATGTAGCGAGAAGAATATTCCTTAGAAAGAAGTTGTTGTAGAACGCATTTATCCAGTGGATAAAGATTAACATAAAATCTATTACGAAAGATTAATAAAAAAATTCGAGGATAAAATTCTTAGAAGAAGGGGTGAATGTGATAACCCTAATACTTATAAGATAGTGAATTATGAAGTATATGAATTCTACTAGTAGAGTATATAGTAATGATCCTTAGAAAGGAAATGACCGAGTTAAAGAACATATAATATTTGATATATGATTGTGTTTAATTGAAGGTTATGTAATAAATCCTAAAAGTTGTTGAAGAAATGAATGGAGGAAGATATATATAAGTGTTGTTAAGTTAACGTGTTGAAGTTATTCAACAATAAAATTGTGAAAGAGATTTTGTGAAAATCGAGTAAGGGATGTTTCGTTGATTCCGAGAACAGAATCCTTATAAGGAGGGAAGGATATGACATCCCGGATTTTTAAGAATTTATAAATGAGAACTTAATAAATAAAATTCTTTTTATCGGATGTTTTGAGTTTGAGTATGTGTATATATGTCATATATTGTGAAATATGTGAATTGATGTGAATTTTTTTTAAATATTAATTTAAATATTTATTGAATTAAAATAAATATTTTAATTGAATTATTTATTGAGTTAAATAAATAATTATGTGATTAATATGGAGTAATGTAATTAAGTGTATTATATTAATTAAATAATTAGTTAATATTTAATTTAATTAATATGTAATGATTTTATGTTATAGCTTTAATTTAATTGAGATAATTAAATTAGATGTAGTGACGTGATAATTGTTACATGAAGTTATAATTAGCGAGTAATTATAATGTGACAATTTTATGTGATTAATTAATGTTAAACTTGTAATTAATTAAATTAATATTAAGATTTAATTAATTAAAGGATAACATTAAAATGACGTGTTAAATGATTTATTAAAAGAATAAAAAGAGTTTTTAAAACCGTTTTCCCAAACAAGGCCCTTGCATTGTTTTAAATTTATTTTGCCAAACGGGGCCTTAACTACTAAAAATCTATTTTTAAAATAACTTGTTTCGCCAAACCAGCCTTAGGGCTTTTTAAATTCCAAACTTTGTAACTCATTTATTAAGTATAATTAATATATTTATTATATGTGTTAATTAATTAGAAGTTATATTATATTAGTATACGTATTATCAGTTATATGAGTTTACGCTAAGTTATTCTAATCCTAAACTAAAAGAAAAAAAAAGGTCCAAGAGGTCTTGGGATCCATTCCTGCCTAAGGCAAGAATGTTAAGATTTTAGCTTGAATTAGCAACAAAAAAAAGAAGAAAAGAGAGAGGGAGAAACAGAGAAGAGAGTTCAGAGAAAGTTGAGAAGAAAAGAAATTCTCTAAGGAGTTGAAAAGATTTTTGAGAATCAAGGAGGAAGAAGAAGATTGTTAATCAAAGTTGTTAATCATCTTCTATTTTAAGAATGGAAGGCAATAATCTAGCCCTAAAAACTCTAGTTTATTTTTCTTGAGTTCTTCATAAAAATAGATTTTTATAATTTATTTGTTAAGTAATCTATAATATAGGTTCGTGAGTATGAATAATTTGGTCTATGTGATTATAAGTGAGTTTTCAGTAATCAAATCCATGAAAACAAGTTTTACATGAAGAATTGTGTTCTTATGAGTTTTTATTATATTGGTTGATTTTAGAATAAAAATTGATGATGTAGTATGTATTAATATGCAAAATTGAAAGATGTTCATGATACTATCTTCAATAACGAAAATAATGCATGTATTATGAATGGAATCGGTTGAGAATTGAAATTTTGGTGAATTATTTTGTTAAAAGTGTAAGTTTTATAAAAATAGCAATTTACAATGAACTAACTTGAAAAAATAGTTTCTTAAATATCAAAATTAGTGCTTGGTTGTGATATATTATGTAAATTGATCATATATTATAATAATATATCAAGAAACGAACAAAACATGATTTGAATCATGTGATTTGGGTTAAAAATGAACTCACAGTGTTAATTTTCGTTAAAAACGCTTAAAAATGGTATTTTCTTTATAATCATGAAATTAGGTATTTTGATTATGTGTTGTGGTGTTATTGTATGTTAAAATCATGTTAGAAGTGTAAGATTTTGTTTGTATAAAGTTTCATGTACATTGTGTTAGTTAAAATCGGACTTTGGTGCGAAGAAATAAGCCAAATTGGCTTATTTCTCTGCAAGTTCGCGAGCCGGGGAACCCAATAGCAGGGAGCCCTGCCCTAGCGGGGCTTTTGTCCTAGGAAAGCCCGCCCCAGTGGGGCTACAAGCTGTCCGGAGTGGTTTAAGTAGTGTAATGCAAAACTGCTTTGAGCTCCTGTACTAAAACGGCCATAACGTTTTCATACGAACTCCGATTGAGGAGATTCAAGATGATCCGAAACGAGCACGAGTAGACCTACAACTTTAGTTGCTTAACCATTTCTATTTGAGGTTGTTTGTAGGGGTCAAAATGGTCATCCTTGTGACTGATGCGTATTCGGAGGCAATCGGAGGGCGTCAGACATGCACATACGCAAGTATAGTGCTGTCGACGATAATAGATGTTGTTCTAAGTTATAAAAAATAAATGTTAGTAAATATAATGATGCTTAACATTAATAAATGATGTATTAGATATGTTATATAATCACACTAAGCATACACAAGAGAGACGAATCGGGCGTGTGACGAATGAACGTCGAAACGCTGTGACAAGTGTTAATGTACGTAAAAAGTGTTTCAATTCAACTGAAATGAACAGTATAAGATTGGATCACTTATTGGTGCTGTTGGGTCGGGTCTAGGCTGTTGGTTTGGGCCTTTTTGCCTAGGCTTCTTCGTTCCTGTTGTTAGGTTCCTTTTTGTTTAGGTCATTTTGTTTTGTTTGTTTTGTTCCCTGCTTGGCATTTTGTTGCTGATTGTTGATTGTTGATTTGGCACTGTATCTTATATAGTCATGACATCAAAGGGCATGACCATTGATGTCTATACTATACCCTGATTGGGGCTCCCATGAGTTTGTACCACCATTTTATTTCTTAATACAGTCTAACTTTAACGAAAAAAATAAAATAAGAAATATAGTGAGATATAAATTGAAAGCTAACACAATCTAATTGAACAGTGTTTATTAATTAACAGGAAGGAATATGAGATGTAGAGTAAATTACATTACAACTACTATGCGTTGCTATGTGACTAATAGTTGATGTGCATGATTATATAATTGTGTAGGGCACATGAAGTGCAGATATCTGTAAGCTGTTAAATTGTTATTGGTAAACAACGATCAAGGCAAGTCTTTCAGTTCCTATTTTCTACATGAACTTGATGATGAACTGTTTTAAATTATTGTGCAAAGAGCATGATATGTTATATATGTTGCAAGCATGAAATGTTAAAGTCAATTTATGACTACATTGATTGATTAAAGAATGTTGATTGAGTAAGGAACTCAATCTTTATATTTGTTATGTGAATTAAAGCCTGTATTGTAAAACCACAAATTTTATGAATAAGATTTAATTTTCTTTATATATTATTTTGAAATAGTAAGGTGTTGATTTGATAAATGTGATAAGTTATGGGTGAAATGTGCAAAATTTATAAAGTAAGCAAGTGGTTATAAAATATTCGTTGTGTCGGAGAATATTTGTTTAGTCGAGGAATATTCTTTTTGTCGGAGAATATTCGTACGACGGCGCAGTCATTGGTGGACCCCATAATGGAATGAATGTCGGATATAGAAAGTGACATAAAACTTTTTTATAAAAATAACGGCAAAACTGTTACCGTTAGTACTATTAAAATATCCAGTGGTTAAAATACAGTAATACGCAGTGTTGCACGGTAGCACACGGTATTGCACAGTATTTTAAATTATTGATTCTTACGTAGGAAGGCACTTACTCAATTATTGTTACAGTAATTACTGTTTAATATTTTATATTATTGATTCAATAATTGCATAATATTTTATTGGTTCAATATTTGCTACGTTGATATTTTATATCCATAAGTGTTACTTTGCTATTTTATATTATTGGTTTAATAATTGTCTTTGCACATTATTTCAAATTATCAAATCAATAATTCATATTATTTGAATAATATTATTAGATAGCATTATTGGAAATGTCTAAGGAAGTTCTGTCTAGGAAAGGGGTTGATTAATTGTGCGCCAGTAAGGAGAAATCCTTATCAGAAGGCCCCCTCTTTCCTGGGAACGACCTGGTTGTCAATATTGTAGTTCTGTAATATTATTTGTGAATAATTAATTTTTGATATATATGATAAGGAAATATTTATTCAATGTGGATTTAAACGGAGAAATTTTTGACATGTGAAATTTGTTGAAAGTTGGTATTTTATCTTGTCCGATAAAATAATTCATTCAAATATATTATTATAATATTACATTATAGTAGTATGATGTGATTATATAATAGTATGATTTTTATAATTTGAATGGTAACATTATTATAGTAAATTCATGGTATAAAAGTTAAACGAGGTGGAAGAGTGCAAATTGAATTTGAACTCTTATGATGCAAGCAATGATGTCATCGGAGCGATGAGGTAAGCAATGATGTCATAGGTCGATGATGTAAGTGATGATGTCATAAATTATAGCGAAAAGACTATTTTACCCTTACTCTGCCGAGCCTATAAATAGAAGCTCATTTCTTTATTATTTCTCACCAATTCACTAAAGCTATAGAGAGAGATAGTATATAAAGAATAAGAGAGAAAGAAGAAGAGTATTCTACTATTACGCTAGTGCAGTCTCCAAATTTTAAGGTAAGGGGTATTATTTCTTTCGTTTTCATGAAGAGAGTTATTTTCTTTCAATACTCGTAAGGATTGTTATTCCATTCTTTAATATTCTGTTGGAATAACCTGTCTACGCGGACTATCGCATGCATGGTGAAATCTTGTTGTTATTCTATTCTTTATTATTTTGTGGGAATAACCTGTCTACACGGACTACCGCATTCCTGGTGAATAACCCTTCGTATTCAGTTGTTATTAAATTGTAGAAATAATCTGTCTGAGCGGACTACCGCCAGGCGGGTGAAAATTCAATTGCAGTTTCGTATATTGTTTCATTTCAGATTCCTAACTCAAAACTTACTACGGTAAGTATTGCTTCTATAATTCCTGAAATGATCAGATATTACTTGAGTTTTGCGCTTCATCTAATATTATTTCACTGGAATATTGGTCTGAACTTTCTTGTGAAATTTTTATCTTTTCATGTCGAGTTACTATTCACGAGTTACTATTCACAAGATACTATTCATGGAAAAAAATATTTTTTTTTCTTCCAAATCATCTTTGATTGGATCCAGGTTTTGATCTTCATTCTTGAACTCTTGATAAATTCTCTAATCTTTGTCCTTTATCTCACTGGATCCGTTATTCGTATTATTTTTCATCATCCTCAGTTCTAAATGGTGATATAATTGAATATCTTTGGCCTGTAGTACAAAGATGAATAATTACGTGATGAATATCTTTGGCCTGTAGTGCAAAGATGAATGATTACCTGATGAATATCTTTGGCCCGTAGTGCAAAGATGGACAGGTGTTGAGATGAACATGACCAACTGATGATACAAATGAATATCTTTGGCCCGTAGTGCAAAGGTGGATATTTGATTCGAGATGTATATTGATTGATGTTACAGGAATAAAATATTGATGGACTTTTAAATCAAAGAAGATAGTAGACATCATTCTCTACTTAACTCTCCTAATGAATTGTTATTTCCGCTGCGAATATTGATCTAAAATTTGTTATCCATAATATTTTATCTGATTTATTGAAGGCTAACGATAATTTGTTTTTCATTATCTTAGTCATAATATTCTTTACTGGGCTAGTTGAGCTCACCCTTTTCTTCCATTGTTCTCTTCAGGAAATGAGAATATCGCGGGTACTAGTCGGGAAATGGAGTGATGGTCCGAGTTAGAGCAGTAGAAGTTCTCACTATTTTTTTTATTTAAAATAGTGTGATAATAAATGTAATGAGGACTTAGTTTGAATGTTAATATTTTCTACATGTCTGTATTGACACTCACAGTTGTGTGGTCGTATTTTGCACGACCGTGTGATATGAAAAATTATATTAGAATTTTTTGAGTGTATTTGGTAACTCAAAATGGTTGAGTATTGTACCTATTTTGGGGGCGTCACAGTTTGTATCAGAGCTTAGGGATATGATCTCTGGCGGAGATATGGGAATAAGAACTAGGAGGGGAGAGACGAGTAAAACCTTCGCTAGTGTGTTTTACCTAAGCTTAATTGTTATTTAATTGGTCGGTTGGAATATAGGGTTAATATGTGAGATGTTAACCCTTGTTTTGTGGCAGTATTTGAGAATGGCAGCTGAAAATCTAAACAATGGAGTGAATGAGACCGTTGAGACACCTTTAATCACCAATGAGGAAAACGTGCAACAGGAAGGCTATATTCCTCCTGTAAACAATCCTACCGAAGAAATGATAAATGACGGGATGTTTAGAAGCTTTTTGCAGTTCATGCAAAACCAGACGAGGGAGACTCGTGTTCATAATACTGGTGGAAATAATAACTCGCGGGTTGTCACTGCCAAGCAGTTTAAAGAGTTGGGACCACCAGAGTTTCAGGGAAAGCCAGATCCAATCAAGGCAGAAAATTGGATTAAGCAAATTACCAAGATATTTGATGTCTTGGGATGCACAGAGGAACAGAAGGTTCCATTTGCCACCATTATGTTCCGTGGAGAAGCAGAGCAGATTACTGGTGGGAATCTACAAAACGTACCCAGCCTGCCGCACTCAAGATGACTTGGGGGGCGTTCCAAAAACTGTTCAATGACAAGTACTTTCCAGAAAGTATTCATCACATGAAAGAGGTACAGTTCATCAGACTGGAACAGAACAACATGACTGTGTCCCAGTACGAGGCTAAATTCGCGGAGTTATCCCGGTTTGCACCTCATTTGGTGGAGAATGAGGAACGTATGACGCGGATGTTTCTGAGAGGTTTGAAACCCGAGATTCGTCAATACCTCATTTCTCACAAATTTTTTCTATATTCGGATGTAGTGAACAGGGCCTAGTTATTAGAACGAGATAATAATTATGTTCAACCAAGGGACAACAACCAAGGTCGTACTAGTGGCAGCAGTCATCGGAACAATGACAATCAGCAGGGAGGAAAGTATCATGCTAGAAGCGGTAACCACTCCGGTGGTAATCGTGGTTATGATAATAGAAGAAGTGAGTCGGGGGGAGATTTCAAGAAAAGAAGGTACAACAATGAGAATGTGAAAGCATCGACAGCAGCACCAACATCAACTATTTCTAGGGGAGGAGAACGACCGCCGGTCGTATGCTATAAATGCGGGCAAGAGGGACATATCAGCCCCAACTGCACACAACAATCCAAGTTGTGTTATAACTATGGAAAGGAAAGGCATATAGCTCGAGTGTGTCCTGTAGCGAAACCAAGTCCAGCAGGGATGGTGACTCCAAAGGCTATCCCTGGCAAGTCAAAGTTAGTGGTTCCTGGAAGAGCTTTTGTCGTGACTGCCCAACAAGCAAGGAACCCCGAAAGAGGTTATTACGGGTAAGCTGATAATAAACTCTTGCGAAGTTTACACTTTATTAGATACGGGTGCTACCCATTCTTTTATTTCACCTGCTTGTGCTCAATGTTTGAACTTGACACCTGAGAAATTAGACTTTGACTTATCTGTTGAAACCCCGCTGGGAGAAACCTTCGTTACATCTAAAGTTTACAAATTTTGCTCGATTCAAATTGGTACCCTCACCCTACCTGTTGATCTTATATCGTTGAAAATACTTGCATTTGATGTGATTTTAGGAATTGACTGGTTGACCACTTATCATGCCAAAATTGATTATTTTCGTAAGGTTGTTAGTTTTCAAATTCCTAACCAACCTATTGTGTGAATTCAAACAACCAAACCACTAAAATCAATCAATGTTATTTTAAGTCATAAAGCTATTCTTTTATTGAAAAACGGATGTCAAGATTTCTTAGCCCATGTCACTGATCTAAATCAGAATATGTCAGGTTTGAATAATATTTCTGTTGTTAATGAGTTTCCTGATGTATTTCCCGAAGAACTTCCCGGTCTACCCCCGGAACGTGAAGTTGAATTTTTTATTGACCTTGAACCCGGTACAAAACCCATTTCTAAAACCCCATATCGAATGGCTCCTATAGAACTTCAGGAGTTAAAGGTCTAACTACAGGAGTTGTTAGACATCAGTTTTATACGTCCTAGTACATCTCCTTGGGGTGCTCCTGTTTTATTCGTAAAGAAGAAAGACGGGAGTATGCGACTTTGTATTAACTATCGGGAGTTGAACCATGTCACAATCAAGAATAGGTATCCGTTATCTCGTATTGGTGACCTGTTCGACCAGTTGCAAGGTGCACAATTCTTTTCAAAGATCGATCTTCGTTCTGGATATCATCAGCTGAAGATTAAAACTGAGGATATTCCGAAGACTACTTTCAGAACTCGATACAGGCATTATAAATTCTTAGTCATGTCTTTTGGATTGACTAATGCTCCTGCTGCCTTCATGGATATGATGAACCGTGTATTCAAGGAATATTTGGATCAGTTCGTGGTTGTCTTTATTGATGACATCCTCATCTATTCCAAAAGCCGTGAAGATCATGAGCACCCCTTGAAGCTAGTACTTCAAAGGTTTCGTGAAAATAAGTTATATGCCAAGCTGAAGAAATGTGAGTTCTGGCTTGAGGAGGTAGCATTCCTAGGGCACGTAGTATCAAAACGTGCAGTATCTGTGGACCCCGCGAAGATTAAAGCAATACAAAGTTGGGAGCAACCGAAGTCGGTGACCGAAGTACATAGCTTTTTGGGCTTAGCTGGTTATTATCGGAGATTCGTGGAAGGATTTTCTCGAATCACTACTCCATTAACTCAGCTAACTCAGAAAGATAAAAAATTTATATGGAACGAGGAATGCGAGAAGAGCTTTCAAGAGCTCAAGAGGAGACTCATTTCGGCAACTGTTCTGACGATACCATCTTGTTCGGATGGATTTGTCATTTACAATGATGCTTCGGGCAAAGGGTTAGGATGTGTTCTCATGCAATATGAGAAAGTCATAGCCTATGCCTCGCGACAACTCAAGGAATATGAGAGGAATTATCCTACTCATAATCTAGAGTTGGCAGCAGTCGTTTTCACGTTGAAGATCTGGAGACACTACTTGTATGGGGAGAAAGTGGAGATCTATACGGATCATAAGAGCCTCAAGTATTTCTTCACCCAGAAGGAACTCAACATGTGACAATGACGTTGGCTTGAGCTGTTGAAAGATTACGATCATACCATCCAATACCATCCTGGAAAAGCGAACGTGGTTGTTGACGAGTTGAGTAGAAGATCATATGCGGGAACGAATGCGATGCTTTCAAGGCCTATTTTGTGTGATTTACAAAAGATGGAGATAGAGTTCAAGACTCTAGGGACCCATGCGATGATATCAAGTATACGCGTAGAACCAGCTTTGATTGATAAAGTTAAAGCTGCTCAAGCTACAGACCCGGAGTTGATGAATATGAGGAAGAAGGTGCAAGAAGGTGCTATTCCAGAAGCAAGGATTGATGAAGAAGGAATACTTCGAGTCAACTCCAGATTTTGTGTTCCTGACGATTCTGATTTGAAGTATAGAATCATGATGGAGGCACACAATACATCGTTTGCAATCCATCCTGGAATTACCAAAATGTATCATGATCTTCGACATACATTTTGGTGGAGCAATCTGAAGAGAGAGATCGCGGAGTTCATCTCGAGGTGTTTAACGTGTCAACGTGTCAAGGCGGAGCATCAAATGCCAAAGGGTCCATTGCAACCACTTGAGATTCCAAAGTGGAAGTGGGAACACATTACCATGGATTTCGTTACTGGTCTTCCCAAGGTTTCTCAAGGCATAGATGCAATTTGGGTTATTGTTGATAGATTAACCAAGTCTTCTCATTTCTTGCTGATACGAGAGACTTATTCCCTTAAATGTCTTGGTCGTATGTACATGAATGAGATTGTGAGATTGTATGGCATGCCAGTATCCATAGTTTCGGACCGTGACCCAAGATTCACTTCACGATTTTGGGTCAGCTTGCAGAAAGCTATGTGCACGGATTTACGATTTAGTTCGGCATATCATCCACAAACGGAAGGGCAATCGAAAAATACTATCCAAACTCTTGAAGATCTATTGAGACTCTGTGTTCTAGACTTCAAAGGGAGTTGGGATAAGTATCTACCATTGGTGGAATTCTCCTACAACAATAGTTATCAGGAAAGTATAGGCATGGCTCCATTCAAGGCGTTGTATGGACGAAAATGTTGTTCTCCAGTATGCTGGGACGAGGTGGGTGAAGCAACATTGTTGGGACCGGAGTTAGTTCGTATGACTACGAAAAAGATTCAAATGATCCGGCAACGTATACAAACTGCACAAGATCAACAAAAGAGTTATGCTGATATTCATCGAAGAGACGTGGAGTTTAATGTCGGAGATCATGTATTATTACGTGTTGCTCCATGGAAAGGAGTTATGAGATTCGAAAAGAGAGGAAAGCTCAACCTACGATTCATTGGTCCATTTGAAATACTTGACCGAGTAGGAAATGTGGCATATAGACTCACCTTACCTCCAAGCTTGTCTCGTGTTAATAATGTTTTTCACATATCTGTGCTTTGTAAATATGTGAAAGATCCAAACCACATTATTGAGTTAGAACCAGACGAGATAGCCGAAGATTTAACATACGAGGAGGTACCTGTTAAGATCTTGGATAGGAAGGAACATGTCCTACGCTCAAAGGTTATACCTCAAGTTAAAGTTTTGTGGAGGAACCATGATATCGAGGAAATGACCTGGGAGTTAGAATTGAAAATGAAAACAAGGTATCCTCACCTTTTCGACATACCAGGTACGTATGTCAATTTCGAGGACGAAATTTCATAAGGAGGGGAGGTTGTAAGACCTCAAATTTTATGAATAAGATTTAATTTTCTTTATATAATATTTTGAAATAGTAAGGTGTTGATTTGATAAATGTGATAAGTTATGAATGAAATGTGCAAAGTTTACAAAGTAAGCAAGTGGTTATAAAATATTCGTTGTGTCGGGGAATATTCGTTTGGTCGAGGAATATTCTTTTTGTCGGAGAATATTCGTACGACGGCGCAGTCATTGGTGGATCCCACAACGGAATGAATGTTGGATATAGAAAGCGACAGAAATAACCTTTTTATAAAAATATCAGAAAAACTGTTACCGTTAGTACTATTGAAATACCTGGTGGTTAAAATACAGTAATACGCGGTGTTGCACGGTAGCACACGGTATTGCACAGTATTTCAAATTATTGATTCTTACGTAGGAAGACACTTACTCAATTATTGTTACAGTAATTACTGTTTAATATTTTATATTATTGATTCAATAATTGCATAATATTTTATTGGTTCAATATTTGCTACGTTGATATTTTATATCCATAAGTGTTACTTTGCTATTTTATATTATTGGTTTAATAATTGTCTTTGCACATTATTTCAAATTATCAAATCAATAATTTATATTATTTGAATAATATTATTAAATAGCATTATTGGCAATGTCTAAGGAAGTTCTGTCTAGGAAAGGGGTTGATTAATTGTGCGCCAGTAAGGAGAAATCCTTATCAGAAGGCCCCCTCTTTCCTGGGAACGACCTAGTTGTCAATATTGTAGTTCTGTAATATTATTTGTGAATAATTAATTTTTGATATATATGATAAGGAAATATTTATTCAATGTGGATTTAAACGGAGAAATTTTTAACATGTGACATTTGTTGAAAGTTGGTATTTTATCTTGTCCGATAAAATAATTCATTCAAATATATTATTATAATATTACATTATAGTAGTATGATGTGATTATATAATAGTATGATTTTTATAATTTGAATGGTAACATTATTATAGTAAATTCATGGTATAAAAGTTAAACGAGGTGGAAGAGTACAAATTGAATTTGAACTCTTATGATGCAAGCAATGATGTCATCGGAGCGATGAGGTAAGCAATGATGTCATAGATCGATGATGTAAGCGATGATGTCATAAATTATGGCGAAAAAACTATTTTACCCTTACTTTGCCGAGCCTATAAATAGAAGCTCATTTCTTCATTATTTCTCACCAATTCACTAAAGCTATAGAGAAAGAAAGTATAGAGAGAATAAGAGAGAAAGAAGAAGAGTATTATGATATTATGCTAGTGCAGTCTCTAAATTTTAAGGTAAGGGGTATTATTTCTTTCGTATTCATGAAGAGAGTTATTTTATTTCAATACTCGTAAGGGTTATTATTCCATTCTTTATTATTCTGTTGGAATAACCTGTCTACGCGGACTACCGCATATATGGTTAAATCCTGTTGTTATTTTATTCTTTATTATTCTGTGAGAATAACCTTTCTACGCGGACTACCTCATGCCTGGTGAATAACCCTTCGTATTCAGTTGTTATCAAATTGTGGAAATAATCTGTCTGAGCGAACTACCGCCAGACTGGTGAAAATTTAATTGCAGTTTCGTATATTATTTCATTTCAAATTCCTAACTTTAAACTTACTACGTTAAGTATTGCTTCTATAATTCCTGAAATGATCAGATATTACTTGAGTTTTGCGCTTCATCTAATATTATTTCACTGGAATATTGGTCTGAACTTTCTTGTGAAATTTTTATCTTTTCATGTCGAGTTACTATTCACGAGTTACTATTCACAAGATACTATTCACGCTAATTTTTTTTTTCTTCCAAATCATCTTTGATTGGATCCAGGTTTTGATCTTCATTCTTGAACTCTGGATAAATTCTCTAATCTTTGTCCTTTATCTCACTGGATCCTTTATTCGTATTATTTTTCATCATCCTCAGTTCTAAATGGTGATATAACTGAATATCTTTGGCCTGTAGTGCAAAGATGAATAATTACGTGATGAATATCTTTGGCCTGTAGTGCAAAGATGAATGATTACCTGATGAATATCTTTGGCCCGTAGTGCAAAGATGGATATTTGATTCGAGATGTATATTGATTGATGTTACAGGGATAAAATATTGATGATGGACTTTTAAATCAAAGAAGATAGTAGACATCATTCTCTACTTAACTCTTCTAATGAATTGTTATTTTCGCTGCGAATATTGATCTAAAACTTGTTGTCCATAATATTTTATTTGATTTATTGAAGGCTAATGATAATTTATTTTTCATTATCGTAGTCATAATATTCTTTACTGGGCTAGTTGAGCTCACCTTTTTCTTCCATTGTTCTCTTCAGGAA